>CAMTDV010001634.1:29636638-30099633 GCA_947069175.1 Scalesia atractyloides
AAACGAGCCGAGCCAGACCCAACTCGAGCTCGGCTCAAACTCAATTCGAGCTGGCTCGGCTCGAGCTCGAATTTTAAATCGAGCCAAGATTGAGGCTCGAGCTCGACTCGATTAAAATTCGACCTAGCTCGGTTCGACTCGGCTCGATCTAGCTTGAACTAACAAAAACCCATAAAATTTACTAATTAAAATGCTCTAAAAAATAAAACTCTTCATAGACTAAGGCCATAATTGCAATTTAATTTAACCAAATGGCTAAATATGGAAGTATAAATAGTTAATTCACTTTGTATGTTGTCTTTGTCATCTTTTATAGGAGAGACGTTTCCTTAGTTTTTGTCTTATGAGCAATGTGGGACAAAAAAAAATGAAGGATGTATACCTTATCGAGCCGGCTCACGAGCCGAGCCAGGCCAGGCCAAACTCGAGCTCGGCTCATTTACAAACCGAGCTGAGCCGAGCTGACTCGTTTACAACCGAGCCAATTTCGAGCGGAGCTTTTTTCGAGCTCTTTTCGAGCGAGCTGCGAGCCACGAGTTTTTTGAACACCCCTACTTCTTGCTAGGGTTTTTTAATTTATAAAATTGTTGTCATTAAAAAAAAAGCCAATTCATGTGATACCCGCCAAAAATAGATCCTCGAAATCCGACTCGTTTGTAGAACCGGATCCGGAACGTATTAAATAAAAATGCAAATTTTAATATAACTTATTTTTTCTAATAACATCATGTATTAATTAATGTAATTAATCTGAGTTTGAAAAAATTAATGTTATAAGTAATCATTGTTAGGCTTAGTTAGTTATTAAAAGGCAGATGAGTAAGTAAAGTTAGATAATGTAGTTAATATAAGTTACAAAGTATACCGGCCAGTTTTATCAAGTGTTGGAACTTGAAATAATAATAATTAATAAAAAGGGTGAAGAAGAAGTCGAACCCACTACCTCACCCGGGTCAACCAAACACACGCACGCACACACACAACACTACCACTCGACAAGTTGTCACACCCCGATTTCCGATGGCCCCGGACGGTGGGTTTATTCATGATAATTGATAACAGTTTCACTATATGCAGCGGAAGATAGAATGATAACAATCTTAAATAAAAAAAACTTGAAAATATATTAAATAAAATTTGTAACATCTTGTTTGGTACAAAAATTCCCACAAGGTAGGATCGAAGACTTTGGACATCACATGTCTTTTAAATTTTACGTCAGTTTTCACTAGTAAATACTATTAACCGACACGTTTTAGAAAACGTTTTAAAAAGACATTTATATTCAATATTCATCAGGATAATTTGTTGTTACTGAATTATATGTTTGTCGTACATTCAAAACCAGTATGTGATAAGTATACACGCCAAAAATATTTGTGACTGTCAAGTGTATGCCTACACCTCGCACTTAATGGCCGTTTACAATTAAATGAATCAAGATGCCTGGATACGATAGTATTAACCCCCAAAGTTTAACTCGTTATCCAGCAAAACTGATTTAAACGAATACCCACATCTGTAAGCATTTGCTCATTTGTGATACCCATACCAAAAGGCATTTGCCATATCCCAAGTTGTAGTATAAAAGTGGCTAAAAAGTATTTACCTTTGCTAGCTGTCTAAAACAATGTATTTGGTTCTTGTAGCAAAGCCGTGTTCAAAGTTTATTAATCCTAGGCACAATTATCGGTAAGTCTTTTGACTTGACCCATTAACTTTAGAATTTTGCTCGATTTTGCTAGATTAAGCGTCAACCGGATAGAATGTGATTTATACTCGTACGAGTGAGGATTCATGTATGATACAGGTTATGTAACCAAACATTTTGATTTGGAAAGGTTTTGAAAGCTCTTGACCCGTTACGACTAGTTTATATGGTTTATATCTGTATAACTAGTCGTGCACGTAAAAATGAGTTCAAGTGGTCAAATGGGTTTACTATGAGTCCAGTATGTTTAGATATATTTTATGATGTATATAATTATTCCCAAGATCAGAGTTTTATTTGCGTTTACGCCTAAAAGGGTATTTTGGATCTTTTTAAGAAATATATATTTGACTCGTCGTTTAACCTAATTAATGGTGATGACCAGAAGGTATAATCATAGGGAATTATTCCTTATGATATTACGATCACATGGTAAGTTTTAATCAAACTTTAGGTTGACCAAACGGGCTAGAATCGAAAGTCAAGGTAGAAGTCAAACTGTTTGACTTCTGACTAAAATTAAATGCTAAACTGAATATCACGAGTTTGACATGTCAAATTATGTTTTATAATTCTATATGAACTGATATGGTGTCAAAACTTTTAGTTATAATACTTAACGGTTCATTTGCTGCAAAATGCATAAAGTCGCGTTTTGACTTTTATTTAATACATGTTTGTTAAGTCTAGGTTTACAATGTTTGTGAATAACTAACAATTTAACTCAAAATAATTTTGTATTTTAAAAAAATGATAAGTAATCACAAACGAGAAATCATCATCAACAACTATTTTTCATTAGTCATAAGATTCAAATGTTCTACAGAATTTGACTCTACAGACTCCCCCTCAGACTAATCACTATAACAAATTTGTTCGAACAAAAGAAAAGTGGATTTGTAGTGATGAATAGATCTCTAACAGGTGAGATATATTTATACTAAGTACGAATGCTCTGTTTGTGATTGGCTGACATCACCCTGATCGTGACATCTAACATTCCTAATAGAAAAAATTCCACAGATGTTGCAAACATCTATGCAAATCAAACAATTGTTCTAACTAAGCTAACCACTGTTAAAAGCAAAATACTGTTACATTGGAAACATTTTTTAGGCTATCCTCTGTTGTTTTGATCCAAACATATGTTTGGCCAGACAGATGTTTGGTCTTTTTTATCAGACCTTTGCTTCAACAGATGTTAGGCTTCAACAAACATTGTTTTTTCATGATCAGTGGTTCCAAGGCTTCCAACAGATGTTTGCTTATCTTCAACAAATGATCTGATTTAGGTGTTCAAGATTCACTATCTTTGGGAGGAATCTGGTTCGATCTTCTATTATTTCTTGATGACTTGATCATGTTTTAGCTTTTGAATATCATGTGTTCTTTTGTAGGTCCAACAATCCCCCTAGAACAGATGATGCCAAAATAGATGTTTATTGATTACTTTTTAATTCTCTTCAACTTATCTCTAATTTGGGTTTTAAATTGCTTCTCAAATCTTTCAGAGAGTAAGTCATCAGCATCCCTTTAGAGTGGAATATCCGGTAGATCTTCAATTTTTAGGCTCATGACACTATTCATTGAAGTCTTTTTCACTTCTCTATTTTCCCTGACTATTGCCAATTCATGTCTTGTGAGGGAATATTCTTTCCCAGGACTTGCCCTAATAGTTCTTTGGTTTGACATCAGGATGCCCAAACATAGGTTCATTTCTAATCCTTACCTTCCTTGTAGATCTTCTACAGACATCTCCTTTTGTCTTTTGAGGTGGCTTTTAACTATTGAGGAGACATGCTTTGTAGATAGAAGTTCAGAAGGATTACCAGTGAACTGATAGGTAAGCCTTCATAGTTAGGCCTTTTTGGGGACTAAGGGATCTTTAGCTCATCCCAACTGGCCATGGATTGCATAGATCCAAATTTTGTTACCACCATCCCCTCCTTCATTCTACTTAATTCAATTGCATTTTCACCAATATGTTTTCTACCTGCCATTCAGTTGGGAGGAATGGGCTTGATATCAGGATTGAGCTTTAACATCTCAATCTTGTGATTTCTTCTAGGTGGCTTATGTAGTCCAACTAGAGAATTGAGTCTTTGTAGCTCTATAAGGCTATTTTTCATTATAAATCAGATATCTTCCTTAGCTCTTTTTGAGTTCGTGTTCTTTACTACTCCTTGAAAAGCCTTTTGACTGACATCTTTTGCAAAATCTTCTAGTCTATTCACCTTTATGAATTCTGCAGACATGATTTGCTGAGCCTCCTCATCACTTTTGCCCTTGCTTTTGAAAGCAACTATTCTTTCAGTCTGTTTGCCCTTTAGTTCGAGGTACTCTTGTACATATTTAGGCTTTGAATATATTTTTAGGGATGAAAAGGTAAGTTGGCTAATTTCAATTGTAGAGTATAAAGATTGTATCTCTTTTGATACATTTTCTAACTCTAGTGGGTCAATAATGGTGGTGGGTGGTTTTGTAGGTGGTGATGTAATGGTGAGTGTTGTGCTTGTGGTAGTAGATGGTTGAGATATGATGGATATGGCTGTGGTGGTTGTGGTTTGGATAGGAGATGCGTCAGTATTTTCTTCATCATTATCATCTTGGATAATGAATTTTGTTCTCATGGATCTGGTTTGAAGTGTTGGTGTTTTTATGGTGGTTGTGGAAGTTATGTTGTTGGTTTTCTTTGATGTCCTTTACGAGACTTGTATGTTGTTGGTGGTGATAGTGTGGTTGTAACATCTGTTTGCAACTTTGTAGTGCCAACAGATATTTGGATTATGGGAACAGTGGTTTGAGTGGTGGGGGTTTGGATAGATGTAACAGTGGTTTGGATAGGGATAATGATTGTTGTAGTACTTTCTTGAACCTCTGTTGAAGATCCTTAATTATCTTGGGTTTTCTTCCTTTCAATAATCTTTTGCACTAGTATCTTCATATTTGCTTCCCGTGTATCTGTCTTCTTTTCTTTTTCTACTACTTTAGCAATCTCTTCTTGTCTTGCCTTTTTGAATGCAACAATGTCAAGCCTTTTTCCAGCCTTTTTGACAAGAGGCGGGAGCTTTCTCTTGCATTCTTCCTCTGCCTTTTTGGCATCATCTTGATACTTAGGAAGAGTTAGAGTTGTACCAGTGTTTTCAAGGATGAAGTCTTTCATGGCCTTAACCTCTGCTTAAGTCTCTTTGTACTTAGCATCCACCATTGTTCGTACTAACTCCATATGCATGGTTTTTTTTTTCTTCAGCAGCTTGCTTTTGAAAATGGAGATACAATTGAACCACTTCCCACATCTCTTTTTCAATGTATGCATCTGACGGTGGAGTTCTAGAGTTTTGTACCAAAGTCTTCATCATTTCTTTGATTTCTTCACTTGAAGATTCCAACTTGGTGACTCTCTTAGTCAATTTTGGATAGTTTAACACATCACCTAACTTAATAGGATCATCAGGATTCCCACCAGAGGTGGTTAAAGTTGTTTTAAATCAAGTGCCCCTTGTTCTTGGTACTGTTAGGTCCTAAAAGTGTGAGAATGGCACATCAAATATACGCAACGGACTATGGTTGTGAACTGGGTTTAACTGGGTTAGTTTATATTAGGTTTGAGCCTGTTTAGGTCATTTGGGAATGCCTTAGGCCATGTGGGCCAGGCAAGCCCAAGGGAAGCCCATGAGGGGCATGGACTTACCCTAGGTATATAAACATCTTTATAGCATTTCTATGGTTAAGCCTTTAGTGAGAGCCCCCATTGATAGAACTTTTAGAGAGAGAGAGATAGGCGAAGAAGTTGTGTTAGACGGTTTTGCTACTCGTTAGTAATATAATGTTATGCAAGTTTGAAGTGATTCGCATGTTATTCTTACTCATCTCGATCTTCTTATTTTTCGGTTTTCTTGAATATCATCAAGTTTGGATTCCGCCCATCCTTGGTGGCTGTTTGATATTGTTGTTAGATCCGGTTATTCGGGAGTTACAATTGGTATCAGAGCCTTCAGAACCTATTTTCAGGCTCAGATTTTAAATCAAACATTCAAGAAATTTTGAATTTTTGTTGAAGATCTTCATCGTGTTCTTCAGAATTTTATCAGAAAGCACTATATTTTGCTTGTTGATCTGCTTGAAAAGTTGTTAACGAATTTGGATAAACATCACATCCATGCTTTTATCCGAGATTCATCTCATTAGTCAAACATCACTGTCAACATCAATCTTTAAAATTATCCGAAAAAACTATCTCGGACATCATTATATCATAAGTTCATAACAATTCTTCTGTCTCTTTTCATAAAATCATTGAACGTCATCGTATCATCATCATCTTCTGTCAACAACTTTCATCCGAAACACATACATCTGAGATACCTTCCTCCCATCCAAGATAAACACTCTATCACTCATTATCATCCCATCTCATCTCAGATCCATTTCTTCATCCGAGATACAATGTTATTCATCTGAATGCCATCTCGGATTTTATCAATTTCATCCGAGATAACCTTCATCTGAGATAACATCAACAACCATCATCATCATATCATCATCCGAAACATATTCAACATCATCTTTCATCATTCAACATCTGTTAATAGCTCATCATAATCATTAACATCATCTCATTCATCATCGTCAATTGTTTATCATCATCACAAAAACCTGCAACAGTCTTCGTCTCTTTGTTTCTTCATCATTCTCCGTCGCTGACCACCACTCACCATCTTCGGCCACCATTATCACCATCCTCACCGTCTTCATCTTTTAGTGACTGTTCAAACATCATCATCTTCACTCTTCGTTCACCATCTCTGATCACTTCCGACGACCACCACCTCCACACCTCGTACACCACCGCATCATCCTCGCTACACTCTAGAACCAGCATACACAACCAACAAACACCACCCGCCGTCTTCTATGATCTCTGGTCACCTTCCCCGGCTACCGTACACCTCCGTCGGAAACATCTCAGGCCACCATCTTCGTCGACACCGACACCTCCATTCACCGTGTTCAACTCGTCAACATCACCATTCGCCTCCATCACCGTCGTTCCCAGTCACCATAACCAATTCATCACTGTTCACAGTTGTACTCTGTAGGAACTAGGTTCATTTTTTAATAAAATATATTATGAAATATATAATAACGAGACTCTCCTTATTCATAGGAAATATGATAGTACAATCCGGTTACAAAAATATATAAAAATAAATGAAATACAAATACATTTTATCAATCTTGATTCAAGTCGACGTCTTTGGAAAACTTCAACCGCACCTTGTTGTTTGAAACTTCGCTACGAGACAAACAAAAAATTGTTGACAGTTTTGGTTGAGGCACGTGTTCAACATGCTTCCCTTAAAACAGATTCCGCACCTCTACTAAAGACGACGCAACTGTTTCCCAGTGTACAACAGCTGAAGCAGTATGTACTGCCGAAGATGGCCACACGCCCAAGGTTACACCGGATAGAATTATAGGTGTTAGAACTTGGGAAAATTATGATACGAAGACGATGAAATCGTATAGAGAAAACATATCTCTCTAAGTACCCAACACATGGGTCTTCAAGTATTTCATATTTCCAAGAACTCTCCATGTAGTCATGAATTTTTCTTGTAACCATTCTCTAGTATTTTTCTCATTCTTCCAATGAGGCACATAGCCTACCATTTATACAAGAGTTGTGGGTTACAAGAGTTTCTCTTAATTGATGATTTTATTAGAGACATAAACTCTAATAAAAGTTTCACTTAATTAGTGATTGAATTAGAGACATAAAAAGTCTAATAAAAACTAATCAGTGACATAAAAACTCTACTCTAAGAGTTTTTCACCCTGAAGATTCTAATTAATATTTATAATTTCATTTCATTATAAATATATTAAATATCCATTCACCAAATTTTCAACAATCCCCCACATGAATGGAGATCGTTCAAATCACATTTAATTTCCAATGGAACCTCGACAGTTGAGTTTTGCATACGATAGGTAGGTGTTACCCTTTGAACATTCGCTCATGAAATGCACTTAGCCCACTAGCTCTGAGTAGATCTCGATGTCTTTGAACTCGTCTACCATTTGTGTAGACGACAATACACTTCACACAAGACTCTCCCTAGCCGGGTCATCTCCTCATAGTCGTGTCCAATAATGGACGTGGAACACTTTCCTGGTTCTGCGAGAGCTCTAGGAATTGTGCCCTCAATTCCATTCGAAGCGACCACACTTCTCTCTAACATAAGTGATTCTCCTTAGATCATTAAAAGCATTGTGGTTATCGTGATATATCCAAATCATTTACTACATATTATGCTTAGCCTTACTCTTTGTCACTAAATATCATAGGAACAGACTAGGACGTATTTAAACACCCTTTTATACTTTGGGGGTATGTATAACCATATATACTAGCTTATGCATATCCTTTACGCCCCCACAGTGACTACCCTTAGGCATATGATTAGTTGTCCTATTGAACTTAGATCTTGGGATCTCCAGTCAACTAAGTTAGGTGTCCTTCACATACCATTTTTCCATGGGCTTCAGTCTCATTCCACACCTTGATCTCTAATAAACCCTCAGGTTGTTGGATCCATAACATTAACAAATAACTTTGGATATTTGAGATCAGTTGTCATGATGTGTTCTTAACTCGTAAGTTAATTTTGCCTATTGTCAACTTCTAAGAATATAACCTCAGTGGCCATCTGAATCTTGTTATATCATATGTCTTTGTAAGATACGTGTATCATTTAAGTCAAACACATCTCCATTATGCACTACGACCTTTGTATCCTCCACTTAGTCGTCTGTTTACAATGTTAGATTGGATTACAAAATCCTTATTGCCAAACTTTTATGATACAAATGCAAGACACCCCCACATTTAAGTTTTATAGGATCTCATCCAGATGGGGTAATGAAAACAATTTCTACACACCCTTATAGGGTTGTTTCTAAATGGATCCTCCCCCACATTTCTTGCCATTTGATCAACATTTTCATAACTTCACTTATGACGACATTTACACACATATGATTGAACAAGATCAACCTCATTGTATCAGTGATTTCAACTTATATTGCATTAGCTTACATAAGCTTCTGAGTTGACCAAAACAACACATGCCATTGTCATAAGTTTGTCACAAACTTAGAATAATTCTAATTCAACATCTTGAATAAGCCTAGACAATGAGTTCTCCTCATTAGCTTTTCGAACAAACTCTTCAAAAGTTACATGTTTTTTCCTTATAATGAATGAAAATTCTTCCTCAACTTTGTCTATCACACAAATTCTTGTTTTGTTCATACACATTTGAATGTTTAGAGTTAATTAGTCTCAGTCAAGACCCATAATTAACCAAGTACTAGTCTTGTGATGTGTGCTAAACAGACTGTAAAAATTAATTGACTAAGACACTCTAGACTCAACACTAGAAAGCTTTAAATTCTAGACTCGACTTAAACCTAAAACCACACAATCGGCAAGTGTACCGATCAATGTAGTATAACCTAAGTAAGTCCGGATATCGAACCCACAGGACTCTATAAATTATGCTGATTAGCCTCTGAAAGACTAAGACAGACACGACTAAAACTGTTTTATTTGTGTTTTTTTTTTTTTTTTTTGGGGGGGGGGTTACGGAAAAATCTAAGGAAATCTATTTTAAACTAATTAACAACTAAATTAACTAATACGAACGAAGATCGGAAGTTGTTCTCAAGCGGTGATGAAGACTACCTAGACTAGAATCCTGGATTGATTTTAAGCGTTTACTGATTAAGTTAATTACTCGTTTTCTGGAACCGGGATCTTATGATACTAAACCTATTAAATACCAGCTAAGCCCCTCAACCCTTCTCGAGGTGAAACTTATGGCATTACCTAGGCCGTTAATCCTACCGGTTGATTAGACGTCTTTCCAGTTGTCTAATATTGTGTGAGTACCCTAATGATGACCTACTCTTTTCCAATTATAGATCTAGGGTAGTTTGAGTATCTAAACTTGACTTGATAGACTAATAAACCGACAGGTCAACAAAGGCATGGACTTTTTCCAAAGACCGACTATAGCAATTCGCCGGGTAAGACCTATCAATAGCCCCTCACTTTCCAGGTATTAGGACTAGTAGAACACTAAAATCTAGTAACCTGTTAACTATCACTTCTAAGGTTGAATGGCCACTTAACCCTAAAGATTATGAACTTATTCCGTGATATAGGCACTCACCAAAATTCATAACCTAATACGACTCTATTCCATGATATGGACAGTCACCAAGAATCATATGAAGTAATGGAAAACAGAAAACCAAATCAAAGCATGCATACACACCAAGCCAGATAAACAAACTGCTTACAAAGCACAATTAATCCATAACAAACATGTAATTAACGAAAAAGGTGTAAACTTTATATCAATCCATTCATCATATCTAGGTAGTAAATGCGTTTAGCCAAGCATAGTCAATAACGAAAACAAAACAAAAGTAATAAAACTAGAATTCATCATTACAAGCTCAGAAAAGAGAAAACAAGACAAACAAAGATCGTGTAAACCCGAGAAAGTCTCTAATCGTCAATCTTCGTTTGATCCAATGATTCCAAAGCATCGAAACCTTCAAACTTTTCTAATACGACTCCAAAACGGCTGCAAGAACTCCCAAAATTCGTAACTAGGGTTTCACTATGATAAAATTGATTAATACCCCCAAGTCTCAGCTGAATTCAAAACCATCTGCAGATAACACCCTCTCGCTGGCCGCGAGAGGGTTCTAGCCATCAAGTCGCGGCCCGCCACCGTGTTAATGATGTCAGCATCACATGAGCTTCTCGCGGGTGGCGAGAAGCAATGGTCTAGCTAGTCGCGGCCCGGCAGAAGTCATTTTTTCCAGAATTTTATTCATTTCAGCATCCAAGCTCTCCAATTCGCTCCAGGACTTTACAAATTCGTATTTCTACTCAATTTTCACGCTTTTCAGCTACTTTAAGCTCATACGACCTGCAAAACGCAATTGGATCAAAAGACTAGCTATTCTACGGAAAACGAAACTAAATTTGATAAAGATCGTACAAACTATACACGAATAAACGATGTATTTTACTATACATCAAATATCCCCACACTTACTCTTTTTTCGTCCCTGAAAAAGAATCTATGCAAAAAGGAATCATAGACAGAAAATTATCCGGGTCAAAACATAGATCACATTATTAAAACCAAAACTCATGTTAGCCACGATTGCAGGTATACTTGTCCTCTTAAACCCGAACCCGGTTCCAAGCCCTTATCATGCAATTTAGTTAATGTGCGGTTAATCTATCTAGGGTCTCACACTAAAAGCCACAGTCTATCTAATCCCGCCTCAAGCTTAGAACAAAAAGAACGATAACTGGACCAATTCATAACCGTTTTATATCAAAATCAAAAGAATTAAAACCAAATTTTTTTCTTTCTTTTTCTTTTATTACTTATTTTTTTCTCATTGAGCTTAGACAATGCTTTACCTAACCCAGAGGCAGTCCGGCTGTAGAGTCGCTATCCCCAGCTCGGATTACAATAGGCTTCAGCAATTTTTTTCCTATGCGCCTCGATTTCACACATCCCAGAGGCATTCTAAGTCAGAGTCACCATCCCCAACGAAGATTACGTAGGCCTGCACTACTTTTCTTAGTTTCTAGCTCAAAAAAAAATTTCAAAATTTTTTTTCATGATTAAAAATTCTAACGATTTTGGCTTATAACGGCATTCCTTATACTATTTTGGCAGTTTCAATTTCCCATTTTCCAAGATGAACACCCACTAGTAAACTGACAATTAAGGTCTATTAAATCAAAGGAACCTAGAACCAAGTCGAGCCTACCCGCATATCCCGAACTAGACACAAGCTCGACTATTTTCTCTCATATTATCATTATTCGACCCCAAACAAAAATCCCTTTTTTCTATCATTTTCCGTTTATTTTTGCAAACTTCTAATTTCAAAAGACATTTTCTCAATTTTTTTTCATTTTTTTAACGCAAATAACTCTATGACTACGATTCTTATTTACACCATGTATCCCATCCCCATACTAAAAGATTGCATTATCCCTAATGCAAAGACGAGACACGACTCAGATTATCTAGAAAATAAAATACTAAATAACGAAATAAATATATACACACTATACAAGTGAAACGACTTAGCTGTAAATATGCGAGATTGTCAATGTGCCAATCAATTCCACATACGCCCTCCACTCCGAACATGCTCAGCAAACAATTCCTAACTCTCGGACACGCGAACGGAAGCGGAAAAAATAAACACCATACCTACAATCAAACCACCTACTACATAGCATAAAAGTAGCAGTGTTTAACACATCCAGCAACTATCACAAACATCCTACCCCCAAACCAACCTAACCAAGTACCAAAGTATTCAAAATTAGGGATACAGATCGAGTTAGATTAAAAACAGCATAAAAGAAAAATAAAAGATACTAGATAAAACACCACTGCTGCTGCCTACAATCACTCATAATCATCTGACTCCTCCGATCCCTGCTGGTAAACATGATATGACTCAACCCTGCCAACTCACTCGGTCCTGGCTGTGGTTGCCTAAAGAACGGGGAACCGCGAGATGCATACCCTCCATCATGTACCTCATACCATCCTCTAACCTCTGCTGACCCTTCTCGTGCATCCGACGACTCTTCATCATCACCAGCCTAACACCTCCAAACTGAGTATCCACATAACCCCGCAAATCACCAAAACCGGTTTTTATCCGGTCATACAAAGAGTCCAAAGTAAGCGGGTTAGGACGTGGCGGTATAAGTGGAGACTAAAAAGTAGGTGGATCAATAACTGGCTGCCTGGGTGGAGACTAAGGCTGAGGCATCCGTAGTCTGGTCCTCTGCCGATAACGAGCTGGTCTAGCCCCTTGCACAGATGCAGATGTACCAGTCCCTGAAGCCGGTGTACCCTGTGACTGCTGAGTCGAATAATCCCACTCTGGTGGGTCAGAATAAGTAAGAATATTAGCAGCCTGAAGATCCATCATACTCATAAACCCCAGTTTCGGCCCCTCTCTCATCTTCTCGGCCGGATAATTAGCAAACACACCTAAAATCTCCCCTAGCCATGTAATGTATGGGCCCAAATAAATTCTAGCCCCAACACCACCTCTCCATGTTCTCCTCATCGACCAAGCAAAAATCGTAGCAAGATTAGCAGACCGCCCCTCAACCATGCACATCAAACAAAACAAACTCACCTGATTGACCTTGTTCTCACCTTGACCCCTTCCTACCAAAGTAGCTGCTAGAATTTTGTGTACAAACCTCAACACCGGGTCGGTGATATCACTAGCTACCATGTTAGTTGAATAGGGCGCCCTTGAAATCGTACCCCAAAATCTCACCAACTCGCTTGTACGAACACTATAATCATGATCCTTCTTAAAAACCCCCTGAAGACTTGTAATAAAGTCAAGTGACTGCACTTCCTTTTCCGTGTAAAACTGCAACGCCACAGCAAACTGGGGAATGGTCATCTCATAAGACTGTCTACCTAGAGCAAAGAATACCGTATCCTTCTCAAAGAAATTCCCTTGTTTGTAATCGAATGTGGAATGAAACTCAAGGGTGATCTCTTTATACTGCCTAGCATCACAATCTAAACCCCTCCTGAACCTTGGTCCTAACAATTGCTCAACCCGGGCCCTCGCCCCTAACCGATCCAACAAGTTCCAATATATCCTCCTGAACTTCAACAAATCGACTGAAATCAATGAACCCAGCCTAGCATACTCCCCTGAGTTCAGCTCAAACTGCAACAATGGGCTATCCACAAGCCCTGTGCTTTGACCATGTGGGACTCCGGGCCCCTCTTACTTGACGAGCCTTCACCTGACATCTGCAAAACAATTATATTTGACAAACAAAGCAAAGCAGAACATTAGAAGTCACAAACTATTTTTGGGATTTTTTTAAGTAAACTTTATACATATCAACCGTATAGCATTTCTTTTGCGGTTGATACCGACATTAAACAAAAAATAAAAACTGGGTTACCGTTTACAACAGCATAAGCCATAAACAACCTTGCCCGAATGGAGATTGAGTACGGGCGAGGTGTTTTGTACCTGTACGTGCATATAAGTAAACCCATGACCGACTAACATTAAGACTACTCAACTCAATTACACGACTCAATGTACACTACCCCCTTCCGGCACTTTAATTGTCCTCAATTAAAACTCAAGTGCCAAAACAACCTACATTGAGTGCTAAAGTTGAAAGCTTTAACGTCCTAAACAGCAAACCGGGTCAAAAGTAAAGTTATAAACACAAGTTAAGCTTAAAGAAATGACCAACCCGAATCCCCACACTCAATGTTATTACACCTCAAACCTATGGCAGTCACAAAACACAAACCAATCAACCCAAACCAACCGTTCCGCAACCTGCACTATGCTAAACTACCCATACTGAACCACCCGCAACCTCAAATAAGCACTAAACATACCCAAACACAAGACTAGAACAAGACCCAACACAAAATTGAACCCTAAATTAAAGAAACACTGAAATGATCGAGTCATAGTACAAAGATTACAAGAAACATACCTTGGATTTGAGTTAGACAAGAGAAATTAAGAAAAGTCCGGTTGTAACGTGAAGCCCTCGTGAAAATCCCGTGTTTGTGGTGAAAGGATGAAGTATGATGGTTAAAATCGGTGGGGTAATGTGTGTAAACGATGTGGGGTTGCAGATTTGGTGAATAGATGGTGAATCTCGGTGGTTGATGGTGGTAATAGGTGGGTGTCGGCGGTTGTAGAGAAGAAGGGTAAAGCAAAATGGCTGAAATTTAGGGTTTTTTTACGAAGGGGGCTGCAGGTAAGGTGACTCGCGGGCCGCAAGTCCCATAAGAAAACCAGTCGCGCCCCGCGACCGCATTGGTGACGTCATGATTAAGTGGCTTCTCGCGGGCTGCGAAAACAAGAGGCAAAACCTCTCGCGCCCCGCCAGAAGGCACTTTTAACCAGTTCATGCCTTAGAAAAATTTTCAACACTTAACCAAACCCCCCAAAACACAATCCGAAATTTTTCTAACTCTGGAACTTACCTGGACTCATTTTTCTCCTCATTCCCTGCACATCCTTGGTAAGAATTCCTGCAAAATGACGCAAGAACACAAACAAAAACCGACAAACTACCCAAGAAAACCGTTAGCTACGAAAAATAAGTAACTACGACTCGTATACAAAAGGTACAAACGGTACACTTGGGTTCTCACCCAAAACACTAAGTGGTGGTGTTCGGTGGAATTTCGAAAGGAGTGTCCTCCCTCTCATTCCGATCTAGTGGTCCGCCAATGTAGTGCTTCAAACGATGGCCATTCACCTTCCAACTTCGGCCATCGGACTCGTTCATAATCTCAACTGCTCCATATGGAAACACATCATGTACCATGTAAGGATCCGACCACTTCGACTTTAAATTCCCTGCAAACAACTTCAAACCTAGAATTGTACAGTAGCACTCGATCGCCCTTGCTAAACTCCTTAATCTTTTTTAACTTGCGATCGTGTTGGGCTTTTGTTTTCTCCTTAATACTCCACGATCGAGCATAAGCCGCATCCCTAAGCTCCTCTAGCTCATGATTTTGAAAGAAACGTTTCCTAGCGGCTTCGGTCATGTCAAGGTTAACGGTTTTCAGAGCCCAAAGGGCATGATGCTCTAACTCGACGGGGAGATGACACGTTTTTCCGTAGACGATCATGAATGGTGTGGTACCTAGAGGTGTTTTGTAGGCGGTTCTAAATGCCCACAATGCATCATCGAGCTTATCGGACCAATCCTTCCTATTCTTCCCCACGGTTTTCTCTAGAATGCGTTTGACACCCCGATTTGCGTTCTCCACTTGTCCACTCGTTTGTGGATGATAGGCAGTGGACAAACGATGAGTGACCCCGTAGCAGGCAAGCAGCTTCTCCATCAATGCATTGCAAAAGTGAGTGCCACGGTCACTAATTAAAGCTTTAGGTGTACCAAAACGACAAAAGAGTTTCTTAAGAAAATTCAACACTACTCGGGCTTCATTTGTGGGAAGAGCTTGAGCCTCAACCCACTTTGACACATAGTCAATCACCACGAGAATATACTGGTTCCCTCTCGAGGTGGGGAACGGTCCCATGAAGTCTATTCCCCAAACATCAAATACTTCTACCACTTGGATTGGGTTCTGAGGCATCTCATCCTTGGCCGAAATGTTGTCGGTTCATTGACAAGCATCGCATGCTTTCACAAACTCCTCGGCATCACGAAGTACGGTGGGCCAATAAAAACCACAATCGAACACCTTTTGTGCGGTCGTATGAGCTCCATGGTGGCCTCCCGTTAGACCCTCGTGCACATGTTTAAGGATGTTCATACCCTCTTCTCTAGACACGCAACGCCTAAGGATCCTATCTCCTTCTATCCTATAAAGGAAAGGGTCATCCCACAAGTACTTCCTAGCCTCACTAAGAAACCTCCTACATTGTTGTGTGTTCATTCCTTTAACAATATTGCCACTAGATAAATAATTTGCTAAGTCACAAAACCACGGCAATCCTTCTTCCTCGGCATTAACAAACTCTAGCGACTCATGAGGGAATGTGTCCCCTATCTCCTCCTCACGAATTTCCTCCTCACGAATCTCCTCTCTCTTGGGATCCTCCAGATGTGAAAGGTGGTCGGTGGCCACGTTCTCGACCCCGCTCTTATCTCTAATTTCAATGTTGAATTCGGAAAGTAAGAGGATCCAACAGATAAGTCTAGGTTTAGCGTCTTTCTTTTGGAACAGAAAAAGCAACAGTGAGTGATCGGTGAAGACTATGGTTTTAGAGAGAACGAGGTATGAGCAGAATTTGTCGAAAGCGAAAACCACGACTAGGAGCTCCTTTTCCGTCGTGGTGTAATTCTCTTGAGCGTCATTTAATGTTTTACTTGCATAGTAGATCGGGTGAAAGTGCTTCTCCCTTCTTTGTCCCAAAACCGCTCCTACGGCATAGTCACTTGCATCGCACATGAGCTCAAACGGCAAGCTCCAGTCGGGCGAGATAAGAATGAGTGCACTAACAAGCTGCTCCTTCAAAAAGTTGAAGGCTTTGAGACACTACTCATCAAAGATGAATGGAACATCCTTCTCTAGCAGGCGGGTCATGGGTCGTGTGATCTTAGAGAAATCCCCAATGAAACGTCTATAGAACCCCGCATGGCCTAAGAAACTACGGATCGACTTCACGCTCGTGGGTGGGGGCAACCTACTAATAGTATCAATCTTTGCCCTATCTACCTCTATACCATCTCTCAAAATCTTGGGACCTAAAACAATCCCCTCGGTCACCATGAAGTGACACTTTTCCCAATTAAGCATCAACTTTGTTTCCACACACCTCTTCAACATCCTCTCGACGTTCACCAAACACTGCTCGAATGAATCGCCATACACTGAAAAATCGTCCATGAAAACTTCCATGGAACTCTCTATCATATCCTGAAAATGGCGACCATGCATCGTTGAAAGGTAGCTGGAGCGTTACACAGCCCAAATGGCATGCATCTGTACGCGAAAGTGCCATAGGGGCATGTGAATGTGGTTTTATCCTGATCCTTTGGTGCGATAGGGATCTGGAAATAACCGGAAAAACCGTCGAGAAAACAGTAAAACTGCTGACCCGCGAGACGCTCCAACATCTGATCGATAAAAGGCAATGGGAAGTGGTCTTTTCGGGTGGCATCATTTAATTTGCGATAATCGATGCATACGCCCCAACCCGTGACCGTGCGAGAAGGAATAAGCTCGTTCTTCGAATTCATGACAATTGTCATCCCTCCCTTCTTAGGGACAACCTGAGTGGGACTCACCCATGGTGAATCTGAGATGGGATATATCATCCCAGCATCTAAGAGTTTCATCACCTCCTTCTTCACTACATCTTGCATGTTAGGATTGAGGCGTCACTGAGGTTGCACCACCGGTTTAAAATTGTCCTCCATGAGAATCCGGTGGGTGCAATAAGAAGGGCTTATACCCTTAATGTCGGACAACCTCCATGCAATGGCCTCTTTGTTGGCCCTCAACACAGCCAACAACTTCAACTTCTCACCATCCCCTAATTTTGATGATATGATCACGGGTAGCTCGGACCCCTCTCCTAAATAGGCATACTATAGGTGAGACGGAAGGACTTTAAGCTCTAAGGGTGGTGGTCGGGTGGTGTCATCACTAACCTCTAACCCTTCGGGAATTATAGAAATCCCCCCATCTCCTATCTCCTCTACCAACACTTTTTCCTCAACTACCTCTACTCCTACCAAGTCGGCACCACTAATGAACACTAGACAATGGTCTACACACGAGATGAATGAATTCAGGAAATAGACGGAATGACATGGACCACTATAATCATCGGAACCACTCGGGTGGCTCATGGAACGATCAATCTCGAAAGTAATTCTCTCCTCACCAACTCTAAGAGTAATTTGCCCATCATAGACATCTATGAGATCTTTGGCGGTATGCAAGAAAGGACGACCTAAGATGATAGGAACTCATTCATCAGCTTCCATATCAAGAATAACAAAATCGGCAGGAAAAACGAATTTGTCGACCTTGACTAGCAAGTTCTCGACAACACCCCTTGGGTACTTCACGGACTGATCGGCTAAGGATAATGTCATGCGGGTAGGTGAAAGCTCGCCTAAGTCTAGCTTCTCGTAAAGAGAAAAGGGCATCAAGTTGATGCTAGCACCTAAGTCGGCTAAGGCTCGTGTCTTGTTGTTACTACCGAATAGACATGGGATGGTAAAGATACCGGGATCGGTGAGCTTCTCGGGAAGCTTGTTCAAAACGACGGTGGAACACCCTCCATTCAACGGGACATTAGACAACTCCCCTAATTTCTCCTTATTTTTAAGAAGGTCCTTTAAGAACTTGGCGTACTTAGGCATGGACTGGAGTGCCTCTATGAAGAGTATATTGATCTTCAACTGTTTGAAGATATCTAAGAAGTGCCCATATTCCTTAGAGTACTTTTGATTCCTAAGATGTGAAGGAAACGGGACACGTGAGTGATCTACGAGTGGAGACGGCCTAACGTCAACTGGTGGTCTCTCTATTCTCTTCTCTCCTACAGGCTCACCGAGCGGTGTGGTACTTGCTGGGACTAGCCTAGGTTGCACTTTGCCAGGCGCCTCCATCTTAATCTCCTCATCTACTATCTCCTCATCCTCACTCTCAACTCTCTCCTCTACTCTCGGGCTCCCTACGGTTTTGCCACTACTGGTGGTAATGGCTTTGGCTTGAGCATTAGGGTTCTGCTGGGTCGTACCCGAGAGCTGACCGGGTGATCTCTCCTCGAGTTTCCTAGACATATCACCCATGACTCTTTCAATGTTGTGGAGTGAAGATTGGTGGTTCTTAAGAAGAAGGTCATGTTCGGTGAGAACCTTTTGGGTGGTTTGTTCTTTCATGAGTATTTGACTCATCATGGCTTCTAAACGCTGAAGATGACACCCTACATCACTATTTGACCCCTGATTTGGTTGAACCTGACGACTTGAACCCTCACCCCCAGTCTGACCATTGAACCCCTTATTGAACTGCCCATTTGACCCCCCACCATAGAATTAACCCTACCCCCTGTTGGGATTTTGAGCTACTTGGAAACCAGGGGATTACCGGTGGAACGAAAGTTATTATAATTATTATTGAAGTTATTATTATTATTACGCCACCCTGATTAAAAATTGCTACCAAAACCACTACCTTGACCTCTATCTAGACCTCCTCCTACGAAATCGACCTGTTCCTCACCAATCAACAATGGACACGCACTAATATCATGACCTCCTCGACAATACTCACACCTATCAAATTTTTCCTTGATCTCTTTAAGCTCGCGAGTGAGGTTTTCTAACACAATGGCTATACTAGGATCCAGGTTGACCTGGTTCACCCCTCGAGTGGGTGCACTAGTAGTGGTATTTGAATTACCACTTGAATACCGGCGGTCAGATTGCGACTGAGCTTGAGATTGGGCAAAGCTTTCGAAACGCTCTAAACACTCGGCGATAGTAAGTATTCCCATCATGTGACCTCCCACATTAGTGTCAAAACGATCACGAGTCTCCGGGGTGAGACCATTGTAAAATTTCTCACAAAGAGCCCAATTGGAAAGACCATGCTGAGAGCAACAGGCGACTAGTTTTGGAAGCGCTCCCAAGCAAGGTAATATGGCTCATCAGGCTCCATGCAGAAGGAGTGAATTTGACCGCGAAGACGTGAAGCTTTAGTAGGCGGGAAATACTTGTTCAGAAAGGCTTGACGAAGGGCTACCCAAGTGGTGAAAGTACCGGTTGGCCGAGAGTCCAACCATGTAGCTGCACGGCCCGCAAGAGACAACGGGAAAAGCTAAAGATAGGTGGCATCTTGGGGTGCTCCATGGAGGCTAAAAGTGGCGAGCATGCGAGAGAAACGATTTATGTGAGCGGGTGCATCCTCGTCATCGCGACCATGGAACTGAATGGTATTGGTGATGGCTGTCATGGCGTATGAGGGTATTTGCCATGAGTTTTGGTTCACTATGGGTGGAACAGTGATGGGTGAGGCGAGACCCGTGAAACCTTGTGCGGCTTGTTGGTGGACGGTTTGTCTTTGGTCGGCCATTTGGACGAGGGGTGGGCTTTGTGGACGGGAAGGTGGTGGGGATTATGGGGTGAATACTTCGGTGTGAAGTCAAAGTTTGGTAGTTTAGATTGGAGGGTAGAGTCAGAATGGGGGAAGATGAAGGAAGTGGTGTACTTACCTGGGAAGATGAAGAAGATAAGGTGGATTTGTCTGTCGGTGGCTTTGGTGGAGGTCCCTGTGAGCGCAGATGTGGCATCCACTGCAAGCAAAGAACACCTACCAAAGAGAAACAGACAATAGATTACTAAGACTCAAATAAGAAAGAAAAGACTAAAACAAAATAAAACACTTAGCACGTATATGTCAATGCAGTCAATCAAGGCTAATAAACGCAATTGCCAAGAGTCCCCAGCAATGGCGCCAAAAACTTGATGTGTGCTAAACAGACTGTAAAAATCAATTGACTAAGACACTCTAGACTCAACACTAGAAAGCTTTAAATTCTAGACTCGACTTAAACCCAAAACCACACAATCGGCAAGTGTACCGATCAATGTAGTATAACCTAAGTAAGTCCATATATCGAACCCACAGGACTCTATAAATTATGTTGATTAGACTCTGAAAGACTAAGACAGACACGACTAAAACTGTTTTAATTGTTTTTTTTTTTTGGGGGGGGGGGGTTACAGAAAAATCTAAGGAAATCTATTTTAAACTAATTAACGACAAAATTAACTAATACGAACGAAATCGGAAGTTGTTCTCAAGGGGTGATGAAGACTACCTAGACTTGAATCCGGGATTGATTTTAAGCGTTTACCGATTAAGTTAATTACTCGTTTTCTGGAACCGGGATCTTATGATACTAAACCTATTAAATACCAGCTAAGCCCCTCAACCCTTCTCGAGGTGAAACTTATGGCATTACCTAGGCTGTTAATCCTACCGGTTGATTAGACGTCTTTCCAGTTGTCTAATATTGTGTGAGTACCCTAATGATGACCTACTCTTTTCCAATTATAGATCTAGGGTAGTTTGAGTATCTAAACTTGACTTGATAGACTAATAAACCGACGGGTGAACTAAGGCATGGACTTTTTCCAAAGACCGACTATAGCAATTCGTCGGGTAAGACTATCAATAGCCCCTCACTTTCCAGGTATTAGGACTAGTAGAACACTAAAATCTAGTAACCTGTTAACTATCACTTCTAAGGTTGAATGGCCACTTAACCCTAAAGATTATGAACTTATTCCGTGATATAGACACTCACCAAAATTCACAACCTAATACAAATCTATTCCATGATATGGACAGTCACCAAGAATCATATGAAGTAATGGAAAACAGAAAACCAAATCAAAGCATGCATACACACCAAGCCAGATAAACAAACTGCTTACAGAGCACAATTAATCCATAACAAACATGTAATTAACGAAAAAGGTGTAAACTTTATATCAATCCATTCATCATATCTAGGTAGTTAATGCGTTTAGCCAAGCATAGTCAATAACGAAAACAAAACAAAAGTAATAAAACTAGAATTCATCATTACAAGCTCAGAAAAGAGAAAACAAGACAAACAAGGATCGTGTAAACCCGAGAAAGTCTCTAATCGTCAATCTTCACTTGATCAATGATTCCAAAGCATCGAAACCTTCAACTTTGCTAATACGACTCTAAAACGGCTGCAAGAACTCCCAAAATTCGTAACTAGGGTTTCATTATGATAAAATTGATTAAATACCCCCAAGTCTCAGCTGAATTCAAAACCATCTGCAGATAACACCCTCTCGCTGGCCGCAAGAGGTTCTAGCCATCAAGTCATGGCCCGCCACCGTGTTAATGACGTCAGCATCACATGAGCTTCTTGCGGGTGGCGAGAAGCAATGGTCCAGCTAGTCGCGGCCCGCCAGAGGGCATTTTTTCCAGAATTTTATTCATTTCAGCATCCAAGCTCTCCAATTCGCTCCAGGACTTTACCAATTCGTATTTCTACTCAATTTTCACGCTTTTCATACGACCTGCAAAACGCAATTGGATCAACAGACTAGCTATTCTATGGAAAACGAAACTAAAACTGATAAAGATCATACAAACTATACATGAATAAACGATTTATTTTACGATACATCATCTAGCACGCTTTAGACTACAATACTTTAGCATGTGCACAGAAGATGCATCATTCTGATTCTTCACAACCCCAAGGATATCATAATACCACTTTGCAACATTCATCCCTTGTTAAGACAAAATAATGAGACTTATTCATAATCCTAAAACATCAATATTTAGGAAAGTCTCACAAATTATTGTATATAGCACATAGCTAAAAATCATTCAATTAAGGAACATAACTTGTTTACCTTTGATCTCCAATGTTTTACCATTGACTCTTAAGGACTTAAACATAAGTCTTTATCCAAGTCACTTGGCGAACACATTCATCACGGACAAGATGAATGTTCCTCGTATACAATCACTATTATGTGTGAGACAGGGTCAACTAGATCAACACTCAACAACATGGCGTTCATAATTTTGCCATAAGTGATTTGTACCCATCTATTGTTATTCATTAGGAGATATGTATATTTAGGATTCTCTCCCACACGAATATAAAATCTCCATATAGTTCTAACAATAATCAAGTGGTAGACGCATCTACGAATAGATCACTTGGAACAAATCTCGCAAGATTTATCAAAGGTATACAATAACATATAGTACTTTTTCTTTCATATGTTAGAATTCACACTTGTGAATTTTCCAATGACCTCTAACGAAGTACTTCAACATGAATCTCGTTTTTGTATTTCATCTCAATACACTCACTACTCTCTTGTGATGTGGTTACACATTTGATGTCTCGTCTTAAACTTTTAGTCAATGCAACAATTCTCAAGTTGTTTATGTCCAAATATTTTCGTGTACTATCCATTTAAAACCATATTCTTTTTTTACAATGTATCGTTGACGTTATAATTACTTTCCACAAAGATAATATATACGTCACAAGCATTAGTGATTTATTTCTTTGTAAAAACATGTGTTATCTGAAGATATTGAACACAACAATAAAATACATTGGAAACTAAATCATAAGTCACAAACACTTTTGAAATTTAAACGAAAGCATAGACGATATGTAGATATCAAATATCAAAGTGGTTTTATCTTCCACACTTTATACTAGACCGAAATCATCTCAACGATATCGTCCCATGGCATGTCTTGAGGTACTCCCTCAATAATACTATATGCCCTTGTAAGTACGAGTTCCTCATTTCATCGTGAAAATTCAAACTTGAACAATTGTGCTCAAAACCACACCAAGTTGTTATAAAGGCTACATTTAAGTAGTAAACTTGAACAGTTAAATTTGTTCACAACAACACTAAGTTGTTTTCCATCAAATAATATCCACGTGATTATCACAAATGCTACTTCTAGCAAGAGTAGCAAATCGTTAGTGTCAATTACAGTTTATGATAACATAAATCAAAACCCATAATATCAAATGGTTTATATTGTTTAGTCTTACTACGCATGTACTAAACGTTTTCTAACACGCAAGTTAGAAAAATATATGTTATAACGGGCATGTTATAGAATCGAACGTTTACATAAAACGTTTTCTAATGATAAAGTTTATAAAATAAACCATTTCTCATTGTTTTAATGCACACATGCATAAGCAATTAAATGTTTACATAAAACATTTCCATTCATTATGGCTTATACAATTTACAATCTCTAACATTGTATTTGTGATACATATTTTCTAAAACACGTGTTAGAAAATTTAAGTCATTATATATATATATATATATATATATATATATATATAATATAATATAAAACATGACCCTTTGAATTTAAAAATCACAAATTAAAGTTCGTAATAAATCCCACACAACTACACCATCACTTTATGGTGATTTAATTCTTACTCTTGTATTTTCTAATCTCATCAAGTTAGGCAAATAGCCTACTTTTAATACAAGAGACATAGGGTGGAGAAAAGTCTCACTTAATTAGATATTTTATTAGAGACATAAACTCTAATAAAAACTAATAAATTGACATAAAACTCTACTTAAGAGTTTAACTTCCATATGAAGAGTCTAGTAAATGATTTTAATTTCATTAAAGTCATATAACAACATAATCACTTTATGGTGATTTAATTCTTGAAGCCAATCAACTTCAATGTATGACATTCTATTTCTAAACCATACAAATCATAACAGAAGTGTTTATATTCATTGAAATCAATGCTACAACAAATTACTTATATAAAATGTTTACATAAAACATTTCAAAGCATTTATATTTTAACCATTTTTAACAATCATGTTAAAATGAACGAAGTTCTAACGCAGCACGTTAGAAATACTAACATTTACACAAAATGTTAATTCTACTTGCTATAAACACATATATCGTTCAAATAAATAAGTCATTTCCAATATCCATGTTAGAAAATGAACAATTAAAAATTTGCTTCCAAACTAACGCTTTCCATGAACGTTTTCAACACACATGTTAGAAGACAAATGATTACAAAAAATCATTATTAGACTTATTTGTTCATATCAATCCATGGGTGAATGAAGAGTCTACTTTAAATAGAGACTTAAATTGAGACATAAAACTCCAATCAAGTAACATAAAACTCTTACTTAAAGACATGGAAATTCTACTCAAGAGAATTTAACATTTACAAAAACGTATGGTTTACACCCATAATTCCGGTCTAACACACAAGTTAGAGAAATTTAACGTTTACAAAAACGTAGGGTTTACACAATAAACCCATTCTAACACAAAGGTTAGAAAAAATTAACGATTACAAAATCGTTTCAAAATCAAACGATTGAACCAAAACTATTCGTTTTGTACCACGATATAGGATTTAAGATTGTACCACAATCTCAATAAATCCAAACACACCAAGTTGTACTACATACATATTTCCCAAAGAAAAATATTTATAAGATCATAATCTCTAAAAAAAATTTATAATAAATTCTTTGTAAACCTAAAATACTTATAAAGTTTAAGATTGTAGCAACAATCTCACGAAATATGTTTTAAGTTTGTAGGAACTAGGTTCATTTTTTATTAAAATATATTTTGAAATATATAATTACGAGACTCTCGTTATTCATAGTAAATATGATAGTACAATCCGGTTACAAAACTATATAAAAAATAAATGAAATACAAATACATTGTACCAATCTTGATTCAAGTCGACGTCTTTGGAAAACTTCAACCGCACCTTGTTGTTTGAAACTCCGCTACAAGACAAAAAAAATTGTTGACAGTTTTGGTTGAGGCACGTGTTCAACACGCTTCCCTTAAAACAGATTTCGCGCCTCTACTAAAGACGACGCGATTGTTTCCCAGGGTACAACAGCCGAAGCAGTATGTACTACCGGAGATGGCCACACGCCCAAGGTTACACGGGATAGAATTATAGTGTTAGAACTTGTGGAAAATTATGATACGAAGGCGTTGAAATCGTATAGATAAAACATATCTCTCTAAGTACCCAACACATGGGTCTTCAAGTATTTCATCTTTCCAAGAACTCTCCATGTATTCATGTATTTTTCTTGTAACCCTTCTCTAGTATTTTTCTCATTCTTCCAATGAGGTACATAGCCTACCGTTTATACAAGAGTTGTGGGTCATAAGAGTTTCTCTTAATTGATGCTTTTATTAGAGACATAAACTCTAATAAAAGTTTCACTTAATTAGTGATTTAATTAGAGATATAAAAAGTCTAATAAAAATTAATCAAGTGACATAAAAACTCTACTCTAAGGGTTTTTCACTATGAAGATTCTAATTAATATTCATAATTTCATTTGATTATAAATATATTAAATATCCATTTACCAAATTTCCAACATACTATGGTTACGTTATCTTCTCCGGTTATCTTCTACACCCACGATCACCTTCTTCATCGTCACCCACATACAACTTGCAACAACTCGAATCTGGTGATCGTCTGCTTTTGTTGTGGTTGTTTATAAGAACGAGTGAGGAAGAACAAAACCCTTGTGTTGGTCACTGATATTTTAAAAGGAGGGTTGGATCTGTGTGTGATGATATAAAACGAAGTTGAAGAAACCAAATACCTTTTGTGACGTTATTAACCGTCGGGAAACAAAAGTTGGTTGAGGTTTAGGACTCCTGACGTTTTGTGGGTGTCGGGAAACAATTGAAGAAAAGTGACGTTTCTGTTTATTGTCATTAGGTTTAGTTTCATCAAAATATTTAATTATAATCATTAGATAATTATTAAGTAATCATTACTTAATCATTTTTACTTAATCATTAGTTATTAATTAGGTTTTTATTATATAATAATAATCATTATTAGTGTTTATTAAAAAAAATTTAGGTTTCTAATTAAAAAAAAATTAAAAATTAATTAAAACAAGGGGAATTTGCTTGTTTCGTGATAACGTTTTTGACAGGTTTTCGGGTGGAGTAAAGGTTTTTAGTTCGTACACTCATGAGTTGATTGTTTTAGCAAGTACACGAGTTCTTGGACTGTCTTGCGTTTTCTCAATTTTCTATTGCAGGAAACAATCATG
The DNA here is from genome assembly GCA_947069175.1 of Scalesia atractyloides. NCBI lineage: Eukaryota > Viridiplantae > Streptophyta > Magnoliopsida > Asterales > Asteraceae > Scalesia > Scalesia atractyloides. The sequence continues at coordinate 29,663,653 of CAMTDV010001634.1, forward strand.
TTTTGACAATTTACGCTTTGAAATTATATTTTCTGAAGATGGAGCTGGTAGGTTGCGGGATCGAGTGAAGGAAAAATTGTATGAGTTTATAGGGAACTACAATGTTGACCCTGTTGCGAAATATGTAATACGTTTGCTTGAAAATGGGAGACAAAACAAAGAAGTAAAGAATGAGATGAATACTTTTTCTAGGTGATGACAAAGACTCCTTTGTATCTTGGTTGTGGGATCATTTACAATCAAACCAAGATCTATATGCATAATCAACAGAATCTCATCCCGATGAAGTGGCAAAAAATAAACCTCAAGCCCAGCAAGTAGCAATCAGTAGCCAAGCACCCCAAACCCAAACCTAAACTCAAGCCCAAACTCAGACTGACGAACCAACAGCAGTGTTGGGTTCACGACTACAAGAACAAACTCAATGTGAAAAACATGGAACTTGAGTCTGTCAGAGCTGAGCTAGAACTCCTGACTAGAAAGTATCAACAAAACGAAGTGAACATAAAGAAGTTTGATACGTCCAACAAGGTAGTTCAAGATGTGTGCAATGTGCAGCTGGCATACAAAGCAAACAAGGGGAAGGGTTTGAGATTCAATCAGGTTGCCCTGCCATATAATCACAACACACAAGTATGCCTGAAACCGATGAAGAGCTAGAAAACGCACAGCATATGGTGTATGGCAAACCCAGTGACTATGCATCCGACACACGGGAAAAGGTGTCATGTGCAAAACCGTCTTGTGCTAATGATTCAACTGAAGTGTTCGGTCTTTCATCCAATGAACAAGAACTCTCTGATTCTATCAAATCTAAAGCTGATGAAGTGAAGACTGACGTGAACAAGGCTCCAAGGGCGCAAACTGGACAATCTGGACCTTCTGCTTGTGATGTAAAGGTTCAGATCATGGAACAAGAGCCAAAACAAGCAGATCGGAGACGAAGAAAGAAGAAGTCCAAACGTCAAAGAAAATCACTCTCTCCGAGATCAACTACGGGCAGAAATAGTCCTCAAAAGGCTTGTGATGTGAAAAGTGCTTTTGTTAAGCCGGTCAGTAATGGCAAATATGAGAAATATGCATTTGACTGTGCTAACAAAGCTTTTGGAAATGTTGGGGAGATTTATGAAAAAAGACATGCAGTCTAAACAATTCAAGGTGAATCAAAAGAAATCTCCACAACAAAAGGCCTCTTCAAACGACAAGTACAAGCATCCAAATTCATCGTCGTCTGCTAGAAATGTGCAAGGAAATCAAGCACAGAAAGGACCAATTCATCCTTCAGGGCTTGCAAGAGAAAATCTTGCTTATTAGAATGCCTTATACGTGAAGAGACAAACATGCTTCAATTGTGGCATTCCAGGTCATATTGCTCAGAACTGCACACATAGTCCCTACGTACCCTTTTATGCTAAAAAACAGAGGGTTACACCGAAGGATAACTATCATTCTAAGCCAATGAAGGTATCTTCACCTAAGGCAACGAAGAATGTGAATCCCAAGGTAAAACCGTCTGATGGGGATTGGAAGGCTGCTAAAAACAAACGCAAGGCTGTTCAGGAACAAAAACTTGTTTCTAAAACTAACAAACTTGAAATAGCTACAGTTTCTCAACCGAAGGCAACAAATGCATTTGTTAAGCTGAAACAAATTTGGAAACCCAAATGCAAAGCAGCAACATCACCAATCCTTGAAACAAAAGGGGACTTGTGTTTAAAGGAAGTGTCTTATTTTGATGTTTCAGGAAATCCCAAGACCACGATGGCCTGGGTACCATTGTCTTACTAATCTCCTTATTTTTCAGGGACAACTAACGAGGAGCTGTTGACAATCTTTGGAATGTTGATAGCGGTTGTTCCAGAGACATAACGCGTAATATTTCACTGTTGCTAAAAGTTGAAATTTTTTACAGAGATGTGTTTCCTTTAGAGGAGATGAGGGTAAGATAAGATTAGTGAAAAGGTACAATTTAAATTTCGTGCTTTAATTTGACATTGGTTAGTCTTCAATCTAATGACGGAACAGTTAAGCAAAAACAATAAGTGATGAAAAAGGGTCCTGGTCTCGGAATTTGTACATAAAGTGTGACGCACAAATTTAGGGGGGTAGAGGGAGATATATGTACATATGCATTGTTTGAGGGGGAGAAAGTGAAAAAATACAAAAACATTTGAAAAATCAAAAAATTAAAAAAAATTAAAAAAGGCCAAAAAGACAAAAACATTTGAAAAACAGAAAAATCCAAAAAAAAGATTTATTGCATAAAATGGGAAATGAATAAATGTTCGTGTTAAAGGGTTTGACCAACACATGTAAGGTGTTGTAGTTGAAAAGACTAGGATCTACTGTGATATGTTGATAGGCTTGACGCTGAAAGTGATAAAAGATATTAAGTGATACAAACATAACAAACTATGTATCATGTGGGTAACATACCATCGGCGTATGATTTTATGGTCTTAAATCTTGCGTTGATAGATAGCCAATGTCTGAGGCTTCGGGTCTTTATACTGGTGAGTCATCCGGGATATCAAGGCTGTCCTTCTGTTGCATCTAGATTATATGTAGACCTAAGCACAATCAGGATATCCTAAAAAGAGCCAAAGGAGGGCCAAAACCTTAAAAAGAAGGAAATCTCATCATGAGAAAATTCTGTGCGCTTGCAAAGTCAAACACATACCGTATAAGGTATTTGCCTAACCCTCGTCAGACTGCTGTACAATGTACAGACTTGTACACCAATACGTCTGACGTTGTAAAATCGAAAGGATGAACTCAGTATACTCACCTGCTACAATGAATCCTTGTGCTTACCTTGATCGCGGGGGTATGTCATGGTATGGGACACACGGGTATTATAGCATAATACTACCTTAAGCATATCACAAAGTTGAAAAATGAAAGTTGAGCATTAAATTTTAAGTGGACAAACACATCGACAATCACTTAGACCAGTCTGAATAAGTTCGCGCTTAAAAATGTTCCTTGGTCCGCCTAAATACGATTTGATCCCATTACAATTGTATATTGTAACTACTAGGTTAGTTTCTTTGTTTAGTTGCATTTCTGTTGATATTCTTATATTTAAAATTTTCAAAAAACTAGAAAATTCAAAAATACAAAAAAATAGTGTCCTATTTTTCTTAAAAATAAAAAAACAAAAATAGAGTGTTTTATTTGTTTTATTAAAAAAATTATTAACCGTTCTTGAAGATTTGCCTGATCATCAAAAGATGAAGAAATTTGAATTTGTGATGTCCGAGTACAAGTACTTGGATGTACCAAGTGTTCATATGGTACTTTCCTTTGCTGCAAATAAATGTTTGCTTATGAATTTCTGAGAATTTTGCAGATCTTGATTTAGATCAAGAAACAAGGGTTGCTGAAAATTGAGATGCTGTTAGTTGCTGACAAAGCATGAAGCATCACAACCGCAAGATGTACCTGAGTCAGAAGAACCGGATACGAGTCATCGTCTGACAATGACAGTACATTTGAAGAGGTACATGTGAATCTGCTTGCTTGACAGAGAAAGATTGAAGAAGAAAAGAGCTGTCGGGAATCCTCCTCTCGCATTCTTTTTAGCAAGATGCTTCTAGAAAAGTTGATTGAGATCCTGATATGAAGCTAACCGTAAGAGAAGAAGAAAGAGACCCAATGCTTAGAGTTCGTTAAAGTGTTAGGTCCTAGAAGTCTGAGACTGACCTTCCACAACACTCAAAGCATAGCGACAACCATAGACTCCATATAAGACATTGTTGAATTCATGCTATGAAGACAATTTGATGCATCAGTCTAGAGGGAGATTGTTAGGTCCTAAAAGTGTGAGACTAACGCATCAAATATACCAATGGACTATGGTTGTGAACTGGGTTAGTTTATATTAGGTTTGGGCCTGTTTAGGTCATTTGGGCATGCCTTGGGCCATGTGGGCCAGGCAAGCCCAAGGGAAACTCATGAGGGGCATGGACTTACCCTATAGGTATATAAACATCTTTATAGCATTTCTAGGGTTAAGCCTTCAGTGAGAGCCTCCATTGATAGAACTTCTAGAGAGAGAGGTCAAGAACTTGTATCAGACGATTTTGCTATTCGTTATTAATAGAATCGTATGCAAGTTTGAAGTGATTCGCGTGTTATTCTTACTCATCTCAATCTTCTTATTTTTCGGTTTTCTTGAATATCATCAAGTTTGGATTCCGCCTATCCTTGGTGATTGTTAGATATCCTTGTTAGATCCGGTTATTCGGGACTTACAGGTACTGGGGACTCCCAACTGATAGAGAGATTGCTTTCTTAACAATTGTTTCCTTCAATGGGGTCTTAATAATGTAACCATTGGCCAATTGTGAGACTATTGTCTCTATAATTGTAGTAGCTAACCTACTTGAAATACCTTCAAGTGTCTCTTGAGACACAAGAGGTGTATCCTCCTCTGCTTGTGGGCTAGAAATGATACATGTACTTGCCTTAGTCACTTGTTGAGGAATACTTTCTGTGATTTGTTTTTTAGGGGAACTAAGTGTATGCAAGTCATGGTTATCAATTGCATCAAGAAATTGCTAGAATGATAATGGGATAGTTGTTATGGGAGGTGGAGTGAAAAGAGAAGCAACCTTGGGAGAGGGGCTTGAGAAGAGATATTCAAGTGAATTATCTCCCTCTTGACTTGGTTCCCCTGTACTTACAACACTCTCTTTTTGTAAGGATAAGTGAGGAGTTTGGATAGCTGGAGATAATTGCATCTATGGTAACGAAATAACAACAAAGGTTTGTTGTATTTGTGTTACAACAGGTATCTCTGGCATCTCAACCCCTAGAGATACCTTCTTTTTGGTTTTCTTTTGGATTTGGGGATGGAAATTGAAGTTGTTTTGTGGAGATTCTGGTGTGTGTTCCAGAGTGCTGGGTTGTGTACTATGGTCACAAGGAGCAGTGGGCTCAACAACAGATGTTTGATTTTGCAGAACATTATCTTTACCCACATTTTGTTGACTCTTGGTCATCATGCGGGTGAATGTTTCATTTGAACGACTGTTAATTTCTAGGGCTTCATCGTGTGCAAGACTTTCTTGTTTAAAAACACTTTTAAGGTAAAAGCTTAGCAATCTTTGATATAAAAGGAAAGGATTGTCAGTGCCCCTCTTGATTGCTTTTATGTATGCTACCAAATCCATAAAAGTTTCTGGGATAGCTTATAGTTTGTATTTATCAAAATATCATATCACAGAAAACTGAGTTTTCAGGGGAGTTTCATCAAAAGTTGTGGTCTTTGCAGACATGCAAACCAAGAGTGTATGGAAAAATAATTTCATTGCTGGTGGGAATTTTGGTTTGTAAAGTGTGGCTCCCACCAGTTGAGCTTCATATCCCATTTCTATGACCTCATGTTGTAAGTCATTTTTAGGGATAGTTTCCATATCTGCCAAATCTTGTAGCTTGAACATGTTGGAAATGGATTATGGAGTTATTTCAACATGTTCTTTATTGATGGTTGAAATGATGGTGTAGGGACTTTTATTTCGGAGCAACAAAATTGCATTCTCCCAAAAGTTCCTAATGGTGGATAGATGAATGGGGGTTTACAATGAGGATGTTATGATATTTGGAGGAGGGAGGTGATGATGTCAATGATGGAAAGAAAGTCTAAGTTCTTGCTGTGTTTTACAAGATACAGCAAGTAGTTGTGGGAAGATTTCATTTCGAGAGCAATGGTGAAATTAGGTCAAATCTTTTGAACATATAATCTTATGATTGAACACAAAGTTTGTTGAAAGCAAATTCAAAGTTTTTCTGTTTTGAAATGCTTTGATTATGTAAACTCTGTTTGTCAAGTGTTTATATAGAGTTTGTGAAACAGGGGTGCCAACGTGGCTAACGGTTACCTTTTGGGCTACGTGGCTATTGTTATTTGTTGAGGCAAACCATTGTTCAGAAAGTGGGTCCCTTTAAGGAAACCCTTTGAAGAAGGAAGATAAGGTCTGTTTTCAAAAAGGTTGTATGAAACCTGTGTTGGATCTCAACAGATATTAGGATGACCAAATCAGCAGTTTGAACATCAGTTTCACTTTTGGTCATCAGATGGATGGAAAACCATGTTTGAAACCTCTGTTGGGTTAAACAGAGTTTTGAATGAAAACACTGGTTGGTTTTGTGAAAACAATGGATTTGTTTCACTTTTAATAATCAAAAAATGGTTGTTGAATCAGTGGTTCTTTGTCTCAAACAATGCTTAACCAAGGTTAAACAGAGCTTTGAGCCACCTAAACAGATTTTTTACTCTTTTGAACAGAGTTTTGTTTTTGGTGATTTTTTACAATCTTTTCTTAGTTTGAAAGTAATATTTTTTTTATTTACTTGATTTAAAACCAACATATTAATGTTGAAAAAACCTTTTTGATAAGTTTTTCAAAATAATTTTCTTTCTCTTATTTGGATAGAGAAATGTGCTACGGTAACCTCTTTTTGCACTTTCAAATTGCAAACAGAGGTTTTCTGCAGACAATGGTGAATGGGCAGTTTTGCAGATGATCCAAAGCATTTTCTACCTTGGGTTTGGTATTTTTCACCATTGCAACAACTCCTTGGGATTGGTCATTTGTAACAAGAAGTTTTTCTACCATCTCAAACAGCTGTTTTTGACCCTCTACAAGTGCTTCCACACTTGGGTCAACCGTTGTTTGACAATTCCCAATGAGATGGTTGTACCTAGAGGGTGTCTATTGGCCCTTGGCGTTCGGGGCATATGCAAGGTTCTTCATACCTATAAGGTACCCTAGTGCATGGTGGTTGCCCATAGCCTCTTCGAAGTTGTTTTGTGGTGCAGCAGATACTTGACCAACCCTGTGTGCAGGGAATTGGTTCAAGCTTTATGGGACATGTGTGTGGTTTGACTCAGCTCTTTTGGGAAATGATTGTGGATCCCTAATGAAAAGGTCATCATCCCTTTTGAGAATCATTTTTTTCCTTTTGACCTATTTTTGTTGAAATCGTAGGTTCTTAGAAAAAAGGCATTGTTGGGTAACATGGTTGATTTTTCCACAGATCATGCACTCAGATATGGACTAACAAATATTGTCTCTTCTGTTAATATCATAGGCTTTTAACTTGAAACAGTCATTTGCCAAATGATTTTTCTTCCCACAGAAATCAAACAGCAGAGCTAGAATCTTATCTTTCTTGTTACCTTTATCTCTCTTTTCAGCAACGGGTGTTTTAACATCTGTTTGAGAGTTGGTAGTAGGAACATTTTTTTATCTTGGGTGGCTTAAGACCATCTGGGCTTATGAAGTTAGCTGGTTTGAAATTTTCAAGAACATCACATTCATCTGACCAAGTAGGTTTAAGTTCATACTTTTGTTTCTCGGATTGAATGGAACCTTGTGGCTTTTCAAGAATATCTTCTTGCCGCTAGGTTTAGTGATCTTAGTTTCTTCACCAGTTGAGGTGGTTGGTATGACCTCAACCATTTTGAGAGAATGGAAGTGTTGGTGTGTTGTTCTTGGTCATATTTTATAAACTCAACACCAAACTTCACATTGTTTTTTCTTTGTTTTTCCAAGAGAATCTCATAACCGTTACGTGATTCAACCCATCTTTCACATTAGATCTGTGTGGATTATAACTTCTTTTTACAACTTTAATATTTTCTATCATTGTTTGGAGTTGATCCTTGGCTATAGTTCCTTCATGTTTTAGACTGCTTATCTCATGGTCTTTTTCAGCAATTCTTGTTTTAAAATCTCTTTCTAATTTTTCAAGAATTATTCCATTGATTTGTACCTTTTCTCTTAGGTTTTCATTCACCTCTTTGATATTAGAAAATTCTATGATACATTTGTTAGAATATAACTCTTTGAGAGTTTGAGATGATACCTTAGAGGCAGCCATTTGAACTTGATCCACACTGATGCATTTAGTGGAACTTTTGGGATAGTCTTTATCCATCCTTTCTGCATGCTCCTGGTCACAAACAAATGTTTGACCTAGGCTTTCAACAGATTCATCAGCAATTCGTTCACCAAAGGTTGTTTGAACTTGATCTTCTTCACCTGATACATGTTCAAGAGCCATGAAACAAAATTTTGAATGTTCATCACAATCATTTGCAATTAAAGCAAAGTTTTCATCAGTTAGGTTTTCTAGTAAGCTGCTCCAAGCAACATAGCCTTGTGTGAAAAAGCTTTGTTGATAAGGCTCTGCTAGTGCGGGAGCAGGAGCAGCTTGTGGTGCTTGAACATTTGCAATTAGCATCTGAACATACTGAACTTGAGGAACTAGTGTTGCTTGAACATAATGTACTAGCACAGGGTTTATGCTTTGTGTAAAATGGTTTGTGTTTTGTACACTGGTCTAGGGATATTTTGATAAAACTGTTGTTGTGTATTAGATTGAGGCCTTTGATTAGGATATGTGATCATTGGTGCAGAATTGTTAGCTTGATTTCTGCATTCTCTTGCAAAGTTTCATAATTTATTACACTTAAAACATTTATCGAACCTTACCTTTGATATCCCATTTAACCCTGGATATGTCATACCCATCCTTTTGTAAAAAATGTTAGCTCTTAGACTTAGTAGTGCCACCTGGTGTAATATGTCCATTTCCTCAAGGTCAGTTGGGTCTATATGCTTTAGGTCATTAAGGACAAATGACAAACTATCAGGGACATGACTATCATCGTTTGTTGCAAATGCATAACTTGTGGAATGTTGATCAGAGTTGATTCATGTTGATATTTCAATAAAATAATAAAAACTCTGATCATTTATCATTCTAGAAGATGATCTCTCCTAACTCAAAAGTGTCATGTTTCCGAAAACATAACTATTGGACACTTTTCCAGTTTCCTGGAACTTCTTTTTCTGGACAAACTCCCGTTCAAATGTTAATGGATTTCCATGAAGCTGAGCCAGGGTCATGTCCTTGAAATCTAGGGATGTTCTCATCACTATAGCAATAGTGTCCCATTTCTCAGGTAAAGATCTTAAAAATCGATTACTTAGAGTTGATTTAATAGATTCTTTGTTAACCAACTTCAGTTCACTGATTAGACATGAAAATCGTTCAAACTGCGGAGTCAGGGTTTCCCATTTGACCTAGTGAAAGTTTCATATTGTTGGTTAAGGATTTCTTGAGTGTTCTCGATAACATCCCCCGTTCCACCAAATTTTTCTTTCAGTGCATCTCATAACTCTTTAGCATTGTTTCAATGCAACAATCCAGCATAGATATCATTCGGCAGAGCCATAGCCACGATGCTAAAGGATTTGGCATACAACTCGAATTTTTGATAATCTGCTTTGAGTAATTTTTGGGCTTCTTTGGCTCAAACACATTTGGGTTTTCAGCACTAGGTACCATTGGAATATGAGGTTCGAATACAAAGGACTTCCAACACTCTGTATTTTTCTAAGCAAGTATATAACCCACCCTACACTGCCAGATGTTGAAGGGATCATTTTGTGCCATTTTCTTTTTTTCTTTGACAGAAAAATAGAGTATGTGATAGACATTGTTGAGTTCTTCACTTTACAAGTAATGGGTCTTTGTGAGTTGCTCTTTGTATGTTAAAATGATTGTGAAATCAAGTTAAATCAAGTTTAATGTGACCAAGCTCTGATGCCAATTGTTAAGTCTGAGTTTACAAGGTTTGTGAATAACTAACAATTTAGCTCAAAACAATTTTGTATTGTAAATAAAGATAAGTAATCACAAATGAAAAATCATCATCAATAACGTTTTTCATTAATCATTAGATTGAAATGTTTTACAGAAGTTTACTCTACAGACCCCTCCACCCTTAGACTGATCACTATAACAATTTTGTTCGTACAAAAGAAAAGGTGATGTGTAGTGATAAATAGATCTCTAACAAGTGAGATCTATTTGTACTAAGTACGAAAGATCTGTTTATGATTGGCTGACATCACCCTGATAGTTACATCTAACATTCCTAACAGAAAAGATTCAATAGATGTTGCAAACATCTTTGCAAATCAAACAATTGTTCTAACTAAGCTAACCACTATTAAAAGCAAAATACTATTACATTTGAAACATCTATTTAGGCTATCCACTGTTGCTTTGATCCAAACATCTGTTTGGCTAGACATATGTTTGGTCTTCTTTATCAGACCTTTGCTTCAACAGATGTTAGGCTTCAACAGACCTTGTTTCTTCATGATCACTGGTTTCAAGGCTTCCAACAGATGTTTAGTTGTCTTCAATAGATGCTTTGATTTAGGTGTTTAAGATTCATTATCTTTGGGAGGAATCTTGTTCAATATTCTATTTATTTCTTGATCACTTGATCATGTTATGGCTTTTGAATATCATTTGTTCTTTTGTAGGTCCAACAATGTTTGACTCATTTGACCTAACTAGATGTGATAATCACGGGGTATAATTGTAGAAAATTATTTCCTATAATATAAGGATCAAGTGGGAATATTTAATATAATTTTGACTTAACCAAAATGATCAAAACCAAAAGTCGAAGTGCTTAACTTTTGGATAATTTTTTTAACTTCAAAACTGAAATCAACTTGAAAAACACTTACTAGTGTTGGAGGGGACACTTGAAATTAGAAGAGGAGGCTTCAAAAGACCCAAAGCAAGCTCCAGGATGTTTTAAGAAGTGGAATGTGATGGTGTGCATGAAATGTTCAATGCTAACTCCTATTGATACTAATGCTCCAAAAGCATGATAAGTGTGATCATGAGTGTTTGGAGAAGGATTAGTGGCAGCCCAGGTGTTCAAAAAAGAAGGAATGTGGCAAAAATCACGGGATAGATCTCACAAGGTGAATTCTGCAGCTGTCAGCTGCTGTTTAACTACCAGCGAAGGTCTTACGGACCGTAAGGGACCTTAAGAAGGCAAATGTTTTACCTTTTTGCATTTTTAGCCCCTAAACTTATTTCAACTCTTATTTTTATAGATTTTATCCCTCTCCTTCCATAAATCAGAATTATTTGAAGAGTTTCTAGACATGTGTTGCACTAGGATTTTATAAGATTATTCGGGTTCTCACATCCTCACCCCCTTAAAAGAAATCTCATCCTCGAGATTTTTATTCAAATAGGTGGGGGTAATTCTGTCTCATGTTTGATTCAACCTCCCCATGTGTATTCAGGGCCACCACAGGAATCCCATTCAATTTTCACAATGTGGATCATTTTCTTTCAAAGCTTTAAATCTGTCAATCATCGATCGACAGAGGTTTTTCTGTAAACCTTCATTTCTCATCGATTTGAACATCATGATGAGGCATAGCTAGTGACTTATTAGCCAAACATCATGTATCCCACTTAGTTCCTTAGCTAGCTTAAGCTTGTAAGCAACGGAACCGATGCATTCGATTATCTCGAATGGTCCAATGTATTTTGGGCTTAATTTTCCCTTCTTTCCAAATCTCATGACACCTTTCCACCGTGACACTTTTAACAGGGTCTTATCTCCGATTTGGAATTTAAGAGGCTTCATCCTCTTATCAGCATAACTTTTATGTCTATCCTGGGCATATTTGAGCCTACCACGTATTTGTATAATCATATCCGTAGTTTAGAGAACTATCTCAGGCCCTAATAGTTGATTTTCTCCTATTTCAGCCCCACATATGGGCGTTCTACACTTTCTTTCGTATAAAGCCTCAAACAGAGTGGCCTTTATATTAGTGTGTTAACTCTTGTTATAGGAGAATTCAATTAATGGTAGCTGATCATCCCAACTACCACCTAAATCAATAACACATGCTCTCAACATGTCTTCCAAAGTCTGGATTGTACGCTCACTCTAACCATCTGTCTTTGGATGGTAAGCCGTACCAAAATTTATGCGCGCGCCTAGAGCTTGTTGAAAGCTCTTCCAAAATGGGACGTATAACAAGTATATATATCAGATACTATTGACAGTGGTACTCCATGAAGAGATACAATGTTTTCAACATACAATTTAGCCAACTTATTTGAATTCAAAGTTTATTTAATTGGCGAGAAATGGGCTAACTTAGTCAGTCTGTCGACTATAACCCAAATTGTGTCGTTGCCATGACTTCTTCTGGGTAACTTGGTAACTAAATCCATGTTACCATTTCCCATTTCCATTTGGGTATTCTAGTTCTTGTAGTAAACCAGACGGTTTCTGATGTTCAGCATTAACTTGCGAACACGTCAGACATTTAGCTACATAAGTGGCTATGGACTTCTTCATGCCCATCCACCAATAATTTTTCTTCAAGTCTTGGTACATCTTATCTCCACCAGGATGTACAAAATATTTTGAATTATGTGATTCTTCAAGAATCAGTTCTCTGAGTCCTCCATAAATGGGAACCCATATTCTATTACTAAATCTCAAAATTCCATCTGTTTCAGGTGTTAACTGTTCCATAGTACCACCTATCTTTCAATTAGAACATTCCCCTCCAACATGGCTTGTTTCTGAGGATTCAAAACTTGTTCCAACAAGTTGAATCTTAGCTTAAGTCTCTTAACATGAACCCAGATGGGTTTAACTCTTTCTTTCCATCGAAGGGCGTCTACAACGACGTTAGCCTTACCTGGATGATAACTAATCTCACATTCATAATCGTAAAGAGTTTCCATCAAACGACGTTGTCTCATATTTAAATCCTTCTAATTAAATATGTGTTGAAGACTTTTAGGATCAGTGTATATTACACACTTTGTGCCATACAAATAATGTCTCAAAAGTTTCAAATTAAACACAACTACTCCCAACTCTAAATCGTGGATGATGTAATTCTTCTCATGCACTTTGAGTTGCCGTGATGCATAGGCAATCACCTTGCCTCTTCGCAGTAATACACAACCCAATCATGTGTGCAAAGCATCACAATACACAACAAAGTCTTCAATTCTTGTAGGTAATGATATAATAGGTGTTTTGCTCAATTTTCGCTTTAGAATCTCAAAAGACTCTTTTCTATTTAGGCCCCCAATCGAACTTTACGTTCTGATGAGTTAAAGAAGTTAGGGGAGTGGCTATTCTAGAGAAGTTCTCGATGAACCTTCAGCAATAACCAGCAAACCCCAGAAAATTGTGGATCTCTAAAGGTAACTTGGGCGCTTCCTAATTCATGATAGCTTCAATCGGGATCTACTTGGATACCAAGCTCACTAATCGTGTGTCCCTAGAATTGGACTTCTCTAAGACAAAATTCACACTTGGAGAATTTTGCGTAAAGCTTCTCCTGCTTTAGCAATTCTAATGTAAGGCTCCGCATTTTTGTACTTTCCATATTTAGAAAGTTGCATCTGCATTCTTATTTTTGGAAAATGTCTGTATTTTATACCCAATCTTATAATCCGAGTCTTTGATCATAATGAAATTTCATACTTTTTATGTACGTGTTATACATGCAATCAATCATTAATTACGTGTTTACTTGCAATCTAGTACTTATATACATTCAAAATGTCATTCACACGTTCACGATATGCAACTTATACATACTTACATGTTTCATACTCAAAAACATGTTAAATTGTGAAGTTATGGCATAAAATGATAAACATTTGGAGGTTCAGGGGCTAAAATGCAATAAAAACAAATCTGGTTGGCTAAATGAGGCGCAGCGTCAAGCGACATCCCCCCCCCCCCCATTTAGCTTGGCCTGATGCCAAGTTTGCCAATCCGTAGATAGTTGTTTCCAGCTCTTGGGTTGGCCTATTTCATCCCCCTTTCTTCTTCCCCAATCACCTTAAAACCTCATTAAACACTAAACCATAATCCTCCATTATAAAACCAAGCCTCCATCAACTCACTTTTTCTTCAACTTTCTTCACTTCTTCTTCCTCTTGAAAGCTTGGAACACCTCTAGGAGTGTTTCCACTAGTTTACCATGGTAAACTAAGGTGTAACATCACCATCTTGAGGTCCGACTTTCTGTTTTGGAGAAGAACTTTACTTAAACTTTGTTAAACTTAACTTTCTTGTAAGAATCTTGCACCTATCTTGCTTCTAACCAAACCTATGGTTATGGGGCTTGAATAGGGTTGATTCCCATCATTTTAGAGGTCCAAGAACCTCCTAAACTTTTTGTTTTGATAAGGTTCCAAGTAACTTCAAGTGTGTGACCATCCAAGCTCACCATTGTTCATATGGTGAGTCTTGCATGTGTCTAAATGTTTGAACCATGGAAGCTTGGGCTTTCCAAACTTGTTCCACCACCTCACTTGCTTATTTTCCTTGTTTATATCCTTACAAGTAGCTTCTAAGAAATCAAAGTAAGAAAACCCTGCCGCACCTCCAACATTTTCCAGGATGGGTATGGAACACCCGGGTTGATCTTACTTGGCTACTTGATGAACTAGTTAATTGTATTTTTATTTTCATTCATGACCAACAGGGTCATCGACTAGGTTGATGCCCTTGTGCTTTGGTGAATTCATACAATGAGGTTTAGTGGATGCTAATCATCCTACCTCCATGCTTGACTTACATAATAATACATGATGGACATAACTATACCTTATACTATAATTATATAATATATATACTTTAACCGAATTCTTGATACTAACTGGATTATGCTTAGACGTCATGAACTTAGGTTATACTATGTTAGTTCTAAATTTTCTCGTTTGTGATTCTAATGGGCACGTTAGGACCCATGAAATCCAAACGAGTATTTAGACAAGATATATTTTCATGTACGTATACTTTTATACCTAATTCCAAATCCAAACCTTCCACAAACTCCGAATGCTCATACACCTTCGTTTCCCCCATGTAGGGTAACTTTGGTGCTCTACCCTCAACGAATCATCAACTCTCGGTTACTTCAGAAAGCTTTGCAAAACCGTGAGTGTACGTGACCCTTTTTACTTTTTGACACTTTTTGGGTGCAATACTTATTCATTATTAAAACGCACACATACACTTACAAACATGCTTACAAACAAATAATCCATACATGCTTGATACGTGATACTAAAACTCATACATGCTAGAATACTCAGTTGCTTTATATATGTCATTAATTTCATACGAGCTTCCCTTAACATGTATAGCGCTATAGGAGTAACACACCGCCTGTATTCTTGAGGTCATGTTAAGTCTTATAAAAACGGTCTTGTCGTTGCCACGACAAGATTACGCTAGCCGGAATCTTTGGGTTGGCAAGTAGGAGTTGCATGCTAGTATTGTATGTTATGTTTTAGTTTACGATTATGCCATATGGATTCGTTTCACCATTTTATACGTATGCTAGTAATCAAAGTTGTATGCTCACCAATACTTTATGTGTTGACATGTACTTTAATATCTATTGCAGGAATTTGATGATGAGACGTTGAAAGAAATCTAGTAGGATGACTAGAAACGCACCTTTAGATTTTAGTACTTACTGTATTTTAATTTCATGTTACTTCTTGTTGTAATTTACTTCCAAATACTTTGCCTTTAGTAATGAAATGAAATTTTGATCCTTAAATATAGTCACAAGTAAGCAATCTATTTCGCCCCCCCCCCTCCCCTTTGATGTTTCCACCATCGGTTGGGGTGTGACATCTAAGATACTCCTAAGGTGTTTCTCATGATCTTCCATACTGTATAAGTAGATAAGTATGTCATCTATAAAGACAATGACAAACTTATCTAAATACAGTTTGCAAACTATGTTCATGAGATTCATGAATGTTGTAGGTGCAGTTGTGAGTCCAAATGGCATAACAAGGAACTCATAATGATCGTTTCTTATTCTAAAGGTAGTGTTAGGCAATCTTTTACAAACAGGTTCAAACCGGCGGTTGTACTGGTTTAACCGTCTGATAGAACCGGTTAAACCGCCTGATACACCTGGTTAAACCATTTCTAATCCAAATTGGTACGGTGTAATAACTAGATTTTTAAACATTGGTCTTAGGAACATCTTCACTTCTGACCTTTAACTGATGATAACCAGATTAAAGGTCGATTTTTGAAAAGTAGCTCGCTCCTTGAAATTGATCTAATAGATCGTCAATTCTTGGCATGGGATAACGATTCTTGATTGTGATCTTGTTCAGCTCGCGGTAATCAATGCACATCCACATAGAACCGTTTGTCTTCTTGACAAACAAAATTGGAGCTCCTTAGGGCAAGGAACTCAGCTGTACGAATCCCTACTCCAACAGTTCTTCGAGTTGCGTTTTCAACTCCTTCATCTCCATTGGTGCCAAACAGTAAGGAGATCCGGCTATTGGTGTCGATCTAGGAAGAATGTCGATTAGGAACTCCACTTGCTTGTCCGGGGGTAGACCAGAAAAGTCTTCTGGAAGTACATCTGGATACTCAGATATAACTGGAATATCTTCTATCTTTGGCTTTGGTTCGCCCATTGTTACTTGTGCCATGTAAATGACACGACCTCTTCGTAACCACTTGGATGCCTTAAGCAGGGAAACTTTTTCAGGCAACCGTAGTTATCATACTAGCGTTCAAATGGCTCCTTTTGAGGCACTGTATGGGAGGAAATGTCGATCGCCTATTGCATGGCACGAGATCGGAGAAGCACAAATCACCGGTCCCGAGCAAATTCAAGAAACAACCGACAAGATCCTCCAAATCAGAGACAATCTCTTGAAAGCTCGGAGTCGTCAAAAGAGTTACGCCGACAAATGATGCAAGCCCCTATAGTTCGAAGCGGGAGATCACGTTCTCCTAAAGTTGCACCTTGGAAGGGAGTGGTCCGCTTCGGCAAGAAAGGAAAGCTAGCGCCTTGATACGTTGGACCCTTTAAGATTCTGGAAAGGATCGGTAAAGTAGCCTATCATCTCGAACTACCGGCGGAACTTAAAAATGTCTAATCTCAAAAAGTGCCTAACCGAAGAAAATCTGCGTGTCCCTCTCGAAGATCTGCAAATTAATGAAACACTCCATTTCATGGAAAAACTCGTTGAGATCATGGTCGAGAAACCAAGACACTTCGACACTCACGCATCCGATCGTGAAGGTCCAATGGGAAGGAAAACACGGCGCCGAGTTCACTTGGGAACTCGAAAGTGATATGAAAACGAAATATCCACATCTCTTTGTTACGGCCACTGCTTAATTTCGGGACGAAATTCCCTAAAGTAGGGGAGACTGTAACAACTCGAAAATTCGATTGTACTCTTTCCATTTTGTTTTCTTGTTTATCTACCTTTGTAATCCCGAGATTCGGTTGATAATAAAGTTATGTTAATTAATTATGGTATTGTACGTTATAATCGCATCTGATCGCTTATTAAATCTCATCGCTATCTCATCGCAATCGCAACGCAATTACTTATTTTGTTTATTGGAATTATGTGGTAATATTAGTTACGTGTTTATAAAATAATTACGTGTTAGTGTGTGTTTGGTTATGATTACAATCGCTATCGCATCGCTCTCGCACACTCGAATTGCTAAATCGCACTATTACATCAATTATAACGCTTAATATAACTATTTAGTACGAACCCAATAGCCAAATGAACTTTTAACGCGAAACAAAAGTAGAATACCCAATAATTGAGTCAAGTTCGCTCGAACTTGGTGATACCAAGTTCGGCCGAACTTGACTGGCCAATTAAACTCCTCAGAAACCTCAGGGAGGTCAAGTTCGGTCGAACTTGGCTCTCTTTCTCTCAGAATCTCACAAGTTCGCGCGAACTTGCATGAAAACATGCAAGTTCGGCCGAACTTGACTCCCAGTTGCTCAAATCTTGCCTTCACCTATAAATACTCAGCTCCATTCTCTCATTTGAACTTGCTGCAACTTCGCTCAGAGCTCTCAATACCGAAACTTTTGTGTTCTAAGTAAGAATCAACCCGATTTCAGCTACAACAACGTTTTACAAAGGTTTACAACGATTTTGGCACAAGGCATAGCCTTCGTTTTCATCAAATCTTCTCTGTTTACGAAAATCTTCATCTATTTACATAAAACTTCTGTTTTTCACTCAAATCTATGCATAGATCTGAGCAAAACCTTTTGAACATTGATTTTTACACAAAATACGGACTTTTGATGATGTTTTGTTCATTTCTTGAAATGAAACGAAGCATTTATCATTCAAGATCCTAGATCTGGAAGCACAGGGACGTTTATGTTGATTTATACAAGCCAGACTAACCCGAACGAACCCCGAGTTCGCCCGGATTAGCCCACGCTTTTGTAAAATGACGAAAACCGCTCTAAAAAACCTCTTCGACCTAAGTTTGCTCATTAGCACAGGGTTGGAGGGATGAACACTCGATTTACTCAGCAAACGATGTGGAAACGCAAGATTTTGGATCCGAAAACATCAAGTTCGCTCAAGAATCACCAACTCCCCAGGTCAAGTTCGACCGAATTTGCACCCAAATGGGGCAAGTTCGACCGAACTTGGGCTATTTTCACCAAACCTTTCACAAGTTCGACCGAACTTGTCTAGTTTCTTAGGAAACTATAGAAGTTCGCCCGAACTTGTCATTTCTGTAAGAAATTCTTACAAGTTCACCCGAACTTGACAAGTTTCCTAAGAAACTTACCAAGTTCGACCGAACTTGACACTAAACCACCCAAAACCATACAAGTTCGCTCGACCTTGTGTGTTTACACACAAGTTCGCCCGAACTTAGCTACTTCTCAACTCAAACTTCATCGTTTCAGCTTTTCGGAAGACTGATGCACTTCTGTTCGTTTACAGGCTGATCCGGCGCTCTCCGTAATTCTTCTCAGATCCTCTAATCTTACCTAAACACACCCACAGTGAGTATACTTGACTCATTTTCGCTTTAATGCACTTTTTGGGTGTTACATACGTTCCTATATCAAAATCACTTCACAAATCAAAACTGTTTATCGCACGCGAATAATCTGAATGTATATGCTCGATACGTGATACTAGAAACATGTGACTATGACTTATTTTCATTAACTTGCCTCCTTAGCTAGTATGGTACTATAGTTTGGCTAACACCCGACGGGGTCTAGTTAGGAATGGTCGCGCAAGCCTTTTCACGGTAGTTAGCATGAGAAATAAGCCTATTTTATGTTAAGTGTTTTGGTGTATCATGATATGTAATTAGATTGTTTCGCAAACGCTTTCTCGACTATGCTAGTATTATTCAAACTCGTATGCTCACCTTTACTTAATTGTATTGACTTGTATTTTAACGTATGTAACAGGTTGAGGATTTAGCTTGGATTGCTTTGGAGTAGTTTTATTTAATATTTTGCTTATCTTGTTTAGAACGGTTGTAATAAAAATTTAGGGGATATCGAACCATGTTGTTTTTATGTGAAAATCAGAATTTCTGTAATGGTTGTTTGAAATATTATGTTTAATAGTGTGGGATATTAAACGTTAAGTAATGTTGTTGGATAATTGTTATGGAATTTCTCGTGAGACAATCTGATTACCTAGTGCACTAACCCCGATGTTTCCGCCATCGGTTGGGGTGTGACAGGTTGGTATTAGAGCTAATTCCTTAGGATAATAGGTAGAATTGCCATGTTTGACCTAGTAGCATGTTTAAGTACCCGATTGACCAATCTTTGAAATAAATGCTAAACTACTTGCCATAAATGCTTAAATGTGCCTTTCCTAAGGCTAACACAATATACACGCATGGAAACGCTCGTATCACACAAAACGAGTGATCAAGTCGAGAATAGGTGTGAAAACCGAGAACTCTCGATATGATCATTCACTCCGCGCATCCTCTCGCACGAGATATCTTCGTTGAGTTAGGAGTGATATCCAAACCTCGACGAAAATCTCCATTTATAACTAGGAACAAAGTTGCTAAGTTAGGGGTGAAACCCGCATCTTAATAACTAATTTCGTGCTTTGATTTTCAATCTCACCAAAGTCTCGGGTATGCTAATGGTTTGGAACACGTATTAACTGGAAGGGTAAACGTCGTTAGCCGCTTGCGATGAGAGCGTTTATCTATTAGGCCAAAGCGTGGGTCCAAATGCAAAGGGTAGTCGAATCACTTTGGGTAGTCAACGTCTCAAAACCCCGGACACTCCCAATTAATTTAAGCCTATATCATCGATTTACGCATCATCGAGTTTATTATATCTATGTGTTTAAAATTTTGAGAATTTTCGCTTTATTCGATTTCTCGCTTTATTTATTTCTCGCATTATCGATTTCTCGCTTTATCGCTTTACGCTCCCTAAACGCATGCATTACTCGCACAGCTCTCGAAATCTAAAACGCTAATTAATACACAAACCAAACTAATTTCTTAACTCGCTTACGCCTATGAGGGCATGTGTGCCTCATACGCGGTATTATCTCGCTTATCTCGCTATTATGCATCGCGTATATCTCGCTTATATCTCGCATCTCATAACGCGCTACGCATGATGGTTAATTAGAAGGTGAATACATGCAAAATGTGTGCTTACGTGGATTATGTGCTTACGTGCTTACGTGCTTATGTGCCTACGTGTTTACGTGCCTACATGTTTATGTGATTTTGTGCCTTGTATGAATAATAATAATAATAAATATTTAAACACAACTCTATTATAATCTCATCTAATCTAATCTAAATCCTTCGTGTAGATGTCTTCAATAGGATCGCACACCCGAAGGAATCTCTAGCGCAGCAACGCCGACAAGCCTATCGCTACAATGGTAGCCAAGAAGATAGCTAAATTCATTCTGCAAATCGTCTCGGAAATTCATGCCGTGAGCAGTAACTCCTTAGTTGACTCGAAAACTGAGAATCCCAAGCCGCGATTCAGCTTCAAGAACTTCAAGGCTTGTGCACCTCTCGCCTTCACGGCAATGACGGACCAACTTCTATGTTTCACTAGTTCGATGCTATTGAGGTCACTTTTAGGTAAAGTGGATGCCCCGATGACCTCCGCACCGTGAACGCTACCGGAGGCTTCCAGTCCCGTGCTCTCGACTAGTGGACAGCTAAAAGAAACAAGCGTGGAAATGATGAAGCCTACAATCTATCTTGGGAGGAACTCAAGGAAGTAATGATGAAGGAGTTATGTCCTCCGCATGAAATGCAAAAGCTCGAGAATGAGTTTTGCGGTATCAAGCAGGATGGTCCCGACAATGCTAGTTTTACTGCTCGGTTTAAGATTTTGAGCATCATCTGTCCCAGCCAGGTTGATACGACGGAGAAAGCTATCAACAAGTACATCCGTGGTTTACCCAAGTGTGTTGCAAGTTTCATGAAAGTTGCTCATACTACAACCATCGAGGAAACCTACATGCTCGCCGCTGAGATCAATGATCAGCGAGTCCAAGATGGTTATTTCAAGAACTCTGCTAAAGTCGCCAATCAAGCCGTCGTCGAACAAACCGATGCTACCGAACCATCCAGTGACCGAAGGGAAAGCGTTAGGGATGCAAGAGAGGAAACCCGAGCAAGAACTATGCCCTCGCAACTCCAGCAAACCCTCAGCCGCTTCAGTCAGCCGCTCCGAACGCACCTTCAGCTAAGCGTGCGTATACCGGACCTCACCCTATGTGCCCTAAGTGCACTTATCATCATGCCGTTGGTGGCAACTGCCATTTTTGCACAAACTGCAATATCTACGGCCATTTTACTGTGAGTTGCCGATCAGGTCCTCGTCAGCCAGCTCCTCAGGCTCCAGCAGCTCCAGCTTTACCCGCTCCTCCTCAAGACAATCAGCAGCAAGCTCCATAGGCACGTGTATGCTATGTGTGTGGTGATCCGAATCATTTCGCCAATGTCTGTCCGAATCGCCCTGTCAAGCAAGAGCAGCCAGCACCGCAGCCTCAGCCGCCGCAGCAGCAACCACAAGCTGCGCGTGGCAGAGCCTTCAATCTCAACCACCGCCAGGCTCAAAATGACAACAATGTTGTCACTGGTACGTTTCTCGTTAATGGTATTTATGCTTCATGTTTATTTGATACTGGTGACGATAATTGTTTGTATCTCTAGAATTCGAAAAGGTTTTAAAATGTAAGCGCGCTAAACTCCCAAAGACTTTCGATGTGGAAGTCGCCACCGGAAAATCCGTTACCGTCACCTCCGTCCTACGTGGTTGTTTTCTCGATCTCAACAATCATGTCTTCTCGATCAATCTCATACCTATGCAGTTAGGTAGCTTCGATATCATAGTCGGTATGGACTTTTTTCGTGAAAACCATGCTGAAGTTGTATGTTTCGATAAAATGATTCGTTTCCCTCTCCCTAACGGTGAACAACTTCATGTTTATGGTGGAACTCCCTCAAAGAAGTTGATGCTTTTGTCATATACTCGAGCGCACAAATGCTTGCAAAAGCGATGTGTTGCTTTCCTCGCCCATATTGTGAACCCAGAGAAAGAAAAGAAGACTTATAAAGATGTTCCCGTTGTTTGTGAATTTCCTAAAGTCTCTCCCGACGATTTACCCGGTTTACCCCCTACTCGCGATGTTGGATTCCGTATCGATTTAGTCCCCGGTGCTACTCCTGTTGCTAAAGCTCATTATCGCCTCGCACCATCCAAAATGTGCGAGCTATCAAGCCAACTTCAAGAGCTTCTTGGTAAAGGTTTCATACGCCCGAGCACTTCGCCATGGGGCGCACCTGTCCTTTTGTGAAAAAGAAGGATGGATCGTTCCGAATGTGCATTGATTATCGTGAACTTAACAAAACTGACGATAAAGAACCGCTACCCTCTTCCTCGTATCGACGACTTATTTGATCAGCTTCAAGGTGCTACTTGTTTTTCTAAGATCGACCTTCGTTCCGGCTATCATCAGTTACGCGTATTGGAAGAAGATATTTCGAAAACCGCCTTTCGTACTCGCTATGGCCTTTTCGAATTCGTGGTCATGCCTTTTGGTCTTACCAATGCACCCGCGGTCTTCATGGACTTGATGACTGTGTGTGTAAAGCTTTCTTAGATCGTTTCGTCATTGTTTTCATCGATGATATCCTTATCAATTCGAAGTCGAGAGACGAAAACGCGCGCCATCTTCGTTTAGTCCTCGAACTTCTTCAAGGAAACCGCATTTATGCTAAGTTCTCTAAATGTGAATTCTGGCTCGAAGAAGTCCAAATTCTCGGCCACATCGTTAATAGTCAAGGAATTCACGTTGACCCTACAAAAATTTAAGTCGTCAAGAGTTGGATTACACCGAAGAATGCTTCCGAAATCCGTTCATTTCTTGGATTGGCGGGTTATTACCGTCGATTCATCGCCGACTTCTCAAAAATCGCTGTTCAGCTTACCGCTTTAACTCATAAAGACCAACCTTTTGTTTGGGATTCCAAACAAGAGGAAGCTTTTCATACTCTCAAGCGTATGTTATGCAACGCTCCCATTCTCGCGTTACCCGACAGAAACGACGATTTCGTTGTTTATTGCGATGCCTCTAATCTTGGTCTTGGTTGCGTTCTTATGCAACGAGACAAGGTTATCGCGTATGCATCTCGACAACTCAAGATCCACGAGAAGAATTACACAACCCACAATCTCGAACGCGGTGCAGTTGTTTTTGCATTGAAGATATGACGACACTACCTTTACGGTACTAAGTGTACGATCTTCACCGACCATAAGAGCTTACAACATATCTTTAACCAAAAGAACTAAACATGCGACAACATCGATGGGTTGAACTTCTCAACGATTACGATTACGAGATACGCTACCATCCCGGCAAAGCAAACGTCATCGACGATGCACTAAGTCGACGAAGCTATGTGTATAGTGTTTGTGACTTTCAAGCTTTGAGTGATCTCGAAATCATGATTCGCTCCGCTCAATTTGCTTGTTTTATCGAGAATACCTTGGAAGAAGAAATGAAATGTGGTGCCTAAACTCAGCTCGTATCTAAGCCTAATGGTATTTATTATTATCTCGATCATATTTGGATTCCCAGCCTTGATAATCTTCGAAATCTGCTAATGAGCGAAGCTCATAAATCTCGATACTCCATTCACCCTGGTGCCGACAAGATGTACCAGGACCTTCGTCCTAAGTATTGGTGATCGGGCATGAAAAAGGATATCGTCGTGTACGTCTCAAAATGCTTAACTTGTTCGAAAGTTAAAGCCGAACATCAAAGGCCCTCTGGTTTACTCGAACAACCCGAAATCCCGATGTGGAAGTGGGAGAGTATAGCTATGGACTTCATTACTAAACTCCCGCGTACTTCTTCAGGTCACGATAGCATTTGGGTTATCGTTGATCGTCTTACTAAATCCGCGCACTTTATTGCTATACGAGAAGACTTTAAGGTCGAACGGTTAGCCCGAATCTATACTGACGAAGTTATATGTCGACACGGGATGCCTCGTGACATCATTTCTGACCGAGACGGTCGTTTTACTTCACATCTCTGGGAGACTTTTCAATCAGCTCTCGGTACTACTCTCAATCTCAGTACCGCTTTTCACCCTCAAACTGACGGCCAGACTAAACAAACGATCCGCACCCTCGAAGACATGCTTCGTGCGTGCATCATAGATTTCGGTGGTAACTGGGATACACATTTACCTTTAATCGAATTCTCGTACAATAATAGTTATCATACCAGCATTCAAATGGCTCCTTTTGAGGCATTGTTATGGGAGGAAATGTCGATCGCCTATTGCATGGCACGAGATCGGAGAAGCACAAATCACCGGTCCCGAGCTAATTCAAGAAACAACCGACAAGATCCTCCAAATCAGAGACAATCTCTTGAAAGCTCGGAGTCGTCAAAAGAGTTACACCGACAAACGACGCAAGCCCCTACAGTTCAAAGCGGGAGATCACGTGCTCCTAAAGGTTGCACCTTGAAGGGGAGTGGTCCGCTTCAGCAAGAAAGGAAAGCTAGCGCCTCGATACGTTGGACCCTTTAAGATTCTGGAAAGGATCGGTAAAGTAGCCTATCGTCTCGAACTACTGGCGGAACTTAATAATGTATATCCGACTTTCCACGTGTCTAATCTCAAAAAGTGCCTAACCGAAGAAAATCTACATGTCCCTCTCGAAGATCTGCAAATTAATGAAACGCTCCATTTCATGGAAAACCCCGTTGAGATCATGGATCGAGAAACCAAGACACTTCGACGCTCACGCATCCCGATCGTGAAGGTCCGATGGGAAGGCAAACACGGCGCCGAGTTCACTTGGGAACTCAAAAGTAATATGAAAACGAAATATCCACATCTCTTTGTTACGGCCACTACTTAATTTCGGGACGAAATTCCCTAAAGTAGGGGAGACTGTAACAACTCGAAAATTCGATTGTTATCTTTCCATTTTGTTTTCCTGTTTATCTACCTTTGTAATCCCGAGATTCGGTTGATAATAAAGTTTATGTTAATTAATTATGGTATTGTACGTTATTATCGCATCTGATCGCTTATTAAATCTCATCACTATCTCATTGCAATCGCAACGCAATTACTTATTTTGTTTATTGGAATTATGTGGTAATATTAGTTACGTGTTTATATAATAATTACGTGTTTGTGTGTGTTTGGTTATGATTACATCGTTATCGCATCGCTCTCGCACACTCGAATCGCTAAATCGCACTATTACATCAATTATAACGCTTAATATAACTATTTAGTACGAACCCAATAGCCAAACGAACTTTTAACGCGAAACAAACGCAGAAAACCCAATAATTGGGTCAAGTTCGCTCGAACTTGGTGATACCAAGTTCGGCCGAACTTGACTGGCCAATTAAACTCCTCGGAAACCTCAAGTTTGCTCAAACTTAACCTCATAGGTCAAGTTCGGTCGAACTTGGCTCTCTTTTTCTCAGAATCTCACAAGTTCGCGCGAACTTGCATGAAAACATGCAAGTTCGGCCGAACTTGACTCCCAGCTGCTCAAATCTTGCCTTCACCTATAAATACTCAGCTCCATTCTCTCATTTGAACTTGCTGCAACTTCGCTCAGAGCTCTCAAACCCGAAACTTTTGTGTTCTAAGTAAGAATCAACCCGATTTCAGCTACAACAACATTTATTAACGTTTTACAAAGGTTTACAACGATTTTGGCACAAGGCATAGCCTTCGTTTTCATCAAATCTTCTCTGTTTACGAAAATCTTCATCTTTTTACATAAAACTTCTGTTTTTCACTCAGATCTATGCTTAGATCTGAGCAAAACCTTTTGAACATTGATTTTTACACAAAATACGGACTTTTGATGATGTTTTGTTCATTTTTTGAAATGAAACGAAGCATTTATCATTAAGGATCCTAGATCTGGAAGCACAAGGACGTTTATGTTGATTTATACAAGCCGGACTAACCCGAACGAACCCCGAGTTCGCCCGATTAGCCCACGCTTTTGTAAAATGACGAAAACCGCTCTAAAAAACCTCTCCGACCTAAGTTTGCTCAGTAGCACAGGGTTGGAGGGATGAACACTCGATTTACTCAGCAAACGATGTGGAAACGCAAGATTTTGGATCCGAAAACATCAAGTTCGCTCAAGAATCACCAACTCCCCAGGTCAAGTTCGACCGAATTTGCACCCAAATGGGGCAAGTTCGACCGAACTTGGGCTATTTTCACCAAACCTTTCACAAGTTCGACCGAACTTGTCTAGTTTCTTAGGAAACTATACAAGTTCGCCCGAACTTGTCATTTCTGTAAGAAATTCTTACAAGTTCACCCGAACTTGACAAGTTTCCTAAGAAACTTACCAAGTTCGACCGAACTTGACACTAAACCACCCAAAACCATACAAGTTCACTCGACCTTGTGTGTTTACACACAAGTTCACCCGAACTTGGCTACTGCTCAACTCAAACTTCACCGTTTCAGCTTTTCGGAAGACTGATGCACTTCTGTTCGTTTACAGGCTGATCCGGCGCTCTCCGCAACTCTTCTCGGATCCTCTAATCTTACCTAAACGCACCCACAGTGAGTATACTTGACCCATTTTCGCTTTAACGCACTTTTTGGGTGTTACATACGTTCCTATATCAAAATCACTTCACAAATCAAAACTGTTTATCGCACGCGAATAATCTGAATGTATATGCTCGATACATGATACTAGAAACATGTGACTAGGACTTATTTTCGTTAACTTGCCTCCTTAGCTAGTATGGTACTATAGTTTGGCTAGCACCCGACGGGGTCTAGTTAGGAATGGTCGCGCAAGCCTTTTCATGGTAGTTAGCCTGAGAAATAAGCCTATGTTATGTTAAGTGTTTTGGTGTATCATGATATGTAATTAGATTGTTTCGCAAACGCTTTCTCGACTATGCTAGTATTATTCAAACTCGTATGCTCACCTTTACTTAATTGTATTGACTTGTATTTTAACGTATGTAACAGGTTGAGGATTTAGCTTGGATTGCTTTGGAGTAGTTTTATTTAGTATTTTGCTTATCTTGTTTAGAACGGTTGTAATAAAAATCTAGGGGATATCGAACCATGTTGTTTTTATGAGAAAATCAGAATTTCTGTAATGGTTGTTTGAAATATTATGTTTAATAGTATGAGATGTTAAACCTTAAGTAATGTTGTTGGATAATTGTTACGGAATTTCTCGTGAGACAATCTGGTCGCATAGTGCCAGTAACCCCGATGTTTCCGCCATCGGTATGGGTGTAACATTAAGTTTCGCACTTATCGCATTATTATTTTTATCACATTTATCGTATTTACCGCAATTTCACCTCATCATGTTGGTTGTGTTTGATTTAATTATTGGTAATATTTATTTTCATCATTTAATACCGTTGAATCGCATGTTAACATCTTTAAACAAATAAACAAAAATAGTTTTATTAAACAATAGATTTACTCACCAACTTATGCTGACCCAAAAATATGTTTACACATGATATAGGTGAACAAGTTTGAATAGTTGATGATGACACGTAGGGATGATGCCATAGAGAATAAACCAAATTATTTTATGTCATGTTTTGGTTTGATGGATTATTTGAATTATTATCTGTTTTGTGACATTTATTTAATTTGATATTAATAATATTTAACTTTTAATTAGTTGTGATGACCTGTCAACAGTCATCATGCTCCGGTCATCTAACCCGCTGCGGATCGGTATGTGAAAATTCATCTATTTGGCCTTTTAAGTCATGTTGCCATAAAACACTTCATCATTTTGTTATGTTGATTTTGTATTAGGGATTGAAAAAATGGTACCGGGTATCGGTACCGAATTTATCGAACCGGAATAATTTCGGTACCGGTACGATACTGGTTCGGTACGATACTGGTTCGGTACTGCTATTTACCTTCAAATACTGGTACCGAACCGTACCATACCGTATCGGGTATTTTCGGTACTGGTACCCGTTTTTAGTGATTTTCGGCACCGGTATTTTTTATACCAAGCTCATCCCTACTTTGTATCTTGTTTTAACCAAGTTTTATGGTATTGATTATATTTCATCATTTGATATAACATTTTTAATAAAGTTTAATTTTAGGTCAAATTTGGTCAAAATCAAGAACAAACATACCCAACTCATGATTTATGAATTGTAATAACTTGTGAACATATTTGATGCTTCTGCACCTTTAGTATTACAAATTTCACTAGCTTCCAGAAAATAATGTTTTTAGTTCAAATTCACGAAGAATTTGGAGTCCTATTTTTACTAATCCGACCATATAAAGTGGAACCTTTTACTTTAATAACTAACCAATATTTTTTTATTGTTCTAAATCTTCAGATATTAACATACTTTATACGATACAAAATATTACCTATTCGAATTCTTTGCAAATAGAAAATACAATACACCAAAAGGGTCTTTGACCTAATGGTATTATAGTGTGAAAAATGATCCTTCCCTGCGAAGTCGAGAGTCCAAATCTTATGATGAACGGTGACTCGATGACGTAAAACTAGAAGTACGTTGTTTAAAGAAAGAATGAAATACAAAATATTTTCTATTCAATTTCTTTGTAGTTCTTTAAAATATTAGAATATCGTTTGCATACCATTTTTCTCACATGTTGATTAATAGTCAAAGCATTCGTGTTGAACAGTTGTACTTAAATTTATAAAATTCGTAAACAACTACTGCATTTGCATTTGAAAATTGAAAGTCATGTGACTGGTTTTTCAGGAACGGAAAGTGGTCTTCTCAAGACCAACTAAAATACCGACAACCACTTGGCTGGCCCCCTTACACAATGAATGAGTAGATCTCACATATATTTACTTCCTTCAAATGGATAACAATGTTTATACGATTTTATTATCTGGTAATAAAATTTAACCATCATGTTTTTTCAGCTTTATTCTGTACTCATCATTATCGAACAATTTCAAAAATCGCATGTCTTTTACCTTTAATTTTAACATGACTTAGTATAGTAGCACTGTAATAACATGACTTGGTATAGTAGCATTGGAATAATATCATTATTATTCTTACAATGCCTACATACTGACTGCACCGTCACACCTGGACTCATCATTATCGAACAATTTCAAAAATCGCATGCCTTTTACCTTTAATTTTAACATGACTTAGTAAAGTAGCATTGGAATAATATCATTATTATTCTCACAATGCTTACATGCTGACTGCACCGTCACATGACGCAAAACACCTAAAAGTGGAGGCATTATTTTCCTCTCCCACTACACATGGTCTTAATATATAACTTGTCATCGATAACAAAAGCTAGACCACCTTGTTAAGCATTCCTCATTAGTCATCAACACGATTAATATTTCTTGTATTTAAAATATATAGTTCACTAAAATTATATCACTATATTTATTACTAGTATTTGAAGAATATTCAAGTAAAAATCACTAAATCCCAATCAATCACTTGAAATCCACTCACTACTCACTAGTAGAGTGCAAACGAGTCGAGCGACTTGCAGCTTGACTTGAAAAAAAACTCGAACAAGCCGAGCCTAAAAACATGCTTGTTTAGTAAACAAGCCTGATCCTAAGTTTCGTTTATCGAGCTCGAGCCGGTTCGCGAACTTAAACAAGCTTTCTGTTTATATATATTTTTTATTAGTAGATTACATGTATATTTAAATAATAATAATTACCACTTATAAAAATATGAAAAATAACTAAATTCTGTGTATAATAATAATTAATCCAAATTAATTAATAAATACTAAATGAATCGAGCCCAAGCTTGAAAAATTACCTACGAGTCGAGCTCAAGCTTTAGAAACATAGCTCGAATCGAGTTGAGCTCGATCTTGATCTTTAATATGTTAAACAATCTCAAGCCCGGTCGAGCTCAAGCTCGGCTTGGCTTAGCTCGTTAGCATCCCTAGTCACCAGCCCCTTCTCTACTCTCTCTGCCCTCTATTGCTTTACTCACTCTCTTTACCCAACACTAACCCTAAAAGAAATTCCTAGCTATACACTCTCTAGTTTGTCTGATAAAAAGATCTTTCTCTTTGTTGGCAAACCGTCGAACCCAAACAGTTGTAAGACATCGTGGTTGTGGCAATGGTGTGATGTGCAGTGGTGATGAGGTGATGACCACTGGTGGCTTTAGTGCGAGAAGAGAGTCGAAGAGAGAGGTGTAAACATCTTGTATATATTTATATTTATATTTATAGTTTTATTTTAATGATTTTTATTTATTCATATTTTGTTATATATATTTTTTAGTATTTGTATTTACAAGTGGTTTCATTAAATTGTTATTAATATTGTATTTGTTATTAAGTGCATATTGTCCATTAAAAAAATGTTACTAGACAAGTACTAAAGAAATTAGCCAAGTGGACACAAATGGCAAAAAAACACAAACCATAAGATTTAAACAATTAGATAAAAGCACAATTTTTATAAAAAAAAAACAAACAAACAAACAGAAATTGAACTTAACTCTTCTATGAAATAAATTTGAAACTAAAATTAAAATAATATTGACAATTAACGCTAGCAATGTTATTTGGGTTATTGTTGTATTTTCTAGATATTAAATAATATCTATTTAGTTATACTTCATTAAAAAGGAGATCATCCATATGAAAGACACAATATATCAAAATAGACTTTCATCCAAAAGAATTTCACACAAATTGGCTTATACATGCAAGTTTAACAATAAAAAACCGATGGTTATTGTCATGTGTATTTCTTAGGCAATTTTAGATAATAATTAACGACCCATTAAATAAGTGAGGCATATTTTACACCAAACACAATCACACAACTTTTACTTTTACTCCTTCAAAGTTTCTTAAATCTGTCTATTCAGCACCCTTATATACACGATTTTCACTTTTGGTGGAATTTTGATAGACTCTTCAGATTGTGCGAAAAGTTGAAAACATGCAAAGGTGGCATCCGTATGAAATTAAACAGCGTCGAGCTCTAAACGACAGAGAGATTTGAATCACCTGAAAAGATATAGTAAAGTAGTAAAACACTTACGTTTAATTTGTGATATGTGCCCAATTTTGTTTCCTTCAAACAAGCTAAATTATTGTTCTTAAACAATAATTATTTAAACTATTTATAACCTTCATATATATCTTTACAATGGGAGAGGATCATGAAAAAACTACATATAAATGAGAAAACTAAAAAATATACCAATTTTTTTATTTTTTTTATAAAAGTTGCTACTTTTTATGTATAAAAAAAATTTTAAAAAAAAAAACTTGTACTGTACATGTGCATTATATGCTTAGATTTAACTTTTGAGTTTTGTTTAACTTTTAGGGTTAGGTTTTTTAGGGGTTTAGAATTAAGATTAGGTTTTTGGGTGTGGGGGAGGAGGGTTTAGGTTTTTTTTTTTTTTTTTTTTTTTTTTGGGGGGGGGGGGGGATGTGTGTTAGGCTTTTGGTGGGAGTGTGGATTTGGGTTTTTTTGGGGTGGGGGGTTTAGGTTTTTTGGGGGTGTCGGTGGGGGTGAGTTAGGTGGTTTAGGCTTTTTCGTATTAATGCATATGTGCGGTACAACTTTTTTTTTTTGAAAAAAAGTTTTTTTATATATTATATATAGCGATTTTTGTTATAAAAAATTCAAAAAAAATTGATATGTTTTTAGACTTTTTTAGTTAGTTTTTTGGTTTTCTCATTTAAACTAGTTTTCTCATGATATATCCCCTTTTTACAATATGCTTGTAATTTATAATATAATGTCATGTTAATAGTAATTTGACAGTCACAATATTGAAAAAACTCAACCAAACTAATATTGAAAATCTGTGATAAAATCATCGTACTCTTAGAAAACCACAAAACTTTCAAGAAAAACACATTTTTTGTGTTTTTTAAAAAGATTATGTTCACATTTTTCCTTGTAAAAAACTAATACATAATTTGACATATTATTATTTGAGTTAATTACGTTTTTCGTCCCTGTGGTTTGTCAAAAATCACTATTTCAGTCTATTAGTTTAAAAATTGTCATTTCAGTCCCTGTGATTTCACTTTCACAACTATTTCAATCCATTGGTTTGTCAAAAATCACTATTTCAGTCCATTAGTTTGCAATATAGTGTCAGAATAATTGGATGGAATTAATGAAGGTGGATTGAAATGGTTATGAAAGTGAAACAAAAGGACTGAAGTGGGCAATTTTTAAACTAATGGACTGAAATAGTGATTTTTGACAAACCACATGGACGAAAAACGTAATTAACTCTTATTATTTTATTAAACCTTAATTTAAGAGGTAGGCAGTAATATGCATTTGATAAGACCGGAAACAGGAATTAAATACTAAGTATTGCTGGAGAATTTGGGAACAGCTTGCACAAAAGACCAGGAGAAGTGTTTTCCTAAATTCAAATGAAATGTTTATTTTATAAAAATATTTCAAACCATGTTATAAATAATTCGTTCATTCATTAAAAAAATCTATACTTTATAAATAATTAGTGTATAAGCCATTAAAATTTTCATATTTCCAATAAAAGCATATGTTTTAAAAGCCCATAATAAAACATAATAATTAAGGGATTGTTAGTTTAGCTTTTAATGGGGCTTTTAATGGTTCAGATATCTTACTGGTTTAGCACTTAATGACTCAGACTGTTTGTTTCGTGAGCAAATGTCTGAATGGTTCAGACATTTGCCTCTGAATGGTTAAAGCATTAAAAGGTTAAGCATTCTACCGGTTCTTAATGGTTCAGAACTCTTACTCGTTCAACACTTAATGATCCAAAACTCTTACTGATTCAGCACTTAACCATTCAGAAGTTTTCAAACAGCCCCTAAAATAAGACCAGCTGTAAAAGCCCATAAAAACTAAAATAAGACCCTCTGTAGACAGAAGTGTCCGAAAATCTCAATATTTGGCTATTTTGGGGCTTGCCCCCGAGCTTCACTTCCTTTCTCCCCTCTCCTATGGACCACACACTTTTTCTATCTCCTCCGCTCACAGATATGAGCGATGCTAGCCACAGACAGTCTGTGGCCAAGGACCTTGCCGTCTCCCTCTCTCTCCTCCATGTTAGTGTCCATGGGTCGATGGACCCTGTTAGATGCCGTAAGATCAAATAATAGAATCTTGAGGATAAAGTAACAATTTAATAGTCTAAATCTAATGTTACTCCTTAATTTGCTTTTAAGCTTTACTTGTGCTCATCTTTATAGGGACAAACTCAACAGACCTTTGTTTTAACTTTTGGGGTGGCCACAAATAAACCACCTTAATTTGTGGGAGACAAGAATTTACAAGCACAAGACTCAAGTCATATGTTTATGCTAACCATCATTTCTCTCTGTTGACTGGCCCCACTCCTAACACATATATAAACACTTATCACTTTTCTCTAAAGACTTGAAGATTTCTCTGTTGCAGCATATGCATCTTTCTAAGAGTGAAAAAAGGTTGGTTATCTTAGGTGTACCCACAAGCCCAAGAACATAGCTTTGTTTCAAACCATCAAAAGGGTATCTCAAAAACACAAAAAAAAAGATCTTTTTTTCTTCCATACATGTAATCATGATCGCGCGTAACCGATGAGTCGACTTTCTTGATTTTGTTTTCAGGATCAGGATTGAGATGAATACAGAAATGAAGATTTGAATTAGCAAAGATCATGGAGGGTGGGAATATGTGGAAAAGCAATTCATACCCATGTGAGAGTTCAGGAGATAAAAGGTACATAGAATTTAATATGATCCCACAGCCACAAACACCAATGGAGCCCATGGAGTTTTTGTCAAGATCATGGAGTGTTTCGGCTGCCGAAATTTCAAAAGCCTTTGCTGCGGCACAGAAACCAGAGATCGAAAAAAAGATTGTTTGTCCAGTTACTCCAGTACACGAGTCATTCATCGCACCACAACCCGTGAGTAGCAAAACTCATAAACAATAAACCAACTTGAACATTATGGTTTTTTATTGAATGTTCCATAATTATTTCCACTTTGCAGCAAGAGAAGGTATCAAGGGTCAGGGCTAGAGGGAAATGGTTTAATCACAACAGGGATGGTGTTATGAGGAAGAAAGATAAAGTCCGGAGAGAAAAAGCGCAGGCCCATGCCGCCCTGTGTGTGGCGGGGTTGGCTACGGCTTTGGCTTCCATTACTGCAGCCACAGATGCCACCGCTAAAAGCATGGCATTGGATGATTCGAGAATGACCAGTGCACTTGCCTCGGC
Source organism: Scalesia atractyloides (assembly GCA_947069175.1). Classification (NCBI taxonomy): domain Eukaryota; kingdom Viridiplantae; phylum Streptophyta; class Magnoliopsida; order Asterales; family Asteraceae; genus Scalesia; species Scalesia atractyloides. The sequence continues at coordinate 29,698,147 of CAMTDV010001634.1, forward strand.
TACGGAGTTGTTGGCAACCCATTGTTCAGAGTTGGCCGAATCGGTTGGCGCTGATCATCATCTTGTGGTTTCTGTTGTCCAGTCAGCAACTAATATCCAAAGTCCAACCCATCTAATGACTCTCACCGCTGCAGCTGCTACAGGTTAATTCATTCATCATTTAATCTGCATTGCATTCACGTTAACCGCTGCAAGAATATAATTACTATATATATCTCGGGTGAGGTTCATTTCAGAGCACTAAATTATTGCAAAAACAAAAATTTTAAAAAAATTAAATCGTTTAAGTTTTTGATCTTAGGTTCATATCTTTAAATTTTTGTACTTCTTACATACAAATGTGTATGTTATGTATATAAAAACCAACAAAATAATTTGTTCATATTTAATTTTATGTGGTTTACCTACACATGACTTACATATGTGTAGGTTCTATACATAAACGGAACTTTTTATATATATCTTTAACATAATGAGATTGAATACACACTGCAGTTTAGTCATTTTATTATATTTTCTTATATTGTAAATATTTTTAAGATTTAAAAAATGAACGATTTATTTTGTTCTCGCAACATGTGTAGGTATTATACATAAAAGAAACTTTTTACATTTTCTTAACATAATGAGAGTTGAGTAAACACTGCAGTTTAATCATTTTATTGTATTTTCTTATATTGTAATTTTTTTAGGATTGCAATAATAAATGATTTATTTTGTTCTCGCAGAAAACTGTGTGCTGCCTAGTGTGTGCGTGTATGTGTATAAACTGTGTATTCATCGGTGAAACTAAACTGTTATCGTTTCAATTAATAGCTTTGCGAGGCGAAGCAGCACTGAAGGCAAGATTTCCGAAAGAAGCAAAGAAGAACGCCACAATAATTCCATTTGAAAAGGGAATGGGGGGTCATCATATGCTTACTAGCGAAACCACAAAATGGGAGCCTCAAGGCATGCTACAACAAGTACACAAAGGTCAGATGATAAATTATAATGCGAGTCGATACGATAAAAATACCGTCATATTTCAATAATACATCGTATATGAAAGCTTAACTTTTTGACTGAACTTAACTGACTATATGATTATCCGAATGTCGATCCAGGAGGGTTACACTGGAAGCAAGTATCAATCTACATAAACAAGAAGTCCCAGGTAGATTTTATATCGTTTAGTACAAATCAAAAGCAAATGTTCCGGTTTTGAGTTTTGATCAAAACATAAACTACTGCAGGTTATTATCAAGCTCAAAAGCAATTATGTTGGAAGGGCTTTTTCCACAAAGAATAAAGGCAAGTTTTGACTTCATTCCAACAAAATTAATACCATAAACATCATATCATTTGCTAAAACTCTAAAGTGAAAGGGACCCACAATGTATCTTCATTTCTGCTGACATATTATGAGTAGGACCCACCATCATAATCTTTGTTAACTTCATATTCTTCTGGTAACACAGGTGTTGTCTATGGTGTCTGTAATGAGAAAGCCTCATGGCCATTTTGCAAAGAAAGGGACAATGCAGATGTTTATTTTGGGGTCAAAACAGCAAAGGGTCTTTTGGAGTTCAAGTGCAAGAGCAAGGTCCACAAGCAGAAATGGGTCGATACAATTCAATATCTACTACAAAAAACCAGCAACCTTGACAACATTAGGCATTCTATGAACATGTTAACCTGCATAGAGTGATGGAAAATGTGATGGTTTGTGCATCTGTTATTGTTTTGTGTTTCAGTCGTGTGATTTGCAACGCTCGTGTGATATCTGAAGGCGTGAGCCACTAACCACTTGTTTTTTTCGCCTTATTTGTTGGATAGATACTTTTTGTTTAGTGTTTATATCTTATTTTGAGACTTTTAAGTTCCATTTGTACATAACATTAGTGAGAGATGAAAAGCAACAAGTGTTTTTTCCTTCCGAAAGGCTATCTTGAAATTTGCGCATAGGGTTCTTTCTTTCTTTGTGGGATTAATAGATCTGAAGTCTGAACAACGAGGAGGGCTCATCTACTAGTTTAGTCTTGTAGTCGGTTTTTTTTTTTCAATTAGTTCCGTTTGCTAAGCAAAAAATCAATTAAATAGAGATAACTAGGGAAACTTGATAAATTTCTCAAAAGAATAAAACTATAACATCAAACCCATCTTATAGTGAAATGATGATTTTTTTCAGCTATTGGTGTATTACAAAATCTTCAAGTGACAAGCTAGATTTTAAATTAAATGACCAAATGAACATGTGAACTTGTAAATTCCAAGATTCATGAATTTCTACAATCAAAACGGAATAAATCAAAATCACTAAAACTAGGGGAAGTTAAAAACTAGAGCAATCACTGAACAAGTGAACCGAGCACTTATATACAGAGATTTGGATAACGGGTTGGACCCTTATGAATCTTAGCATGATTTTTCAATCGGTTACGTAACGTAATCTCACAATTATAAATAGACATCTACGCTAGAACATATCTAGTCTTTTTCGTTTATGTAAACTTGGGGATCAAGTTAGTCCTCATAATCTGAAAAAGAAATGATATTTAGAAATCTTTCAGATTCAAAGAGACTCTTTCATATGGTAAAACTATCATTCTGATTAACACAAAAGGATTATGCCTTTTCATCTATCCTTGAGAATTTCCAACACGGGTAGGTCTTTAGGTGTGCAGTATTTTGACACATGTCACGCGTCGGTAAACAACAAAGATGAAACGAGCACAAAAGAAGCGAGAAAGCAAACGATGACTATCTGCATGAACAACTTCGGATTGTTCGGAGACGTAACCGTCCTGCAAATCACCAATCACAGGTTAAATAGTTGGATATCAATTAGCACTTTTTTGTGAGAAAAGATAATATCTTGTTTTAGATATTCCACCATCATTCATCTTTATATACAAATAATAAAAATGAAAATGAGGAGTTATTTACCTAGCAATGCGTTGAGAAAGACGAGGGAAGGGCAGACTCTGTATAAAAACAATTCCTGGTCCCGTCACCATCGCGGTTACCAAATTATCACCCTGTGTAAACCACCAACAGTTAAAAAGACAGATTATATACGTTAACGATAACATAAAATATCTAAAACAAGTACCCCAAAGACCGCCCTTCTCATCGGACCATTATATTTGATTTGCACATTCAATGTAGATGAGAGAGCGATGACACTAGAGATGTCCACTGAAAGCGTCTCGCCAACCTCGAGATTTTTCTGCACAACTAACATCAAATTCAAAAGAAACAAGTAGGTCAGTTAAGAGTTAAGACTTCATGAACTGATTGGTCATAAACTGTGTTAACATACCAGATCCACCCCCAACAATGAATGCCAGACCTTGTCCGGAAAGTTTTTGTCTCAAGAAACCCTACAAAGTACAAACACCGTACCAATGATTAGTAAAAATAATTAACTTGAGTCACAAGTAAGAACCCGTAAAAACAAAATGCGCATCTCACCTCAACTCCAGCTACAACATTGCGTGCCCTCTGATCAAATGTGTTACTGACCATCACATCACCGATGGAGCAAAGAAATGCATCCGGCTACATAACAATATTATTAACAAATTCAGATCAAGACTTTCTCAATCGGGATTTTTAGGATGAAACAAACAGGCAATGGATCAGATGTGCTTACCTGGCATAATATTTCACCGCCAAACTTCGCCAAGTCAATCTGAAGAATTAAAATCAGATCAGAATCAAGCAACAAGAAACCTAGAATTGACAACTGACAAGAATACGAACCGGAAGAATTCTTCCTAGAGAAGGTGCAGCAATGCCGACAAACCCATCGGTTGAACCACTATTTAAAAAATATGTTTTAGTCACGTTCTTCCCAAAAAGCCACTGCCACATTCCTGCTTCATTTTCAGGGGCGTAAACGTTTTCCATTTGAATGGAACCAGACATATAGCACATGCAACCTGTGAATAATTCACATTGTTTAAACACAGCGCAAGTAAAGTCCAATTCAAGTAACGCATCTAATATTATTAGGTGCACAGTGCCTCTACATGGTCTGTAATTCAACCTAGTGGCTAGTACTTGAAGTAATATCTAACTAATGTTTAATAATGTATCAAACTTAACGGTGATTACCTGGTTTTGCACTGACCTTGTCTTCTGGCTTCAACATAATCTGGCAAGGACAAATCAGGAATGTAAAGGTAAATCTTCTTGAACAATTTCCCAACAGTGTAAATAATACTAAAAAGTACCTGAACTATCTGAGCTTCACCACCCAAAATCTGAAAAGATGTGACAGCATCTTCTGGACTCTATTGTGCATTAACCACCATCAGTTATTGAGTAATAAAATTTGGTAAGCAAAATTCTAACAGGTGCCTGAGATCCATGATTTATACTAGATGTTACTCCCCCATTGTAAATTCTAATAGTGCCTACTAACATAAATAAGGGCATGAGCTAGACAGCTAGCTAGAAACAATTACTCTACTTCTTCTATCCTCCTTAATACTATAGCATTTCCTATAAGCATAATCATAGTCCAACACGGTACTTCAAATGTCTAATCAAAATGCACATTTAACCAAGAGCTTTTTTTTGCTATAACCATGGTCATAATCCAGCACGTTATTTCAAATGTTTAGTCCAAATGCACATCCTCAGTGTCACTCAAATGAGTTGCTCATGCTTAAGTCTTAAAGCAGACTACTACTTGTGAGGGGACATGTTGTTAACACAAATATTCCTACAATAGAAAGTACAAGTTATGTGACTACTACGCTATATATTATTTGGACACATACATTTACATGAAAGACAAGTGATCCTAAGGAAACAAGGTCATAACTTGACCATTGAGGCACAAACAACACACAGACAGATGATTAGCACAATGCTGATACATACAACAGTGTCCAAACTCATTCTTCAGCATTCCTAGATCCACGTTCCCTGCTGCACTCGTAACTTTTTGCCTTCGATCATGCTTAGTGAACCAAAACAAACCGCATTTTCCTTAACACAAACTAAGTGCACTAACTTACGCTTCAAATTCAAACCTTCAGCTAATCGCTAACAAAAATCCACTTTAATCAGCCACAGGATCGCATAAAACACCATACAGTCACACACCAATCTCAGCCGACCACATAACCCTCACCGCTCCATTTCCACCTCAAATAAACAAAGAACAATACACTCGACACGCAAACTCAGCCCGATCACCATCGCATCGTCACCAGATCCATATCAATTAAAAACCACAAGCAATCACTTTCATTAAACTCCCAATTCATTCCCTATCTCACCTTCATTAAACCCTCACTTCAACTACACAGCATACACCTAATCATCAATCTATATAAAAAAAACTTCAAAACCTAACGAATCACAAAAACCTAATTCTGAATTTAATAATACACATACTCAAAGAAACGTAAACGAATTACAAATTCCTTCATCAATAACGAAAACCTAAAACTGAAATTCGAGAATTCACATAAAACCTAGATCATATACCTGATAAACGAACGGTTGAAAAGGCGTCGAAAAGAACGGAGCCGCCATAAACACACACAGTGGCTTAAATTCAACCTTAGATCAAACAACTGCTGAAATCAACAAAAAAAATGGCAGATCGATCAATCAATTTCGTGTTCGTTGTTGGGTTTAACGGATTTCGGAGCAAATTCTGAAGTTATTGCTTTAAATTGTCAGTCTTTTGACTATTTGTTGTGGGTCTGTGTTGAGGAGGGGTACTTTTGGTATTTTAGGTGGTTTTGAAATTTTGTTTTACATGGGGATTTTAAGTTTCCACACGCGTGAAGATGATGAGTTTGGAACTTTTGCTGACGTGGAGGGTGACATGTCAGCGGTTAGATGTTGTGGCGTTGTGAAGATGACGTGGCGTGATTCTAGTGGTGGTGGTTAACGTGGATGGTGCCATGTCAGCGTTTGAGAAAGGTAGATGGAGTTTGAGCGGGGGTGGGTTTATCATATTAAAATTACTAAATTAGCCTTTTTATGCCATAAGTATTTTTGTAACTTTCGGTTATGGTTTGTATACAAGTATGCGTTTTATTTTTTTGGTTCAATAGTAGTTAGGACCCGTGTTATGCGGTGGAAACGTTAAATTAAACAAAAGGTAAATGTAAATACGTTAAACAATCAGTGGCGGATCTAGAGATTTTTTTTGTGGGGGCGGAAATTTTAAGGGGGTTTTTTCTATAGCTATATAATGTTTTTCTCGGTACGGGTCGGGTCGGGTCGGTCGAATCAGATCGGATCGGATCGAATCAATTGATGGTATAAAAAAAGATAATTAAACTAAGCTTTATATAATCAACAAATGTAAATCATCATTAAAATGCATAAAAAATCTATTGTATCTAAATTGTTTTCTACAGGTTTTTATTTTTTGAAATCTAGCTATAATATTATTTAACGAGACGTTCCATTATGTGACTCATAATTGACTCTTTATGTGACACACATAGCATTAGGCTATGCGTAATGGGTATTATAGAGGCGTGAAAGGGTTTGATAATGCCCTCAACACAGCTCACTTGGGTACTATAGGGGTATGAAGAGGGAGAAGCATATCTAGAATAATACCCAAAAGTAAGAAAAATAGTGGAGAGTAATGAATGAAATAGACATTAAGGATTATATTATAGTCCATAGACACATATATAGTTAATCATGTAGGAGGTGGGAGGATTAACCATCCACTTTGGAACCTCGTATGATTTTCACCACTACACAAGTTACCATAGGTAACAAGGAGGGTCTTAGAACAATAATATGAACAAGAATGTAAATGACAAGAATGTAAAATGTGTCACCATGATACCAAGTAGTCAAGTGAAATACAACCTGGTGAGCACACTTTGACACACGTCAAAGGCGCGACGGGGTTATGACACTTTCAAGCTAGCAAACTAACTTGGGATAATGATGAAAATCATCCAAGTGATGTGTGGTCTTAGAGTTAGGATAGCCTAAGCTAACCAAGGTAGACACACATGAACAAGTTCAAGACTTGCATCACTTGTGAGCTTAAAGCTCCATGAAAACAGAAAGTTTATAAGGATAAATCCTCTAAATTTAAATGTCACACCCTTGTTTTTAAGCCTAACTAACCATACAAGTGATTATGAGCATTAGGACATAGGAATGTATGAAGAAAACATGAGTTTTCTTCCAAAACATGAAGAATCAAAAAGATGAAAATGAGCATAATTTTTAGTGCACTTTGGACCTCAAAAATGGTGAGGTTTCACCTTAATTTGCCCAAGCAAACTTGTGATAACCTTACTAGAGGTTATACAAGTGTTATAGAAGAAGAAACAATAAGAAAAATGAAATGGAAGTGAGTTAAAACTCACTTTTTATGTCTAAAAAATGTGGCTGAAACTCAGCTGAGTTTGAAAGAGTTTTTGAAGTGTTTGGAGGCTTGAAAAAGTGGAATAAGAAGTGGGGAAGTGTTTATTATATAGGGAAGGGATTAGGGTTTAAGTGGGTTGGGCTTTGGACAAGATTTGGGGGAGTTTATACTTGAAACTAGTCCACTAAACCCAGCCCAAAGCTGAATAATAGGGGCTGCTATTTTTTATTTTTTTCTTATTTTTGTTTATTTAATGTTATATATTAGGTTAATAGATGTTATGTATTATGTACATAACATGTATTATTGTGTGACAGGTTATTTCGGGAGTATGAACCTCATAAGTTAGAGTTTTATTAGCGAAAGAGCGGGTTTTAAAGTTTTAAAATTCCTAAGATGGTAACAAGTGTAGATTTCATAATTATACTTTTTGCGATCGAATAATCAAGTGTCTCGTGTGAATGAAGCGTGTACGAATTACGAATACACAATAAGGATTTACGATTTAATTCATGTTTAGAAATCATGTAATGAATGTATGCACGAATCAGTGTATATATAATGTCTATCTCGCATAAAATATAAATTTTATTACAATCAAGTCTCGGATTTACAACTATTCGAAAATGAGATACAATTATAAGACGACAAATTTCCGAAAATAGGATTCCGATTCGTCCTTTCTAAAATAGAAAGTTGCGAAAAGCGAAGCGTTACAGTCTTCCCTCCTTTAGGAAATTTCGTCCCGAAAATTAGGAAGGTGTAACGAACAGATGTGGATACCATTACAAATTTTCTGAAAAAAGGCATTATAATGGTGATGTGACGAAAAATGTCATTTACTTAGCATTAACCATTACCCATGATCTTAGTAACCTCAATTTGAATATAAAACTTCAAATAATTGAATGAATACTCTTTCAGTCGAATGGAATTGTAGAGCATGGTTGTAAAAGTCCCGACTAGGTGCCGATTAATCTGCGGTTAATCCCCGGTTAGTCGCCGATTAATCAAATTAATCCCTATTAGTTCCGATTAATCTCCGTTTAATCCCGATTAATCGCTAGTCCCCACCCCGTCGCCCGACTAACGACTAGCAAGTACTTAACACTGTTGTAAAGTAGAAAAATAAATATGTACTTTAAAATTACCTTCAATTGTGAAAGTAAACTTTGGTGGCACCAGCTGTATTTTGGCTTTTAATGTCGTTTTTTACACTACGTAACAAGACTAACTCAAAAAGAGATGAAAGGTAAAAAGAATAGTAAATAATTATTAGTTTTAAAAAGGCTCTCTCTTCTTCCTTGTTCTTTTGTTTTCACTCAGTAAACCAGCAAACTTCTCCTTCGTCTGCTGCCCCCAATTTCTGCCTTCCGTCAGAAAATTTTCTGTTAGTTCTACTCTTTCTTCTTGGTTTGAGAGGCAGGGTTAAAATTCAAGGGGCAGTGTCAAAATTTCATGGGGGCGGACAAGATTTCATCGCATATACACTAGAAGAAACGAAAAAATTCATGGGGTGCGCCCGCCCACCCACGGGACCATGTAGGTCCGCCCCTGTAAACAATGCGTGTGCGTTGCAGCGTGTTAGCTTGCAAAAATTAGACAGAAACATAAAACGTATAAAAAATAACAAAGTCGGCTTAGGTCCCTCGAGTTGTGATGGAGCGGTTAAACTGACAAAAACTAGACGTATAAACGTTGAACAACACATGTGCGTTCCAGCGTGTTTACTTGCAAGTTTCAGACCGAAACGTAAACATGTTTTGTAAAAGATGAAAAGTATAACAGACTAAAATTGAAAGTGGAAAAATGTTATAGTTAAAAATAAACGAACCAAAAAGTAAACGTAAAAACGTTGAACCACGCGTGTGCGTTGCGACGTGTTAACTTACAAAAAATAGAGAAATATACAACGTATAAAAAAGTAACAAAGTTGACTTGAGACCCTCGAGTTGTGATGGAGCCGTGAAACTAACAAAAAATAGACATATAAACGTTGAGCAACACAGGTGCTTTGTAGCGTGTTTACTCGCAAGTTTTAGACCGAAACATAAACCAACATGTTTTGTAAAAGATGAAAAATATAGGGGACCAAAGTTAAAAATGGAAAAGCCTTTGGGTTAAAATGAAAAGTAAAGGTGCTCAAAAATGAAAACTAAAGCATAAAGGGATTGAAAAATGAATATTAAAGGGATTGAAAATTATAAAAAAGTTTGTGATAAATTTGTAAAGTTGAAAACTATAAGGGTTAAAGAGTGAAAAAGGAATAGTTATTTTGTTAATGATAAGAAAGTTGTTAAATAATAGTATATAGTATGTAAATAACAAATAAGGTATATAAGTTAATATAAGCTCACCTAGGAACATTTAAGCCTCTGATCAACACATCTAGAACCACCACTTCCAACTACTATAGAGTATAGACACATCTGGTTTTGGGTCACACAAAACACTTCTGGAAACATAAGGCTCATACACCAATATAACATTATAACCACAACTAAAAATTATGACACGACCAAACAATTGTAAGTGGAAGACAGCGATTTAAACATTAAAATAATCCACTAGTATGAATTAACAAACTTGAGATCACATGGCACGTCAGCATAAGAGTCGAAAGACGTCATACTATAAATATCATGTGTCCGGTTAGGTTGGAGAGGTCATACTCAATCAACTAGACAATAGAATTATGGCACCTCAATTAACTCAATTCAACCAAAGGTACTCAAAAGGGGGGGGGGGGGGGGGGGGGGGGGGAACTTACTATCCAAACTTTTTTTTATTAAAAATCAAATATCATTTACAAACACATATCTGCTCTCCGATGGCATATTCCAGCCGACTATCGTTAGTAAATCAAGATATTCGCAGGAACCATCATCGAATCTGACACACACCTACTCTCCGATAATGGAATTATCATCGAATTGGTGAATTCATAATGAATTGTTAATTTTGTTCGCGAATTTTAAGTTTGAATGATGATTTTGTGAAAATAAAGGGAGGGTGAAGATGAATGTGTGTGGTGGCGAAAGAGTGAAGGTGAAGATACTTGTTCAAGTTCACCAACCCGCACCCCTTACCCGCCGCACTTGCAGCCACCCCACATTCCTTATCCGCCCCACTTGGAGCCACTAACCCTTCCTATCCGACTCTACTCGATTGAACTTGGGGGTGTCCGAGCTTGATACTCCGCCCACCCTTTTAAGAAAAGTGTTGGCCATTGTTTGCTCTCTCTCAACTCTAAAATCTACACTCTCATGCCAAAGATGGGTCATAGAGATAAATTATCTTTAGTGACAAGGCAAACATTCGTTTCTGCGTGAAGTAATCAAGGAAGAAAATCCAGATCCACGAGGAAGATGTCCTACTATGGTTACTTGTTACCGTTACGAAGCATTAAGAGTCAAGCTTCATCCCAATATTAATTGTAGCAATAAATAACATCGTTCAAACAAGGTAAACGAAAAATAAAGATTAGCATTGTAAAAAAAAAGTGATTTTTAAATAATAAGAATGCCAGATATTGTTCTTAAATAAATGTATTATTTAATTAATATCATAGCAATATATTGTACAAACAAAACCCACTAGCAGCAGCAGAAACCACCAAATCCATGAAAGAATAACTTGGACTTCATCTTAAACACCATGGATCAATTTAACAATCTTGAACCCTAAACCTTAACCCATAAAGAACTTCACATCCTGCCAATGTTTTTAACCATATTTGTAATCTGGTGCAATACAACCTTCAAGGTTGTGTTCTTCCCCATGTTTCTCTCTATTCCACGACACGAGAAAACATTAGAACATGTAACGTAACAAAAGCACGACTTTGATCATCATTTCCTCAGGAGATTGATATGATACCTGGCGCCTTCGGTGAGAAAAAAGATGCTTGGAAAACATTTTCATCTGTCATTGAAGGAAGTACACCCTAACATGAACACCAACAACCAACTTCATTACAAGTTAGATGCAATACTTTTAAAGATTTCATTGACAGCATTGTGCCAATCCAAGATCACCCCCTACAATTACAAACAGAAGCATCCTGTCTGCAGACAACAATCATCATGTTCATACCAAAAGTAAAAATAAATCACAAAGAAAATACATTGGTCACAGAATAATAATAAAATCACAACCAAAATTATAACCATGCAATGAAAGATAAACATTAGTAGTAAAAAAAGCGCTATAGAAAGTTCAAAATGTCAAATAATATTAGCCCGAGAATTCCAGCAAGCCACCATATCCCTTGTTGAGAAATGAACCGAACTTCACAGGTAATAACTTTCTGCAACTGTTACAACACGATATGAAGAGTTAAGATGTGAGTCTGAACATCCAACAAGTTGAGGTAAGCAGATAAGAGCTCCAATAAACCTCGAGCCTGCCAAATAATATAGAAGCATAAACAATAAAATGGTTATCAACTTAAGTGCATCATCATGTGCCATGGCATCTCAGCGTCAGTGACATATATCATTATAAACAAATATACAAGGAGCATATCATGTATATATATGTAAAGCTTTTGTAGAGGACAATGCTATAATTGACAGACAACTACTACAACATATGTCAATAATTCTAAAAGCTGATGCATCAACAACAGTATCAAGTATCTAATATTAACAGTTACATTCAAGATACTATATATGCTCCGCTTGTGGTGTGCGCATATAATGTATATACGTGTGGGCGCTTGGGGGGCAAAAGTGAAATTGCACTATTTTTAGCGTTATTTTACTAATTTCGTGAAATAACGTTAAAAGCAGTGGACGATTAATCATGCATCATGTGGTGGCTTTGATGGCTGAAAGACAAGGGGGTACATGCACCAATCAGTCTTTGTACCGGTTGCTAAGTGTTATGTGCCTTAGGTCCAAGGCATGATGCAAAACTACTATGGAGCCGGGGGGTTTCACTGGAAGCAGCCTCTCTATTCCTACAGGGTAGAAGTAAGGCTGTCTACATCTTACCCTCCTCATACCCTACCATAGCTTTGCTATTGGTGGGATTTACTGAGTATGATAATCATTCAAGATATTATATATGCAGTTTGCAAAAAAACCGTATGCATCCACAGGATATCAGATAGAGGAATCAACAAAACAGAATCTTTAAAAATTTCTCCAAAAGGACATACATGAAGAAATAAGGTAGGAACCTAACTGGTAGACTAAACGCTAAATAACGTCTATATAAGGATATAATGAAGAATAACAAATAAAAGTATCACCCATCAAGTAAGGTAAATTCCTCCTCCAGTATTTACAATGGATTGATAAAGTAAAAAATTTTAACTCCAAAATGGCTCTTAACCTGGATCCAACTTAAGTTCAAAAAGCAGTGTCAAGTTTAAAATGTCCCAACTTATAACCCTTGCAAGGAAACAAAAGATAATTGTCTTACCTTTTTTATTGTCTTCCATTTTCCAAAACCCTAGATAGTCAAAGGGGCAAAAAAGTGTTCGCCCAAAACAAAACAAAAAAAGGACATGATAAAAAATGTGATTGTGTGTATTTAATAGCAATAAAAAAATAATACTAGTCTACCCCTAAATAAAATAAAGAAACATGATATAATGCGTCTGCGTAGAAGAAGCAAACTGACGCCTGCTTAGAAGAAAGAAGAAAAAAGAAGCAGAAAACTGCCGACTTCGGATGCCAGGTGACTGCCTCACTGCATCTGGACTAAAGTGTGCCGTGGATACGATCAACGCACCAAGCCCTACCTCGCTGGCCTGAGCTCGCCTAGGCATGCGCCCACTCGCTTTTGACTACATAATCCAAATAAATGACTTTTTTTGCACATTAAATTATATGTATTTTTTTATTATCCAAATTTTTGGGTGTTCAATGGTTATTAACGTAGTAACTAGTAAATATAATCTAGAATTTAATTTTTAAATATCATACAGATCATGGCCTCTTGCGTACGTGATGCCTAGAACTTCAGGACCTAAACACCTCAAAGCGCCCCACACTTCATAAGTGCAACCAAGTCAAACAGTATTTTAAAATTAATGGTTTGCGACAACTTAACTCAAATTAATTAGCAAAGCAGTCAATGCCTCCGATTGCCATGGAAGTCCAACAAGAACAACATGCTAGATTTAAGTTTGCTAATTGGATCTACCATTGATGGCACTCCAGCACAACTAGATTCCAACAGTAAACTTCTGGTTAAGAATCAGAAATGCAGAATGTTATGCAGTATGCACTACAGTCTTTACAAACCAAGCCTTCTTAAGTTATTAAAATAGTTGTCTAGACTCTTAACCTTTATCTTGTACACTAGTCTTCCTAGAAGTCACTTCTATACATGAACACAGCACACAGATATTTTACTATCAAGTAAATCTTAGAGGCGATTGATAGCTATAGTTTTCATGGTTACTGACAGCCTACCTCTGCCAAATCAAGTTTCACTTCAGAATGTGCCTTTAAATGCTTCTTAAACTACAAAATTATAACAACTTTTTTTGACACAATGTGAGTCAGAGCTTATACCACAGTTTAGAAAATTTGGATACATTTAATAGAACAAGATCCACCTTAAGCTATGTGAAAAACAAGAGCTAGGCACATAAATTAGGGAAAAAAAGATGCCATCTGTCAAGATCCTTAATTTCCCGGAGAGCAATACAGCAGACTTAAAAATGACATATAAATGACCCCAGTACCCCACCCCCTTAAAAACCTAGCGTAATAAAAAGATTTCTATAGTGACACTGCAAAGGCAGTGAGAAGACAACTGTTAGTGACTACCAAATCTAATAGACCATATGTAAGTATGTAACTATACTATATATATTGGTGAACGGTACAAAAAATTATGTTGGTGCAAGGTACAAAACTTTTTAAATGTACCCCTCCATCTTGGTAATTCATGGATGGTAATTACTATCTTGCCCTCAAGTATCAACCAAAAAATAGTCTAAAGTGGTCTATCAAAAAATGTTCGACTATCGTTTTACGTCTGCGACAAGCCAAAAGCACAGCAGAACATATGTATTTATGTACGAAACATGGTTCTAAAGAACTATGGATCCAAGGGAAATCCCACCCGAGCCTATGACCTGGCAGATAAATCCACAAGATCACCACACAAATCACCAGCCCTTCACAATTCTGAATTATTAGACTGCAGCAGATGGTCCAAAGAGTTGTCGCTTACGGGATTCAACCTTAGGTCCTCCTTTAATAAATCCCAAACCCTTACCCCACTCAGCCACCCCCATGGCGTTTACTTCTCAATTTTTACTAAAAACTTACATCCTAACCAAACCATGTGAAGAAGCAGATAAAGTGACAAAAACATGGTACATACTTACAATAAAAGCACATGTAGAACCACCACCGAATTGCCTCATTTCATCTCAGCCATAAACTTTTCATACTCCGACTCTGCACCATTAGCGGTTTGTTGAGTTTGCTCTGCAGAAGAAACGGGCGGGTTTGAAGACCATGGTGCCCTAGCAAAACTTGGCTGCTCAGTCGCAGGCGGTGGGGGAGGAGGTACACTGTAATAAGAAGAGTAACCCATGGACGCCGAAGGATACGCACTTTGCGGGTTTGGCGTCATCCCAACCATCGAACTGCCATAAACATTACTAGCAGGCGATTGTGCAGGAGCCGTACTCTGAGAATGCAATCCGCCTGTGTAGCTTTGCGGGGTTTCAGTAGATGAACTGTTCTGAGGTGGATATTGAACACCATAAGACGGTATATGTTGACCTGGGTAGGATGAATACACGTTTGATCCAGGTGGCGGTGGAGGAGGTTGAGCATAAGAAGCGTAAGGTGGAGGTGGTGGGCCTGGTGGCGGTGGTCCCCAAGGAACCGGTGCAGTGATATAGCTCCCCGGAGGTCCAGCACTCCCAACGGGTCCACCTGACGCCATCTGCTGAGACGGGTATCCGCCAGCACCAACATAAGCCGGCACAGGTGCCGTGGGAGCCAGAGCAGGAGGACCGGGGGGTACTGTAGGTTGCGGTGGCTTCCCCGCAACTCTTACTGCAATTACTCTTCCGTCTAAACGATAACCGTTCATGCTCGCAATCGCTTGATTCGCCTGAGCTACATCGGAATACTTTACAAAGCCGTAACCTTTACTCAGCCCAGTGATCTTGTCTTTAATCACCTTTGCCATTACTATTTCCCCGAAAGGAGAAAACAATCTAAGCAGAGCATCGTCTTCAAAAGTCGGAGGAAGGTACCCAATGTACAGATTCGTATCATCAATTTCTTTACCAAATCCAAGACCAAACCCAGTTCCAATTTTCGTTGCGGTGCTACCAAGACCAGGGTGTGCGGAAACACGGGTGCTGCTCCCATTTGAACTGCTACCGGCTGCCACCCATGGAGGATTACTCCCGGACGAACCCGAAATAGCCAACGGCGTACTTTGCTTAGTAACACCCTCTGGAAGCGTCCCACCAAGCTCCGCCAAAAAATTCTGATACTCATCATCCATTTTCTTCCCACCAGTCCCTTTCATCGGACAATCAATGGTCGGATGCCCACCATCCCCACATATCTTACACAAAACATCACTCTTAAACGTCGACAACCTCGACGGACAAGCAAACTGACGATGCCCCGGTTCCCCACACAACCTACAATACTCATCATCTCTAATCGTCCCATTCAACGCAGCAAGCTCCCTCAACTGCTGCCTCTTATGCTCATTCAACCCTTCATCAACCGGATGCAACAACTTCTCCACCATCCCGCCGCCGCATCCAGCCCTTCCTGCGTCTCCGCCTCCACCAACACATGCAAATCCTCATTCTCTGACGGGTCAAACTTCAAATCCCGTTTCTGCCCAAACCTCCCTTCCTTCACCGAACCTTTCCCACGTATCACAATTTTCGCCCCGGTCTCTTTCTCCATACGCTTCTGCGTATTCCCCTCGGCCCAATAATAAGCCCGATAAAATTATACCCCGGGTACTCCTTCATCGGAATATACAGCTTTTTTTGAAGCTTAGGAGGGCGATAATCCGCAGGCGGTTTAAACGCGGGGTTTCGTTTAATAATCTGGGAAATAATCTCCTGTCTCTCTCTATTCAACCTCTCCCTAGCCCTATACTCTCTTGTATTTATTCTAGTTCCCATATTATCATAAACCGGGTCGGGTGAGGGTGACCTAGCACCTTCGGGTCGGTCATCTAACTGTTGACCTGATTGTAATATTCTACTAATTTCCATTAACCTTGCATTAAGCGCTTGAATTTCAGGGTCCATATCCATACCTCCGGTGAAATCTTTCATGAAATCCGGTAACTGGAAGACGGGTTTAGGCTCATCGTCGGCCCAACGGGACTTACGCTTTTTGACGCCGTTGTTATCGGAGTCTCCGTCAACGGGTGGTGGGTCCCAGCGGCTACGACGCCGTCTCCGGCTTGTGGTGTCGGTGTCGGAGGGGTCTGCGGCGGTGTTGCCGTTGTTGGTGGGTTGATCTGGGTGTGGATCGGACGGTGGTGGTGCGGGATCGGTGATGTGTGGGGTTAGGGTTTCGGATTGGAGAGAATCCATGATGGAACCAGAAGGTTTGGCGGCCGTGTGTGTGTGAGAGAGGTGGAGAATTTAATGTGTGTGTATTTTATATCAGGTGATGTTAGGGTTAAGGGAGTGGGGCGGCAAAATGGATCGGTAAACTCGTTTGTCGAGCGGTAACACCGCTGCCAAGGGTGTTTACCGATCGGTTTCATTGTCGATCGACATAGGTTTGCCGCGTCGGTAAACTCGTGTGTTTGTTTGTTTGTGGCTGCTGCTGTTAATAAAAAAACAAAAAAAAAATTTACTAATTCATCAAGTGTCTAACTATTGCCAACAATTTTGACTAAAAGTTTAAACACTTTATGTGGATTGACGTGGCACGCTCTCATTGGTTGATTTTGAAGTTTAAACACTTTAGTTGTTTAACCACTCCATTCACCCTTATGTGATTTATTTTGTTTTTGGTTTGTGGGATCTTTATTAAGTATTAACTTAAGGTGAGAAGAAGCCACATGTAAAAGTAGATGATGTAAATCATACCTAAACAGGAGTTTTTTTTTCTTTTCTTACTGTTTGGATTTTATTTGTTACTGTTGTTTGATGAATTTTCAATGGATAAATTTGATAAAGTAAAAAAAAGTTTATTATAAAGCGAATATGTAACTATGGCATTACCAATTTCATCCGGTCAACTGAGTACACCATATCTACACACGTAGGGTGGTGGAGGTCAGAGGGGTGTGGATTGTTTTGGGTTGGGACCTTCGCAACTAACCCAAGTCAGGTAAACGAGTTGGTGGATCAAGTACTACAACCAACTTGAAGATTTTGAGAGGAGAGTGGGTTGTTGGTAGTGGGTTAAAGCGTCACAATATTTATAGGTAGTGGGTTAAAGCGTCACAATATTTATAGATAGTGGGTAATTGGTTGAGCTACGTGGTTTCCCTTACTATTTGGGTTCAGTTAGGTTGTATTCGGATAAATGGTGTGGCACAATGTTGTTTGATGGTGTTGTGGGTACTTGTGAGACCATGTTTTACCGACTAACCCACCTAGGGACTAAGACAGTCGGCGTTAAACAACGCCCCCAAGGGAGTTAGAGCCGGTTAATCTAGGTTCACCGTTGTTCAGACCATGGGCTTAAGGAAGGGAAGAAACCGTTGGGGAGTGGGTCCCCATCCCTTAAATGGCTATATTGTTTTTAATAAAAAATGAAATTAACCGTATATATAACAACACCATTTCATTTTTACACATAACTCACTTTCACATATCTAAGTATTTCTAAAATCTTTCCTTATTTTTTAAAAGATGAATCTACTAGTCGACTCATTTCTCATCTCGTTCAGATTTGAAAGAACAAATCATAGTTCTGCTAGGGATGTTCATGGTTTGGTTTCACATTCGGTTTTTTCTATAAGTTTCTGTTGGTCGGATTCAAAATTTTCAAACCGTAGCAAACGGTGTGGTTAACGAGTTATACCGAAAACCAATTGTAAACAACCGGACCGAACCGTAAGATCTGATAACATATTATAGCTTTACTAACTATATATTCTATATACATGTATTTGAGTATCTATATCTTTTACATGTATTTTAGTATCTATAATATCTATAATATATATTATGTTTAATTAAAATAAAATCTAGAGTAAATTGCTAAAATTGTCCTTGAGGTTTGGGCATGTTTGCCAGTTTCATGCAAAACGACTTCTGTGCTATATTGGCCTTCACTTTTGGATTTTTTTTTTGTCATTTTCATCCAAACGTCTAACTGGGTTAGAAAGTTTCGTTTAATGAGGGTTTTTTTTAATTTCACATTTCTAGTTGAGGGTAATTATGTCTTTCGCTTCTGAATATTTTATTATTTAATATTTTGTTTAAAAGGAGTTTTCAAGTGTGAAACCCTAGTTATGTTGTTCAATCGAAACACACACAAACAACTCGTAATGGCGAATTAGTGATGAACTGTAAGTTGGAAATTGGATATTATGGGAGGATAGAGGCTATTGATGCGATTGAAGAGTTTGAATCTGAAACGACTATAAATAGTGAATCTGAAACGAAACAGGAACTTGTTTTAATTTATTTGATTGAAGAGGTTGAGGAACGAATCAGTAGAGGCTTCGATCGGAAACTACTGGATTTGATTCTCAGGTCTAAAGTTTTCAATAACCTCGAATCGATTTTGTGCAAACGTAAGTTTTCGAAGAACGTTCGAGAAGCTTCTGCGTTCCCCATTGTGGAGTTGATTAGATTCAACAAGGATGTGTTCGTAGGTCAGGCTTTGATATCGAAAACCATATGTGCGTTGATTTCGTAGGGTTTTTGAGTTCAGAGAAGTTGTCGGTTCGAGCAGTGGCGGTTAACTGTGTGTTGGAGATAGGATACCTTGGGAGGAAGGAGGCGATTGATGCGATGTTAGCAGCGGATTTGGTGAAGAGGCTTGTGGTGTTGCAAAGATGTGAAAATAGAGATGTGTTTGGAAGTTGTTGTAACGTTTCATAGTTTTGTACTTTCCTTATTTAGAAAGTTGTATTCGTATTTCCTATTTTTAGAAACTTTTAATAGTGTCGTATTCATATTTCATTTCCAGTCTTGTAATCCAAGGCTCTGTTCATAATGGAAATTCGTTTTTATACATAGACATGTTTCATACTTATGTTATATGCAATCAATCGTTGAATATATGTTTATATATACGTAAAACCGAGACTCGAAATACTTGGAAATATTAATCATACATTGTAACATCCCAAGTTTTGGACATGTTTTCAAATAGAAATTTACATGGGACATAATTATATTTGAGGAGATCAGTATTATATATATAAAAAGAATTTGCTTAGAATTTTTATACATGAAGACTTAAATAGTCGGATGTTTTTTTTATCAAAATAGAAAGTTAAAAGGACGATAAAAATGAAAGTTATAACTAAACTCTTAATTAAGATATGAGTAAAACTACCTAATTGTAAAAAGGAAAATATAAAATAATATAGAATTCTAGTTTCGAACTTCTAGTTTGGAATTACATTGGATGAACACTTAAAAGTGGAGGGTTAAAGGTTAAATAGGGTAAAGTGTATAAATGTCATCCGATGAAGTAGGGATGAAAATCCATGACATCTCCCTCATTTTCTACAAAATCAAAACATCAAGAATGGAAAAAGGGAACGACGGTCAAGGGTGGTAGGTCAAATCCATCTTTAAACCTTTGCCTAACTTAATTGTATGAGAGATATTCTGTTGAATCAAGAACCCTAGCACTCCAAAGTATGAAGTTTTAGCCCAACCCATGTTATGGAGTAGTTATTGAGTTCATATGAATGAATAAGAGATAAAAGCTTAATAATTTGTTGTTGATTTACGCTCATATATGCTTTTACATACTAGATTCATGAGTAAACTATATAATCACGATGATTTATTGAAAAATTATAAATTTGGTTGTGGGTATGGGATAGGGTTGAACCCTATGAGTGTGTTTTGGTTGTATGCATGAAACAAAGATGATATTGATTATGGATGGTCTATTTTTATTGCAAATTGGTTGTATGAAGATTGTGAAGAAATATAGGATTGAAAGGACCATGAATGTAACTAATTTTGTAAACAAACTTTAGATGCACATAAGGTGTTTGATAAAATGTCTTGAATGAAAAGACTAATTTAACTTGGAATAATAGCAAATGAATCATTGATATATAGTTTAAAGAAGTTTAAAGTTTACTTAAACTGTTGACTTAAGTAGGTAAATAGGTCAACGGGTCAAGCTCGATTTCCAAAGGGGGCCCCTCATTGTAAAGGTAAGTAGTTCTTATTCATAACTACTCTTCTATGATGAAACTTTAAATGTTGTTGATTTTATAGAAATTTAATTGACCGAAAGTAAGCTAAAGATCTAAGAAAGGGAAATTTAACACAAATTATTATATGTGGCATAAATTACCACTAACATGTATCTAGATGACATTTTGTTGGCCGAAGGTAAAAAAAAAATACGGTGATAAAAACTCACAATGGACTGTTTTGGCTTAATGCTGAAAATTCAGCTTTTATCTAGGTATTAACCGGATTTTACAAATTCATATTTTATATCATTTAAAAGCTCCAGACGTCTAGTTTCTTCATAATTTTAGTACAAATGAGAACATGGTTGTTAAGTGGGTCAAGTTGGCTTGTTACAGGAGCTGTGCACAAAGAGTTGCACAAAAGGGTGTTAAATAAAAGTTAGTTTGTGTAACACCCCTAAAAATATCTAATATTTAACATTAATATTTACCTACATGGTAAATATTATGTACATGAATACTATTATAAATTTAACTTGATTAATTGCTTGTTGATAAATAATAACACCTTAGAAAGTGTCTTTTTTTTAATAAACAAAACATGGAGGCTAAAATGGGCAAACTAATTGTAATAAAAAGAAATTAAAACTCAAAACACACACACATGTGTGTGTTTTGGTCGACCAGAACTGGAGCAAGAAGGGGGAAAACTCCCCAAGACCTAGAATCATCAATTCTTCAAAATCGAAAGGGAAATCGGGTCTAAAATCGATGCATGGACTGAAAATATTGGTCATCTAAGCTAGAGGATCACAAGGTATGTTGAAAATTTGATAATAGTGAAGTAAAGGTTTTTGATAAACTCTAGCAATTTCAATTTAAGTATGAATTGTGAATGATAGAATGAAACTTGAAGTGTATTCATGTTTAGAAGCAAACCCTTGACAAGAAATTGTGAGGCTAATGCTATAATTTAAGTGTTTGGGCAATTAATCATGATTATGTAGGTGGGTTTTTGAAGAAATTGTGAAATACATTGATGATGGTAGTAAAATCATATGTTGATAGAGATTCCATTGAGTCCTAGTTACTAATTGAACATCTTGATCATGTTGAATTCATGAGAAGTAAATACAAGGCCTAAAGTGATTAGTAGAATCCATATAAGAATGTAAAAAAATATTTAGGCCCACAAGGTGTTCGATGAAACGCCTAAAAGAATTATAAATTTTTAATAATGAACGAGAATTGTTAATAAGAACCTATGATTTAAAGTTGGGCAAGTTTACATGCCATGGAAGTGAATAACAAGGTTCTAATTATAAATGGGTTACGCTCATTAGGTAACTCGGGTGAAGCTTCGGGAAGTCAAGCCAGAGTGAACGCACATTTGAAGGAGAAGCTATAAGGTACGTGACTATATGTTTCATAGTTATTCTTTGTTTAAATAATAATGTGATTTATTGTTAAGATAGTTGAGAAAGTGATATCCGTGAAGTTCGGTTTCTCATAAGTGATGGACTTCACACGAACGAACCGAATGGGTCAAATAAAGAATGTATAAAGTTTGGTTGTTCATAAGTGATGGACTTCACACGGACAAACCGAACGGGTCAAATAAAGGGTGCGTAAAGTTTGGTTGTTCATAAGTGATGGATTTCACACGAACTAACCAAACATGTCAAATGAGCGCAACCCGGGTATCGAGAGCGTGAAACACAAGACTAATAAGCTCGGCTAATGGGTTGTAGTTGTAGGGGAATAATCACATGAAAAGGATGCGGAGGATTTAAGCTTTTATGCTTAAACATCATAATGGGTCAAATAAATATAACCGCAAACCGGGTAACGGGAGCACAAAATATATAAATTATGGACTCGAGTAATGGTTTATGGATTTACATATGATAAGGAATGAGTTTTAAACATAAAAACTTGATTTAGAGTGATCTAAACATTTTTTTTCGTGGAAAAACATGAAATTTGGGAGTCAGGTCTGGGTTCAGCGCCCAGTGCGCCAAAATCAGAGCACAGTGTGCCAAAATGAAATTTTCTACTGTGGTGCGCTCAGCACCTAGTGGCGCCGAATGCTACCAACCTTCTCGTTTTCATGTTCTGAACTTCCAACTTGTGTGTATGCTTCAAATACTCCATAAGCATCAAAAATATCGTTTTGATTTCCGGATTTAACTATCTCATTCAAATGTTTGAATTATTAATTGTTTGAGTGAATATGGTATATTAGGTAATGTGACTTAAGGAGACCAGATGAAGATCAAGTCGCATATGAAGAACCGAACACAAATCAAGATCTATGCTTCCGTGTTTTTGTCATCTATCTTTTGAAGACTTAAACTATATGTATTTCGTTAAATCAAAACCTTGTTGACTTTTACGTTTATTTCAAGTTGGTATTTGTTAAATAATATTTTAATGTTATATTAGACAGGTCTTTCAAGTTGGTAATCAGAGCTTAAGGTTAAAGAGTAAATGTGTTCGGTTTAAGACTTGATCAAGACATCCGATAAGAATTAGTTAAGAAATGAGTTTAATCTAAAATATTGAAAATAGAATGATTTAATGTGTATGGGAGGGGTGTATCAATACACCCAAACCCGGGAAATGCACTAAGTCAAATTGGTCGAGGCAAGTTATATACCGAAAAAGAAAGATACATCACGGGTAATATTGAGTGATGAGTATAAGTTTCCATATAATAGTATGGAAATGATTAAACAAATTATTTACCTAATTGTTATGGACATTTCAGTAAAAGAGATGTCTGACGGAACGGGTGATGATACGGTATCTCTCATGACAGTGGAGATACGAACAAAAATTTACAAAGAAGTCGGAAAAGCGTTGGAAGCAGCCTTGCCTGGATTTATGGAAAGGCTGCAAACAACGATGTTATCAATGATTGAAGAAAGAATGAATGAGATAAAGGAAAGCTTCAATCAAGATCGAGGCAAGGCTAAAGATGGGAAGGCATGCCCTTACAACAAATTTATGGCATGTAAGCCCTCGATTTACAACGGAGAAGTAGATCCAATCATTTGTCAACGATGGATAAGTGATATAGAAGGAGTCTTTGAACGGACCCATTGTGACCCAACCGATTTCGTAGCTTACGGGACCAGTCAACTAAGAGGTCAAGCAAAGGATTGGTGGGATAACCTTAAGAAAGAACAAGGTATAGAAACCACAAGAGCCATGACATGGGAGGAGTTTAAGATACCTTTCATTAAACATCATAGCCTAAAGGCCGTGATCAACAAAATCAAAGAAGATTTTATCCAGCTAAGGCAAAAAGGTTAATCGATTGACAAGATCACGGGGGTCTTTTTAGATAAGTTGAGGTTTTGTGGCGAATTAGTACAAACGAAGGAGCAAAAGATCTACTATTACTATAACATGTTAAGCGTGGAATACCGAGAATTCATGACTCCCTCAAAGTATGAACATCTCACGGAGATTGTGAACGCCACGCGAGAGAGCGTGAAATTGAACTGAAAAAGCAAACTGAAAGAGGAGAAAGAAGGGCGTTGGATGTGAACCCAAGTCCCATGAAGAAACAAAAGATAAATGAATCTCCAAAGAAAGGAAACGTGAAAGGAGGATCGCCTAGCTGCAAGGTTTGTGGACGCTCCCATCGGGGCGAGTGTTTCTATAAAAACAAACCATGTGTCATGTGTGGAAAGACTGGACACGCCCCCTCAAATTGCCCTACTAAAGTGTCGGTCTGCTTTAAGTGTTACCAACCGGGTCACAAGAAGTCTGAATGCCCGGAGTTGGTAGGAAAGAAAGACATGACTGATGTGAAGAAGGAAGCTTCAAAGACGCGGGCAAGATCTTTCCACATCACTGCGTCGGAGGCTAAAAGTGAACCCGATGTGGTTTCAGGTACATTTACCCTAAATTCAATTCCCGCGCGTGTTTTATTTGATACATGTGCAAATAAATCTTTTGTTTCACATAGATTTATTCAACATTCTTCGTTTACATTAAAAAAATTACCTATGCCGTTGGAAGTAGAAATAGGTAATAACAAAAGTTTTATTGTATGTGATATATGTCGGGATTGCAAACTAAACATTGATGGTGAGGACTACTTGGTTGATTTGATACCCATGTCAATGGGGGAATTCCAAGTGGTGATTGGGATGGATTGGTTGTCACGTCACCACGCCAAAGTGATATGCTTCTGTATGGAGATACAACTAACATCTCCGAGCGGAAAGCATGTCATTATCTATGGGTAGAAAAGTTGCAACCCCATAATATGCTCAATGATGGAAGCCCATAGACTTATACAACATGGGTGCAAGGCTTATGTAATTTACGTACACGACTCAGAAAAGGAGTCGCCAAGTATTGAAGATGTACCTGTTGTACAAGAATTCAAAGACGTATTTCCGGAAGACTTACTGGGATACCACCCGAGCGCGAGGTGGAGTTTGGGATTGAATTGATTTCGGGTGCGAAACCGGTGGCTAAAGCACCATATAGGTTAGCCCTATCAGAACTTCAAGAATTATTATCGCAATTACAAGACTTGCTTGACAAGGGGTTTATCCGACCAAGTGTGTCTCCCTGGGGAGTGCCAGTATTGTTTGTAAAGAAGAAAGATGGGAGTATGCACATGTGTATCGATTACCGTGAGCTAAATAAGCTGACAGTAAAGAATCGATATCCGCTTCCAAGGATCGATGACTTATTTGACCAACTACAAGGTGCAAGTTGGTTTTCGAAGATTGACTTGAGATCGGGTTACCACCAGTTGAGGGTGAAATAAGAAGATATACCAAAAACGGCTTTCTGTACACGATATGGGCACTACGAGTTCCTTGTAATGTCCTTCGGGCTAACGAATGCACCCGCGGCATTCATGGATCTCATGAATCGGGTTTGCAAACCTATGTTCGACAAGTCAGTGATAGTATTCATCGACGACATTCTCGTATACTCGAAAAGCAAGGCGGATCACGCCCGTCACTTACATGAAGTGTTGGAAACTCTTAGACGATAAAAACTTTATGCTAAATTCTCAAAGTGCGCCTTTTGGCTTCGGGAAGTGCAGTTCCTCGAGAATATCATAAGCGCCGAGGGGGTACTAGTAGATCCATCTAAAATTGAGGCAATATCAAAATGGGGTTCTCCGAGAAACCCCTCGGAGATTAGAAGCCTTTTGGGACTTGCGGGTTATTATAGGAGATTCATTCAAGATTTCTCCAAAATTGCATCGCCGTTAACTCAACTAACCCGTAATGATGAAAAGTTTGTCTGGATCGACGAACAGGAAAGGGCGTTCCAAACGCTTAAGGAAAAGTTGACCAGTGCTCCGGTGTTGACATTACCGGACGACACCGATGACTTAGTAGTGTACTCGGATGAATCACACCTAGCTCTTGGGTGTGTACTTATGCAGCGAGGCAAGGTGATTGCCTATGCCTCGAGACAATTAAAGGTTCACGAAAAGAAATATCCAACTCATGATCTTGAGTTGGCGGCGATGGTCTTTGCCTTAAAAATCTGGAGGCATTACCTGTACAGGGTGAAATGCACTATATTTACCGATCATAAGAGTCTAAAGTACTTCTTTGACCAAAAGGAGTTAAACATGAGACAAAGACGTTGGTTAGAGACGGTGAAGGATTATGACTGCGAAATCCATTATCACCCAGGAAAAGCCAACGTAGTGGCAGATGCCCTTAGCCGAAAAGAAGATTACGTACCTATTCGGGTACGATCTATGCAACTTGTAGTCACTTCGGGCTTACTTGACGAATCCGAGTAGCACAAGAAGAAGCGGTAAAGAAAGAAAATTGGAGAATAGAACGTGTAAAGGGATTAGTAAAGGACATTGAAGACGGAGACAACAGTTTGAAACATCGATTCGGTAGAATTTGGGTTCCAAACACCTGTGGTGTAAAGGATCTCTTACTCGACGAGGCTCATAAGTCGTGCTACTAGATTCATCCGGAGCAACCAAAATGTACAGAGATCTGAAGCAGAATTATTGGTGGCCCGGAATGAAAAGAGATGTAGTAAAGTACGTCGAAAAATGTCTAACTTATCTACAAGTGAAAGTGGAGCATCAAAAGCCTTATGACAAGCTCCAACCATTAGACATATTCGTTCGGAAATGGGAACATATTACTATGGATTTGTTAACTAAATTGCCAAGAACGGCACGAGGTTTTTTATCAACCCGTATTTTCCGTTGTTCCTGTTCTCGTGTATTTATTTTCATTTTCAGTTTTGTACTCCGAGATTCGTTAACAGAAATGTTCGTATTAAATTAAACATGTTTTGTCATTACATCGCATTATTACATCACAGCTAAACGCTATTTAAACGCTTATTTAACGCAACGCTTCGCATATCTCATCGCTATCCCATCGCAATCGCAACGCAATTACTTAATTTGGTGTATTGGAATTATGTGGTAATATTAGTTTACGTGTTTGTGTGTTATACGTGTTTATGTGTTATATGTGGATTAGAATTATCGTGGTTTAATCGCTTGCAAACTCACGCAACTCGCTCTCACGCGTTGACTCGCAATTACAACGCTTAAAACATCCCCAAACCGCTTAACATTGCTTTATAACTTGATTACATCGCTGAACAATCGATAAACGAGCGTAAACGAAGAAAACCCATCAACTGGGTCAAGTTCGCTCGAACTTGGTGACCTCAATTTCGGCCGAACTTGGCTGGCCAAAAACTCAATTCCTTCATTAACTAAAAGTTCGCTCGAACTTGTACAAGTATGTACAAGTTCGGCCGAACTTGACTCATTTCCTTCCAGATTTCACAAGTTTTGCCTTCACCTATAAATACTCAGTCCCATTCTCTCATTTGAACTTGCTGCAACTTTGCTCTGAGAAGAATCAACCCTATTTCAACCACAATGATGTTCATCAACGTTTTACAACGATTTTGCACAAGGCATTGCCTTCGTTTTCATAAAATCTCCTCTGCTTACGAAAATCTTCATCTTTTTCCATCAAAACTTCTGTTTTCACTAGGATCTATACTAGATCTGAGCAAAACCTTTTAAAGCATTGATATTTACACCATTTTCGGACCAATGACGTATGTTTCGTTTACTTTTGAATGGAACGAGGCGTTGTCAAGCAAAACCGCAGATCCAGAAGCACAAGGACGAAGTCGTCACTCTACACAAACTGGACTAACCCGTACGAACCACCAAGTTCGTCCGGATTAGCCCGAGTTTCTGTAAAATTGCTAAGTTCGCTCAAAAAAGATCTCTCCAGCCTAAGTTTTACTCAGTGGCTTAAGGTTGGAGGGATGAGCACTCGATTTCCTCAGCAAACGATGCGAAAACGCAAGATTTTGGACCCGAAAACATCAAGTTCGCTCAAGAATCACCAGCACCTAGGTCAAGTTCGACCGAATTTCCACCCATCTGGGTCAAGTTCGACCGAACTTGAGTCTCCTTCCACCAGAATCCTCACAAGACCGAACTTGCATAGTTCCTTGAGAAACTATACAAGTTCGCCCGAACTTGACTCTTCAGGCAACACTTCTTGCAAGTTCGCCCGAACTTGCATAATTTCCTTGGAAATTAGGTAAGTTCGCCCGAACTTGACTCACAACTCATAAGGTTTATACAAGTTCGCTCGAACTTGTATGTTTACATACAAGTTCGGCCGAACTTGCCTACTGCTCAACTCAAACTTAATCGTTTCAGCAATTTGGAAGACTGATGCACTTCTGTTCGTTTACAGGCTGATCCGGCGCTCTTCCTGACTCTCCTCAGATCCCTCCTCTCACCTAAACGCACCCACTGTGAGTATACTTGACCCATTTTCGCTTTAATGTACTTTTGGGTGTTACATACGTTCCTCTAACAAAAATCACTTCACAAATCAAACTGTTTATCACATGCGAATAATATGATTGTGTATGCTCAATACGTGATACTAGAAACATGTGATTAAGACTTATTTTCGTTAACTTGCCTCCTTAGCTAGTATGGTACTATAGTGTGGCTTACACCCGACGGGGTCTAGTTAGGATGGACACGCAAGCATTCTCACGGTAGTTAGCATGAGAAATGAGCCTATGTTGTGTGGTGTGTTGGTGTATCATGATATGTAGTTAGATTATTTCGCGAACGCTTTCTCTAATATGCTAGTAGTACTTAAACCTGTATGCTCACCTTTACTTAATTGTATTGACTTGTATTTTAACGTATGTAATAGGTTGAAGATTTTTAGCTTGGATGCCTTGGATGTAGCTTGTCTTAGTTTAGTTTGCTTTTGTTTAGAATGGTTTGAAATAAAAATCTAGGGGATATCGAACCTTTTTGTTTTGTGGGATTCTGTAATGATTATTTTGAAATATTGTGTTTAATGGTATGGGACGTTAAATGTTAAATGATGTTGATAGATAATTGTTATGGAATTCTCATGAGACAATCTGGTCGCCTAGTGCCACTACCCCGATGTTTTGGCCATCGGTTGGGGTGTGACAGATTGGTATCAGAGCCCATAACTGTAGGAAATTATGTAGAAGTGCCATGTTTAGCCTAAGTTTATGGTTAGGATACTGATTTTGACGCATCGACTACGCGCCCGAAACGCAGAAAACAGACAAGTTCGTTGGAAATTGATCAAGTTCTCTCTAACTTGACCCAAGTTCGACCGAACTTGCCTCTGCTCCTGAAGGTCAGAAGTTCAACAACAAGCATATCAAGTTCGCTCGAACTTGACCCATTGGGTGCAAGTTCAGCCGAACTTGATGTCTCACCTGTTTGAACTTGTGATTTCAACCCGAAAACTTTACAAACTGACCCGATCGTGCGAACAAGTCCTTTCTTACGAAGTGTTACTCCTCAAAGCGAGAAATTCCATTTGGTACGAACCGAAAACTCCGCACGAAACGGCCAACATACTTAGCTTTTCCTAAAGCTACCACAACACACGATTATGAAACGCTCGTATCTCACAAACGAGGATCAAGTCAAGATTAGGTGTGACAACCAAGAACTCTCGATAAGATCGCTCATCCCGTGTATTACTCATCACGAGATTCGTTGAGTTAGGAGTGATATCCAAACCTCGACGAAAGTCTCCATTTCTATCTTGTGGAACTCCCGATGTGATCAGCGAGCACAACCACAATTTAGAACTAGTCGTTAAGTCAGGGGTGAAACCCGTACCTTAATGAAGAATTCCATCCTTCGATTTCCAATCCACCAAAGTCTCGGTTATACTGATGATTTGGAACACATATTAACTGGAAGGGTAAACGTCGCTAGCCGCTTGCGGTGAGAGCGTTTATCTATTAGGCCAAAGCGTGGGTCCAAATGCAAAGGGTAGTCGAATCACTTTAGCGTGTCAAATGTCTCAAAACCCCGGACACTCCCAATTGATTTAAGCCTAATCGTCCATTTACGCATCATCGAGTTTATTTGTTATTTATGTGTGGAACTATGGATTTTACGATTTTACGCTTTATCGATTTCTGATTTATCGCATTTACGCTCCATCAAATGTATGCACAACTCGCACAGCTATCTCAATCTAAAACATTAATAAACAAACGCAGATAATCAAACTTAACGCTCCGATTGCAACGCGCTACTTCTCTCGGTTATTTCACGCTAAGCTACGATGTATCGCTGCCTCGCTACGCTATCTCTTGAAACGCATTTTCGCATTGTTACTATTAGAAGGTGAATACGTGCAAAATATGTGCTTATGTGCTTACGTGCTTATGTGGTTTTGTGCCTACGTGCTTATGTGCTTATGTGGTTATGTGCCTACGTGCTTATGTGATAACATGCTTTACTTGTAATGATAATAATAAAGGTTTTTGAACATAACTCTATTAATCGAATCTCATCCTATCGAATATTTTCATTGTAGATGTCGTCACTCGGATCTCATACTCGTCGTACTGGTCAGCGCCACAGCGACAACAGGCACATCGCTTCACTAGTCGCCAAACAAGTGGCAAAAGTCATCCCGCAAATCGTCTTGGAAATTCATGCTGTGAGCAGTAACTCCTCAGTTGACTCGAAAACTGAAAACCCCAAGCCACGATTCAGTTTCAAAAAATTTCAAGGCTTGTGCACCTCTTGCCTTCACGGGCAATGATGGACCGACTTCTATGTTCCATTGGTTTGATGCCATTGAGGTCACCTTTAGGCAAAGTGGATGCCCCGATGACCTTCGCACAGTGAACGCTATAGGAGTCTTCCAGTCCCGTGCTCTCGATTGGTGGACCGCGAAAGGAATAGGCATGGTAATGATGAAGCCTATAATCTGTCTTGGGAGGAACCCAAGGAAGTGATGATGAAGGAGTTCTGTCCTCTGCACGATTCAATAGCTCGAGATGAATTTTGGGGTATCAAACAAGATGGTCCCGACAATGCTGGATTTACCGCTCGATTCAAAATTTTGAGCATCATCTGTTCCAGCCAAGTTGATACTACTGAGAAAGCTATCAACAAGTATATCCGTGGTTTACCCGAATGTGTTGCAAATTTCATGAAAGTTGCTTGTACTACAACCATCGAGGAAACCTACATGCTCGCCGCTGAGATCAATGATCAGCGAGTTCAAGATAGTTATTTCAAGAGCCAAGGGAAAGTTGCCAATCAAGCTGTCACCGAACCAACTGCTGCTATCGAACCATCTAGTGACCCAAAGGGAAAGCGTCAGGGACGCAAAAAATGAACCGAGCAAGAACTATGCGCTCGCAGCTCCAGCAAACCCTCAGCTGCTTCAGTCAGCCGCTCCAAACGCACCTCCAGCTAAGCGTGCGTATACCGGCCCTCACCCATTGTGCCCTAAGTGCACTTATCATCATGTGGTGGGTGGAAACTGCCGTTTTTGCACTAACTGCAACATCTATGGCCACTTTACGGTGAGTTGCCGTACCGGCCCTCGTCAGCCAGCTCTCCAAGCTCCTCAAGCTCCAGCACTGCCAGCTCCTCAGCGTACTCCCCAGAACAATCAGCAGCAAGAACTAGCAGCTCCAAAAGCACGTGTGTGTTACGTGTGTGGTGATCCGAACCACCTTGCCAATGTCTGCCCAAACCGTACCATCAAGCAAGAGCCACAGCAACAGCAGCCTCAGCAGCAACCACCACCGCAGCCTCAGCAGCAACAACAAGCTGCGCGTGGAAGAACTTTCAACCTGAATCACCGCTAGGCCCAGAATGACAACATTGTTGTCAATGGTACGTTCCTTGTCAATGACATTTATGCTTCATGTTTATTTGATACTGGTGCCGATAATTGTTTTGCATCGTTAGAATTCGAAAAGGTTTTAAAATGTAAGCGCGCTAAACTCCCAAAGACTTTCGATGTGGAAGTCGCCACTGGAAGAACCGTTACCGTTGATTTTGTCCTACGTGGTTGTTCTCTCGATCTCAACAACCATGTCTCCTCGATCAATCTCATAGCTATGCAGTTAGGTAGCTTCGATATCATAGTAGGTATGGATTTTCTTCGTGAAAATCATGCTGAAATTGTATGCTTTGATAAAATGATTCGTTTCCCTCTCCCTAACGGTGATCAACTCCATGTCTATGGTGAAACTCCCTCAAAGAAGTTGATGCTTTTGTCATGTACTCGAGCACACAAATGCTTGCAAAAGCGATGTGTTGCTTTCCTCACCCATATCGTGAACCCGGAGAAAGAAAAGAAGACTTATAAAGATGTTCCCATTGTTTGTGAATTTCCTAAAGTCTTTCCCGACGACTTACCCGGTTTACCCCCTACTCATGATGTTGAATTCCGTATCGATTTAGTTCCCGTTGCTAAAGCTCCTTATCGTCTCGCACCATCCGAAATGCGCGACTATCAATCCAACTTCAAGAACTCCTTGATAAAGGTTTCATATGCCCGAGCACTTCGCCATGGGGCGCACCCGTCCTTTTCGTGAAAAAGAATGATGGATCGTTCCGAATGTGCATCGATTATCGTGAACTTAATAAACTCACGATAAAAAACCGCTATCCTCTTCCTCGTATCGACGACTTATTTGATCAGCTTCAAGGTGCTACTTGTTTCTCTAAGATCGACCTTCGTTTCGGCTATCATCAGTTACGCGTGTTGGAAAAAGACATTCCGAAAACCGTCTTTCGTATTCGTTATGGCCATTTCGAATTCGTGGTCATGCCCTTTGGTTTTACCAATGCACCGGCGGTCTTCATGGATTTGATGAACCGTGTGTGTAAAGCTTTGTTAGATTGTTTCGTCATTGTTTTTATCGATGACATCCTTATCTACTCGAAGTCGAGGGACGAACACGCGCGTCATCTCCGTTTAGTCCTCGAACTTCTTCAAGGTAACCGCCTTTATGCTAAGTTCTCAAAATGTGAATTCTGGCTCGAAGAAGTCCAATTTCTCGGCCACATCGTTAATAGTCAAGGAATTCACGTCGACCCTGCGAAGATTGAAGCCGTCAAGAGTTGGATTACGCCGAAGAACGCTTCCGAAATCAGTTCATTTCTTGGATTGGCGGGTTATTACCGTCGATTCATCGCCGACTTTTCGAAAATCGCCGTTCCGCTTACCGCTTTAACTCATAAAGACCAACCTTTTGTTTGGGATTCTAAACAAGAGGAAGCTTTTCAAACACTCAAGCGTATGCTATGCAACACTCCTATTCTCACATTACCCGATGGAAACGACGATTTCATTTTTTATTGTGATGCCTCTAATCTTGGTCTTGGTTGTGTGCTTATGCAACGAGACAAGGTTATCGCGTATGCGTCTCGACAACTCAAGATCCATAAGAAAAACTACACAACGCATGATCTCGAACCCAATGCAGTTGTTTTTGCATTAAAGATATAGCGACACTACCTTTACGATACAAAGTGTACGGTTTTCACCGACCATAAGAGCTTACAACATATCTTTAATAAAAAAGAACTAAACATGCGACAACGTCGATGGGTTGAACTTCTCAACGATTACGATTGCGAGATACGCTACCATCCCGGTAAAGCAAACATCGTCGCCGATCCTCTAAGTCGACGAAGCTATGTGTATAGTGTTCGTGACTCTCAAGCTTTGAATAATCTCGAAATCATGATTCGCTCCGCTCAATTCGCTTGTTTTAACGAGAATACTTTGGAAGACGAAATGAAATGTGGTGCCGAAACTCAGCTCGTATCTAAGCCTAATGGTATTTATTGCTATCTCAATCGCATTTGGCTTCCCAGTCATGATAATATTCGAAAGTTTCTAATGACCGAAGCTCATAAATCTCGATATTCCATTCATCCCGATGCCGACAAAATGTACCAAGACCTTCGTCCTAAGTATTGGGGCCGGGCATGAAAAAGGATATCGCCTTGTACGTCTCAAAGTGCTTAACTTGTTCGAAAGTTAAAGCTGAACATCAAAGGCCCTCTGGTTTACTCGAACAACCTGAAATCCCGATTTGGAAGTGGGAGAGTATAGCTATGGACTTCATTACTAAACTCCCGCGTACTTCTTCTGGTCACGATAGCATTTGGGTTATCGTGGATCGTCTTACTAAATCTGCACACTTTATTGCTATACGAGAAGACTTTAAGGTCAAACGGTTAGCCCGAATCTATACCGACGAAGTTATATCTCGACACGGGACGCCTCGTGACATCATCTCTGACCGCGATGGTCGCTTTACCTTGTGTCTCTGGGAGACATTTCAATCTGCTCTTGGTACTACTCTCAATCTCAGTACCGCTTTTCACCCTCAAACCGACGGTCAGACTGAGCGCACAATCCGTACCCTCGAAGACATGCTTCGTGTGTGCATCATAGATTTCGGTGGTAACTGGGATACACATTTACCTTTAATCGAATTCTCGTACAATATAGCTATCATACCAGCATTCAAATGGCTCCTTTTGAGGCACTGTATGGAAGAAAATGTCGATCGCCTATTGCATGGCACGAGATCGGAGAAGCACAAATCACCGGTCCCGAGCAAGAAACGATAGACAAAATCCTCCAGATCAGAGACAATCTCTTGAAAGCTCGGAGTCACCAAAAGAGTTACGCCGACAAACAACGCAAGCCCCTGCAATTCGAAGGGGGAGATCACGTACTCCTAAAGGTTGCACCTTGGAAGGGAGTGGTCCGCTTCGGAAAGAAAGGAAAGCTAGCGCCATGATACGTAGGACCCTTTAAGATTCTGGAAAGGATTGGCAAAGTGGCTTACCGACTCGAACTGCCGGAGGAACTTAATAATGTACATCCGACTTTCCACGTGTCTAACCTTCAAAAGTGCCTAGCCGAAGAAAATCTGCATGTCCCTCTCGAAGATCTGCAAATAAATGAAACGCTCCATTTCGTGGAAAAACCCGTTGAGATCATGGATCGAGAAACCAAGACGCTTCGACGCTCACACATCCCGATCGTAAAGGTCCGATGGGATGGCAAACGCGGCGCCGAGTTCACTTGGGAACTTGAAAGTGATATGAAAACGAAATAGCCACATCTCTGTTATGACCACTGCTTAATTTCGGGATGAAATTCCCTAAAGTAGGGGAGGCTGTAACAACCCGTATTTTCCGTTGTTCCTGTTCTCTTGTATTTATTTTGATTTTCAGTTTTGTACTCCGAGATTCATTAATAAAAATGTTCGTATTAAATTAAACATGTTTTGTCATTACATCGCATTATTACATCATAGCTAAACGCTATTTAAACGCTTATTTAACGCAACGCTTCGCATATCTCATCGCTACCCATCGCAATCACAACGCAATTACTTAATTTGGTATATTGGAATTATGTGGTAATATTAGTTTACGTGTTTGTGTGTTATACGTGTTTATGTTTTATATGTGGATTGGATTTATCGTGGTTTAATCGCTCGCAAACTCACACAACTCGCTCTCACGCGTTGACTCGCTATTACAACGCTTAAAACATCACCAAACCGCTTAACATTGCTTTATAACTCGATTACATCGCTGAACAATCGATAAACGAGTGAAAAACGAAGAAAACCATCAATTGGGTCAAGTTCGCTCGAACTTGGTGACCCCAAGTTCGGGCGAACTTGGCTGGCCAAAAACTCATTTCCTTCATTAACTACAAATTCGCTCGAACTTGTACAAGTATGTACAAGTTCGGTGGAACTTGACTCATTTCCTTCCAGATTTCACAAGTTCGCGTGAACTAGCATGAAATTCATGCAAGTTCGGCCGAACTTGACTCCACCAGCCCCAAACTTTCCTTCACCTATAAATACTCAGTCCCATTCTCTCATTTGGACATGCTGCAACTTTGCTCTTTGCTCCCGAAACCCTCTGTTTTCTAAGTAAGAATCAACCCGATTTCAACCACAATGATGTTCATCAACGTTTTACAACAATTTTGCACAAGGCATTGCCTCGTTTTCATCAAATCTCCTCTGTTTACGAAAATCTTCATCTTTTTCCATCAAAACTTCCGTTTTCACTCAGATCTATACTAGATATGAGTAAAACCTTTTAAAGCATTGATTTTTACACCATTTTCGGACTAATGACGTATGTTTCGTTCACTTTTGAGTGGAACGAGGCGTTGTCAAGCAAAACCGCAGATCCGGAAGCACAAGGACGAAGTCGTCACTCTACACAAACTGGACTAACCCGTACGAACCACCAAGTTCGTCCGGATTAGCCCGAGTTTCTGTAAAAAGGCTAAGTTCGCTCCAAAAAGACCTCTCCAGCCTAAGTTTTACTCAGTGGCTTAAGGTTGGAGGGATGAGTACTCGATTTCCTCAGCAAATGACGCAAAAACGCAAGATTTTAGACCCGAAAAACATCAAGTTCGCTCAAGAATCACCAGCACCTAGGTCAAGTTAGACCGAACTTGTGCCCATCTGGGTCAAGTTCGACCGAACTTGAGTCTCCTCCCACCAGAATCCTTACAAGTTCGACCGAACTTGCATAGTTCCTTGAGAAACTATACAAGTTCGCCCGAACTTGACTCTCAAGGCAACACTTCTTGCATGTTCACCCGAACTTGCATAATTTCCTTGGAAATTAGGTAAGTTCGCCCGAGCTTGACTCACAACTCAGAAGGTTTATACAAGTTCGGCCGAACTTGCCTACTGCTCAACTCAAACTTAACCGTTTCAGCAATTCGGAAGACTGATGCACTTCTGTTCGTTTACATGCTGTCTGGCGCTCTTCCCGACTCTCCTCAGATCCCTCCTCTCACCTAAACACACCCACTGTGAGTATACTTGACCCATTTTCGCTTTAATGCACTCTTGGGTGTTACATACGTTCCTCTAACAAAAATCACTTCACAAATCAAACTGCTTATCACATGCGAATAATCTGATTGTGTATGCTTACGTGATACAGAAACATGTGACTAGGACTTATTTTCGTTAACTTGTCTCCTTAGCGAGTATGGTACTATAGTGTGGCTTACACCCGACAGGGTCTAGTTAGGATGGACGCGCAAGCCTTCTCATGGTAGTTAGCATGAGAAATGAGCCTATGTTGTGTGGTGTGTTGGTGTATCATGATATGTAGTTAGATTATTTCGCAAACGCTTTCTCTAATATGCTAGTAGTACTTAAACCTGTATGCTCACCTTTACTTGATTGTATTGACTTGTATTTTAACGTATGTAACAGGTTGAGGATTTTTAGCTTGGATGCCTTGGATGTAGCTTGGCTTAGTTTAGTTTGCTTTTGTTTATAATGGTTTGTAATAAAAATCTAGGGGATATCGAACCTTTTTGTTTTGTGGGAAAAACGAGTTTCTGTAATGATTATTTTTAAATATTGTGTTTAATGGTATGGGACGTTAAATGTTAAATGATGTTGATAGATAATTGTTATGGAATTCTCATGAGACAATCTGGTCGCCTAGTGCCACTACCCCGATGTTTCCGCCATCGGTTGGGGTGTGACAGTTTTGACGCCATTTGGGTGGTCGTAGATAGGCTGAAGAAGAGCGCTCATTTTATTCCTATCCGTGAGACATATACTTCCGAAAGATGTCGGAGGTATATAAACGAAATAATAGTGCGCCATTGAGTGCCGGTGTCAATCGTATCTGATAGAGACACCCAGTTCACTTCAAAGTTTTGGCGGGAATTTCAAGAACAAATGGGTACAAAGCTATTGATTAATACGACTTATCACCCGCAAACGGATGGGCAAAGTCAACGAACGATCCAAACGTTAGAAGATATTCTTCGGGCATGTATAATATATTTTGGCGGTAGTTGGGATGTTTATCTATCGTTAATCGAATTTTCATATAACAACAGTTACCATTCGAGTATCGGTAGAGCCCCTTATGAGATGCTTTATGGTCGAAAATGTCGAACTCCGGTATGTTGGGGTGAAGTGGGTCCAAGGGAACTCGCCCATAAGGATATGATTAAGATCACAAACAAAAAGATTGACACGGTACGAGCTCATTTAAAAGCGGCTCAAGACCGACAAAAGTCCTATGCGGATAAAAGACGAAGACCCATCGAGTTTCAGATCGGCGATAGAGTAATGCTTAAGGTATCACTATGGAAGGGAATCATCCGATTTAGGAAAAGAGGAAAGTTGAGCCCGAGGTTTATTGGACCTTTCAAAATTATCGATCGAGTGGGTAAGGTGGCTTACCGACTAGAGCTTCCAAATGAGTTAAGTGGGATACATAACACGTTCCACGTATCACACCTCCGCAAATGTCTGGCGGACGAGACGGCATATGTACCATATGATGATATCGAAGTCGACGACAAGCTTAACTTTATAGCCAAACCGATTGAAATCCTTGACCGAAAGGTCAAAGGATTGAGGAACAAGGAAATTGACCAAGTGAAGGTCAAATGGGAGCATCGGAAGGGATTAGACACCACTTGGGAGTCCGAAGAAGAAATGAAACAACTCTACCCTTCACTTTTCGGAACATGTACACATTTCGGGGACGAAACCCTCTTTAAGGGGGTGGACTTGTAACACCCCTAAAAATATCTAATATTTAACATTAATATTACCTACATGGTAAATATTATGTACATGAATACTATTATAAATTTAACTTGATTAATTGCTTGTTGATAAACAATAACACCGTCTTTTTTTAATAAACAAAACATGGAGGGCTAAAATGGGCAATTAGGAAACTAATTGTAATAAAAAGAAATTAAACTCAAACACACACATGTGTGTGTTTTGGTCGACCAGAACTGGAGCAAGAAGGGGGAAAACTCCCCAAGACCTAGAATCATCAATTCTTCAAAATCGAAAGGGAAATCGGGTCTAAAAGCGGTGCATGGACTGAAAATATTTGTCATCTAAGCTACAGGATCATAAGGTATGTTAATTTGATAATAGTGAAGTAAATGTTTTTGATAAACTCTAGCAATTTCAATTTAAGTATGAATTGTGAATGATAGAATGAAACTTGAAGTGTATTCATGTTTAGAAGCAAACCATTGACAAGAAATTGTGAGGCTAATGCTATAATTTAAGTGTTTTGGGTAATTAATCATGATTATGTAGGTGGGTTTTTGAAGAAATTGTGAAATACATTAATGATGGTAGAAAAATATATGTTGATAGAGATTCCGTTGAATCCTAGTTACTAATTGAACATCTTGATCATGTTGAATTCATGAGAAGTAAATACATGGCCTAAAGTGATTAGTAGAATTCATATAAGAATGTAAAAAAATATTTAGGCCCACAAGGTGTTCGATGAAACGCCTAAAAGAATTATAAATTTTTAATAATGAACGAGAATTATTAATAAGAACCTATGATTTAAAGTTGGGCAAGTTTACATGCCATGGAAGTGAATAACAAGGTTCTAATTATAAATGGGTTACACTCTTTAGTTAACTCGGGTGAAGCTTCGGGAAGTCAAGCCGGAGCGAACGCACGTTTGAAGGAGAAGCTATAAGGTACGTGACTATACGTTTCGTAGTTATTCTTTGTTTAAATAATAATGTGATTTATTGTTAAGATAGTTGAGAAAGTGATATACATGAAGTTCGGTTGCTTATAAGTGATGGACTTCACACGAACGAACCGAACGGGTCAAATAAAGAATGTATAAAGTTTGGTTGTTCATAAGTGATGGACTTCACATGAACAAACCGAATGGGTCAAATAAAGAATGTACGAAGTTTGGTTGTTCATAAGTGATGGACTTCACACGAACAAACCGGACGGGTCAAATAAAGGGTGCGTAAAGTTTGGTTGTTCATAAGTGATGGATTTCACACGAACTAACCAAACAGGTCAAATGAGCACAGCCAGGGTATCAGGAGCGTGAAACACAAGACTAATAAGCCCAGTTATTGGGTTGTAGTTGTAGGGGAATAATCCAATGAAAAGGATGTGGAGGATTTAAGCTTTTATGCTTAAACATCATAACGGGTCAAATAAATATAACCGCAAACCGGGTAACGGGAGCGCAAAATATATAAATTATGGACCCGACTAATGGTTTATGGATTTACATATGATAAGGAATGAGTTTTAAACATAAAAACTTGATTTAGAGTGATCTAAACAATTTTTTTTGGTGGAAAAACATGAAATTTGGGAGTCAGGTCTGGGTTCAGCGCCCAGTGCGCCAAAACCAGAGCACAATGCGCCAAAATGAAATTTTCTACTGTGGGGCGCTGAAATCAGCACCTAGTGGCGCCGAATGATACCAACCTTCCCGTTTTTCATGTTTTGAACTTCCAACTTGTGTGTATGCTTCCCATACTTCATAATGCATCAAAAATATCGTTTTGATTTCCGGATTTAACTATCTCATTCAATTTTTTGAATTATTAATTGTTTGAGTGAAAATGGTATATTAGGTAATGTGACTTAAGGAGACCGGATGAAGATCAAGTCGCATACGAAGAACCAAACACAAATCAAGATCTATGCTTCCGTGTTTTTGTCATCTATCTTTTGAAGACTTAAACTATATGTATTTTGTTAAATCGAAACCTTGTTGCTTTTACGTTTATTTCAAGTTGGTATTTGTTAAACAATATTTTAATGTTATATTAGACAGGTCTTTCAGTTTGGATGCATTTTTTAAAAACACTAGACCTGAATTGTTGGTTTGAAACTGTTGTTTTTATCTTTTAAAGTGTTTTTTTAGTATTAAAAAGGCTTGCAATGTGGTATATAATTACTTGCATTAAGAGGTCTTTTGACCCATTTGGATTGCCTTGGTCATTATAACTTTATAAAGTGGGAATGGGGGTTTTGACCTTTTTTGATTGTTTTGGTAATTATAACCTTATAAAGTGGAAACGAGTTGTTTTAACACATTTAGATTGTTTCAGTCATTATAAATTTCTAAAGTTGGAACGGTTCGTTGTGACCCATTTAAATTGTAATATTGATTACTACATGTTTGAAAGCGTGATCACGGACCGTTGTGACCCATTACAAGTGTAAGTGTTCTTGATGGCATTAAATGACATGCCAAACGAGCATTTTGCATGTTGAGATGTAATATTTATGTGATTTTCTAAACTCGCATAGATGAATATATTACATTCAATATTATTCTATATCTCATCCAGATTGATGTAAGAAAGCTTACAAGATATGATAAGTTGAAAGGTATGTTTTTATGATTGAAAAACTATTAAAGTATTATATGTTTAAGTGTATTTGTAAGAGGTTGAAACATGCAGGAGTTGTAGGAACGAAAATGGGTGAAAAAAATATCATAAAAATGGATTAGAGTTGCGAGGGGTGTTACATACACCTAACTCAACGTGTGATACACCGCTCTAGAGAAGTGTACACTCAGAAGGGTTTGTTGTACGCCCAACCCGACGTATGGTACTTCGTGTCTTTGAGTCCGATGAGTTTTATAGTATGATGATTCGGTGTTAACGCGTTATCATGTAAGTACGATTCATACATATAATGCTAATTCATGGTGGTATTTTGGCTTAGGTAAAACTTGTATCTTAGCTCGGGATTGGATTTAAAGTGGAAGATCAAGTGCTTTGGATGAAACGTGGACACACATCATAATACTTTGGTTATGTATTATAAAGGTGTTTAATGGGCAAAAGTTTATAGTTACCCTTAAATAAACAGTCAAGTTTTCTACTTATCATATGTTGATATTTAGTTGATGGAACTTAAGTTTAAGTTGTTCAAAAAAAAAGATTGAGACCATATTCCACACTAAATTATGATTTAAAGTAGTTACTAACTTAGAATGTTACATACATGCAGCACATTCATACCATACTTTGATACACTTTGAAACTATCCAAGTTCATCATCTTCAATACGGTTGGACTTGTGTTTTGGTAAAAGTGTGAACCGTGGAATCTTTGGCTCTTCAACCTTGTTCCACTACCTAACTTGCTCAAACATTTAGTTAGATTTATACACTAAATCTCAAAACAATTTCCCACAAAGGGACAAGGCAGAACACTCTCCATGGTTGGGATGCACACATCTAGCTTGCTCACTTGGTTGTTTTAAGATTTAGTTCATATTCATGACCAACCGAAATCATCAACTAAGTTGATGATTTTTGTGCTTTGGTGAATCATATAATGAGGTTAGATGGATGTTTATCATCCTACCTCCTTGCATGACCACATTTGTGGTTCCTTACTTTAATTTAGTTAATGTTATACGTCTTGAATTCCTAATCCAATCCATTAAACAAAAACCGCAACTCACAAAACTTCGTTTCCCTTTAGGTTAACTTCGGTGTTCCAAATTCAAGAACTCAATTAACACACTTTTGTGGAATCGCTACGCAAACCGTGAGTATACATGACCCTCTTTTCGTTTTCACACTTTTGGGTGCAATATATATACCATATTAAAACTCACACAATCACAGTGATGTGCAAAATACAGTCTATAAAAACTAACCTAATCTAGACACCCTAGTTTTAAATTTATAAACTAAGATTCTCCAAATGCTAGACCACTGACCTGCAAGTGTACCTATCGTACGTAGTAAAGCCTAATAAAGTCCGAGTATCGAGCTCACGAGACACTAGCGGCACTAATTAGACTCTGACTCAACTAATTACTTAACTGGTTTATTTGGATTTGATTGGTTTTAGGGTTTTAATTAAACTATTAACAAACATCCTAAATTAAACTAACTAAGACGATCTAGACAGTCAAACACAGGCTGAAAGCTATCAAGGTGAAATCAAGGATGAGGACGTACTACCCAGGTTTGGAATCTTGTCTTTGACTCTCGGCGATGATAACTATGATGGAACCAGATTCCAATGATACGACACTTTAAGACTAAAGACAAGCTAAATCTCCTCCCAGTCTCATCAACTCCTCCTAAGGATCCTAAAAGTCAAATAAAGCTCACTAGTGTGGGTTGGATCACCTCCCGCTCTCTCCAACAATACTAAAGTACCAAAGACTAGATCTCCTCCCGGTCTCACTAATCACAATACACTCTAGAGTGTACTGGGTGTAAGGCCATATAATTTAGTAGGTTTATGCTCATCTTTATCAAACACAAGTATAAGCTATTGGGCTTAGTTTTCTAGTGGGTTAGATAGCATTGGGTTAATCCATGTGGGCTAACTAAATGTTTTGGGCTTATTTAGTTAATAGTGTACATGTAGGCTTGGCCCAGTTTGTATTTAGGTCACCCTATGTCACTATAAATAGGATGAGCCTAGGTCATTAGGAGGTTGCTGTTGCTAAGATTGTTCGAATGGTTGTTTTTCTTAGCATTTTCGTGTCTGTGTGATAGTTGTACCAAACGAGCTTCATACTTGTGTGCAATCTAATCAATTCGATTGTTCTTGTTCGTGTCACTTTCATTAGTATTCCGCACTTTTGATTGTGTTACTGATATCCGATTGGGGTTTTTTGGACTTCCAAGTGGTATCAGAGCCTAAGAAGTCTTTTGAAGGCTCGGTTTGTTGGATATCACTGGAAGAACAAGAGGATTTCTATTTTCAGATTCATCAGTTTGAAAAAGTTTTAAGAAATTTCGAAGAACAATCAAGAACACGAAGAACAGCTTGAAGATTGGAAAAACAGTTCACAAATTCGTAATTTAATATGTTTTTGGAAGTATTGATTGTGTTTGTATGATTTTCAAAATTATTGGTGGAATGGATCTCTCGAAATTGATTAACAGCTTGTTTTGTTTATTATGTGGATTCGGTTTTTATTTGATATCTTCAAAACATTAGTGTACGGGTTCAAATCAGCCGTGTATGGGATAAAATTTTAAGTGTACGATTTGGAAGTTGCTGTCAAAATTAATTGGTGTTTGGACGTGTATGGAATAGGTGTACGAGTTGGAGTGTGCAACATATATAGTGTGCGGACTGGAGTTAAGTTGAAATGTGTTGTTCAAATTAATTGAAGATTGGCAGTTGACCAGGTGTGCGACCAAGTGTGAGGCCCAATTAAATTAGTGTGCTGCCCAAGCTCTCAGTGTGTGACCCAATGTACATGTATACAACTTAGTGTGTGATTTGCCCCAAACATTTAGTGTGCGACCGAGTTGGTGGTTAGAGTGCGGCCCAAATTGAAGTGTACGACTTCATTGTGTGCGGCCTAGATAGATTGTGCGGCCCAAGTCGAAATGTACACAAAGGTGGAACTTTAAGTAGCTGACATGTACTGTTTTAAACGTATTTAAGCGCAGAATTTGATCTGCAAACAATATTGGCAAACCGACTGTACGGTTAGACTCCTGTGATTTAGGGAAAAAAGGCACGAAAATCCCGAAAAAGTGTTTGGACATTATATATCATTGAACTTGAAATTTCGAGACGAGCCTAACGGTACGTTTTGGTAAAAACTGCTTTCGTTCAGTTTTTGTACGTTTTTAACCGTCCGGTTCGGTAAAACTGACATTTTCGACGGATCAAAGTTTAGCAACTTAGAAATGTCTTCTCAAAGTGATGTAATTGAGCAGAAACTTGAAGGTTTTAACTACTTTCCTGGTGAATTTGTAGAAGCATTAATTGGCAGATTTGCTGAATTTCTCTTTGAGATGAAGAAGGCTAAAATTATGGTGCCTAATCATATGAGCAACAAGAGGCTTCTAGATGTTCTTAAAAGGATTCCAGATCAGCCCAATAGTAGCTGGTTTTGGAATGTGAATCAAATCATCTTGACAACCAACTGGTATAAAATAAAGTCGGATGAGCTGATCTCACTCATCAAATCATATGATAAGGCTGACAAGCAGAAGGCTCAAGGTAACACATCTGATGTAGTTTGCACACACATTCTTGTTACTCCTACTGTTCCATTGCCTACTGTAGATTTC
This sequence comes from Scalesia atractyloides, assembly GCA_947069175.1. Taxonomy (NCBI): domain Eukaryota; kingdom Viridiplantae; phylum Streptophyta; class Magnoliopsida; order Asterales; family Asteraceae; genus Scalesia; species Scalesia atractyloides. The sequence continues at coordinate 29,743,077 of CAMTDV010001634.1, forward strand.
TCATCCATTCCTGCTGATCCATCGCCGAATTCAGAATCAGGTTGCTATACAGGTACTCAGATTCATGATGTCACTCCCATTCCAGCTGAGGTATGTGTAGACAATATTTGTTGTACTACTGTCTGTAGGGAAAAAGTAAGTGGCTATAAAGAACCGACCAACTTATTAGTTATGCAACTGCAGTTATCCAAATCTGATTTATATCAGATTAAAAAGAAAACCAATGGATACAAGGATATAGTGGAGGTGGAAAAGCGTGATATTTGCCAGTTGCATAATGACTTGAGTCAAGAAAAGTGTAGGCATCTCCACTTTAAAGAACTTTCTGAAAAACTAACTGCTGAACTTGATTCTCTAATATCAACTTTGAAAATACAGAGTTTAATTTTAAGAAATTTGACGTTTCTAGTGAAAAGGTTGGAAAAATGATAAATAAGCAGTTACCGTTTAGTAAGAAAGAAGTTATGAATAAGGGTTTGGGATATGTGTCCATTCCTCCACCATACAATCGTTCCTATACCTCTATTCCTATGCCTGAAGAGGAGATTGCAAACATGCCTGACATGGTCTATGGGTGGGCTAGTGATGTCAGGGTTGAGCCAGCAAAACCCTCAAAGGTTAAAACTTCAGAACCTAAAAGGAATGAACCAAAGACATCTGAACCAGCATCTTTCCTGTCTTTGTTAAATCAGAGGATGTCTCTAAGAAAACAGAGACATTGAGTTTTGAGAAAAATGAAGAATTGGCTAATGAACCGACTGAGTCAGCTGCACCATTTGATTCCACATGTGAATCACCTAAAGCAATTGATTATGAGAAATTGGAATCAGTTAAATCTCGTGAACATTGTGAGTCTTCTGAAGCAGCTAACTCAACATCAGAGGATTCAGCAGAGCTGCTACACAAGGAAAGTAACTCAAGCTCTGAGTTTAAGTGTGTGAACGATACTGATGCTTCTACTTCTTGTGTTGATGAGGTAAAAGTAGTGGATTGGGTTGAGGGGGATGATATTGTTTGCCAAGAAGCCGAGGATGTTTGTTTAAGAACATCAAATTTGTCTGTTGATGCACCTCCATATGTGAAAAAGGTTTTTTCAGAGCTAACCCTGAGAGGCCCATCAAATAAATATGTGTCTCTAAAACCAACAATTTCAAATGAAATTGCAAAGTCTAACTGTTGTACTAACTGTTGTATACAGGGACATATGAAGAAGGACAAAAAGTTTGAACAATTTGCAAACAAATCATCCAACAAATAGTATAACTTAATTTCTTCATCGGTTGGATCAAATGGATCAGGATATGCTCCTTATGTTAAGAAGCAAACATGTTACAACTGTGGCATACCCGGTCATATTGCACGAATTGCACACATCATCCTTATATGCCACATTATGCAAAGAATCAGAGGGTTACACCAAGGGATAGATCTTATTCTAAGCCAATGAAGGTTGAAAAGCCTAAGGCAATGATGAATAAGCATCCCAAGGTTAAACCTTCTGATTGGGATTGGAATGCTGCCAAAGCCAAAAGAAAGCAAGCTTGAAACCTAAACAAGTTTTGAAAGTTAATAAGGTTGAAAAGCAAATTGTTATGCCAAAGGCACCTAAGAAATTAGAAAAGCCTAAACAAATTTGGAAAGCAAAACACAAAGCAACAACATCACCAGTCCTTGAAATAAAAAGGGGACATGTGCTTACGGGAAGTATCTTATCTTGATGCTTCAGGAAATCCCAGGACCACGATGGCTGGGTACCAATGTCTCTCTAGTCTCATTATTTTTCAGGGACAACCAAGGAGGAGCTGTTGACAATCCTTCAAATGTTGATAGCGGTTGTTCCAGAGAATTAACGGGTAACATCTCACTGTTGCAAAAAGTTATATTTTTACAGTTGACATGTTTACTTTGCAGGAGAAAAGGGAGGTAAAAAAAGATCAGCGAAAAAGGTACAAATTTAAATTTTGTATTCTAATCTTGATATTGATTAGTATTAAATATGATGATGGACCGATTAACCAAAAACAACAAAAATATTTTCATTTTCTCTCGTTTTTCTTGTGTACATACTTTCTATTTATAAGGTAAATTTGCGCATAAGATTTATGCACAAATTTAGGGGGATAGAGAGATAGAGAGATATCTGCATATATCTATAGCTTTAGTATGAGAAAAAGAGAAAAATCCAAAGGAGTTTGTTGCATATTAGGCATAGTTTTAGGGGGATAAATGAGAAAAAGAGAAAAACATTTGAAAGGAGAAAAAAAAATCCTAAAACAATGCATATATTGGAAATAAAATAAGTGTTCGTGTCAAATGGTTTAACTGACACATGTAAGGTGTTATAGCTGAAAAGACTAGGAGTAATGTGATATGTCGGTAGGCTTAACGCTCAAAAGATAAAAGATACCAAGTGATATTAACATAACGAACTATGTATCATGTGGGTAACATACCATCGGCGTATGATTTTATAGTCTTAAATCTTGCATTGATAGATAGCCAGCGTCTAAGGTTTCGGGTCTTTATACTGTTGAGTCATCCGGGGATATCTTGACTGTCCTTCTGTTGCATCCAGATTATATGAAGACCTAGGCATACGCAAGATATCTTAAAAGAGCCAAAAAGAGGCTAAAAACCTTAAAGGAAGATAAACTCAAATTGAGGGAATTCCATGCACTTATAAAAGAAACATTCGTACCAAAAAGGTATTTGCCTAACCCTCGTTGGAAATTCTATTGGTCACTCTGTTGTACGAAAGTATTGACCTGTTCACCAATAGTCCGACGTTGTAAAATTAAAAGGATGATCTCAATATACTCACCTGCTACAATGAATCGTTTTGCTTACCTTGATCGCAGGGGTATGTCATGGAATGGGACACACATGTATAATAGTATAATATTACCTTAAGCGTATCACGAAGTTGAAAATTGAAAATTGAGCGTAAAGTTTAAGTAGACAAACATATTGGTAATCACTTAAACCAGTTTGAATAAATTCGCATCGAAAAGTGTTCCTTGGTCAGCCTGAAAACGATTTTGATCCCATTGCTTTCTCTGTGTATTTACGTTTCTGTTATGTTGATGTTTATTTGAAAAATTAAAAATAGAAAATCCAAAAATCCAAAAAGAGGGTTTTATGTGTTTTTCAATTTAGAAATATTTAACCATTCGTGAAGATTTGATTGATCATCAAAATTTGAAAGAAATTTGAATTGTGAAATCTGAGTAAAAGTACTTGGATGTACCAAGTGTTCATGTGGTACTGTCCTCTGCTGCATAAGAAATGTTTGCTTACAAATTTTTGAGAATTGTGCAGAACATGTTTTAGATCAAGAAACAAAGGTTGAGGAAGAATGCGATGTTGTTAGTTGCTGACAAAGCTTGAAGCATCACAACAGCAAGGTGTACAAGAGTCAGATGAACCAGCCACAAGTCATCATCTGACAGTGATAATACATTTTGAAGAGGTACATGTGAACCTGCTTGAAAGAGAAAAGATTGATAAAGAAAAGAAATGTCGAGAATCCTCCTATTGCATTCTTTTCAACAAGACTTTCAAGTAAAGCTGATCATGATTAAGAAGAACAAAATACCCAAGTTTGAAGATGAAGAGTTGAAATATCTTCCCACAGAGACATGATAAAGACAACATAAACCTAGAGGAATATTGTAAGGCCATATAACTTAGTAGGTTTACGCTTATCTTTATCAAACACAAGTATAAGTTATTGGGCTTAGTTTTCTAGTGGGTTAGATAACAATGAGTTAAGCCATGTGGGCTAATTAAATGTTTTGGGCTTATTTAGTTAACAGTGTACATGTGGGCTTGGCCCAGTTTGTATTTAAGTCACCCTATGTAACTATAAATAGGGTGAGCCTAGGTCATTAGGAGGTTGCTGTTGCTAGGGTTGTTCGAGTGGTTGTTCTTCTAAGCTTTTTCGTGTTTGTGTGATAGTTGTACCAGACTAGTTTCATACTCGTGTGCAATCTAATCAATTTGATTGTTCTTGTTCGTGTCACTTTCATTAGTATTCCGCACTTTTGATTGTGTTAGTGATATCCGATTGGGGCTTTTTTGGACTTACACATAGTAACTTAAAAACACTTGACTAGACTTAGGAAAACAAATAATACTAGGCAACTTAGACAGATATCCTCTCGGTCTCACTGCACCTAAATACCTAGCACCAAAGACAATCCTATTTTAATCTCCTCTCAGTCTCAAGAACAGGTAGAACACCAAACTTCTCTAATTTATCCAACAATGTTCCTGTGTAATACGTGCACCATAAACCATAAACTAGTTACAAACACAAAGTAGGTAACCTAACATGCATCTATACATGAAAGACATTCACAAAGATACACGAGGAACAATTTTAAGATGATAAATTAGAATAAAGTATGCATACACATCTAGCCAAAAATAATTAGGTCTCTTACTTTAATATCTATTCCATCAACAAATTACCAAATACCAAGATATTACTAATTATTAACAAATATTCATCACAAACACATGTACAAAATACTAATTAGCCAAGAAACATAATCAAGAACAAAAACCAAGTCTGAATAAAATAACAAATCATAGTATCAAGTATGAAAAACACAAAGTCTAACAAAATTGGAAACTAACGAATTGCAAACCCAACCCGACTCTTGATCTCCAACTAGAATCTCGAACTAACCACCTTTTATCCTTTCTTGATTGTCCCTTATAATCTTATGTTCGTCTTTGAGGTTTCTCTTTTATTCGTCTGCATCATGTTCCTACGCAGCTTCCCTTTTTTTCTATTTGCGTGCAGTAGGTTTTGATTGTATATACAAATTAAAAAAATCATACAACGTTACAATCACCCTGTTTGCGGTATGCGCATATAATGTATATATGTGTGGGCGCTCGGGGGCAAAAGTGAAAGTGCACTAATTTTAACGTAATTTTACTAATTTCGTGAAAATAATGTTAAAAGAGGGGGATGGTTAATCATGCATCATGTGGTGGCGTTGATAGCCGAAAGACAAGGGAGTACATGCACTAATTGGCCTGTCTTAATTGCCGAGTGTTTTGTGCCTTATGTCCAAGGCTTGATGCAAAACTATTATCGAGCCGGGGGTCTCACTGGAAGCGGCCTCTCTATTCCTACGGGGTAGAGATAAGGCTGTCTACATCTTACCCTCCCCAGACCCTACCTTAGCTTTGCTATTGATGGGATTTACTGAATATGATGATGATAGTGTTACAATCCAACTAAACACAATGTTCCTCGATATCAGGCGTATGCAATATTCTAATGTTGAAGTGGGCCGCCATAAGATGTTAAGAGTATTGGGCCTGCCCCTTGATGCTTTACATGGCCTATCCACAAGAATTAAATGGATGGTGGCAATTAAATGTAATTACCTTAAACTTGTAGGGGTAAAGTTGTCTTTTTGCAACCACAATTTTCCAATTATCATCTTCCAAAGTCAACATTAATATCAATTTAGCACAAAGTGCCCCATATTACATGTCCATGATCCATAATCCTTGGTGCAACAATTTAGTAATCTTATTTTTTTAAGCATGCACCTGCGTTTGAAACAAAAATAAATAAATTAATGTCTCATCTACTTTGTGAATCAATATCAGTCCGTAACTAATAAATCTTGTTATCAATATTGAGCATGATTTTAAAAGAATTTAATCATCAAACAATCAATATAATTTTATTACTTAGCATATGTTTTTCCTTTAAAATGAAATACACTGTTTTAGCTCGTTTCCTTTGCGTTTTCACACATTAACTTACAAGATACCACTTTTACTAAGTACAAGCTACAAACTCGAAAACTATAAAAAATACTATGCAAAATACATTGATAAATGATTGTGTTTTGCAACATATCAAATATCCCCACACTTTTCGTCCCCGAAAAAACAATGGAATCATAACTAGGATAAATGGTTTCAAAAATTTCGGATTAATTCAGTAAAAGACATCAACACGCATAACTACAATTACATGTATTTTTATCCACATAAACCCAACCGCCAACTCATCAAGCCCCTTTAATGCTAGCATTATGTTCAAGTTAACTTCGTACAATCCTGCCTTAACATGTATAGGAGTAGCATACCGCCTTTGTTAGGTCTATGTTAAGTAATCTTACAAACGGTCTTATTGTTGCGACAATAAGATTACACTAGTAGAAAGCTTAGGGTTGACACGTATGTGATGCATGCTAGTTCATGATGTGTTATGCCTTAGTATACGGTTTTGCCAAGTGAATTGCGTTAAAATACTTTGATACATATGCTAGTACATTAAATTTGTATGCTCACCAATGCTTTTGTGTTGACGTGTTACTTTAATACATATTGTAGGAGCTTGATGTTGATGCGTCGAAAAGAAATCTAGTAGGAAGAACTAGAAACACACTTAGCTTAAATTTATGTTTTGTTGTTTAATTTGTATGTTCGAGTTGTGTATTTCCCTTTTTGAACAATGTATTCCCTTTAGCATGAAATGAAAAATCGTTACTTTAAATACTTATCGTAGTTAGTCGTTATGAAGTCTCTTGCAATCTCGCTTTCGTCTCACTCTGATGTTTCCGCTATCGGTTTGGGTGTGACAGATTGGTATCAAAGCCATAACTATAGGGAATTAGGAAAATAGCCATGATTTGACCTAGTCTATAGTTTAGGAACCGTACTTGACCATTCTTCTTATCTTGCTTAAAATACTTGAATTCTCCCTACTTGTTTCTTATCTTATCTTTTGTCTTAATATAAAACTCTTCCCTAAGACTAACCATCATATACACATGAAGTCTTGAAGACACTCTCATATCATAAACGAGACGATCACACCAAAATAGACGTGAAAACCTCCCTTTTGGCAAAATCTCTCAATCCGTGTTATCAATTTTTCACGAAATTATACCATCAAGTTAGGAGTGGCTTCCACACCTTGATGGAGAAATTTTCCATTCCTATTCTAGTGGACCCTTACCAACGAGTTGGAATTTGTTCCTTATCTCGTTCGGTAAGTACTAACCATACTTAGGCTACGACGTTGTCAAGTTAGGGGTGAAACCCGCATCTTGATAACTAGTCCCACTCCTTGATTTTCATTTCTGCCAAAGTCTGGAACTTTTGATTGACTAGGAACAATTAATAACCAGAACGGTGAATACCATTAACCAAAATTTCAGCAAGGGTATTCTACCTATTAGGCCAAAGCATGTTTCCCTAACTCAAAGGATTTTCGACCACTTTGGAATAGTCTTAGTTTCGTTCTGAGACATTCCAAGATTTTACATTGAATATCTTTTATGTTATATCCATTTTGATGTGTTTTACATTGATACTTCGTTTGTTTCAAAGTTGAAGACCTGAATCGCACGTTACTCGCATTCTAAAACAATACTAATACTCGAGAACAAATTAAATTTACAATTCTTTTTGTTGTTTGCTTTATGCACTTGATAATACGTGATATACTTATGTGAACTACGTGAAACCTACATGCTAGGTGATATACTACAACACTAATTCATGCAAGGGAAACTTTATTTTTCTAAACACTCTATGATCAAGTCTTATCCTCTATCATTATACAATCCTGTAGATGTCTTCAAGCCGTCATTCTCACTCTAGGAAGAGTTCCTAGCAAGGCTCGAACAACAAGAAAATGATGGCGTTCATGGCCAAGCAAATGGCCAAAGTCATACCCGACATTGTTAACAAGATTCACGCCACCCCTAGCCCTAATACTTCGGTTGACTCCAAGGTTGACCTTCCTAAGTCCACATTCACCTTCAAACAATTTAACTCGTGTAGCCCAATGCCGTTTTACGGGCGAAGATGGGGCAAGTAAGATACTCCAGTGGTTTGACTCCATTGAGGCCACCTTCCGTCAAAGTGGGTGTCTCGAGCATCTTCGCACCACCAATGCCACTGACATCTTTCAATCTAGGGCACTCGATTGGTGGACCACTGAACGTAACGCTCGCGGAGATGATGTCGCGTATGCCTTACCTTGGGCCGAAGTCAAACAACTCATGCTCGATGAGTTTTTCCTTCCTCATGAGCTCCAACAGCCAGAGGATGAGTTTTCGACCCTTAAATAAGTTGAGGTTGACAACACGCCACTTACCACTAGGTTCAGGCAACTTAGTGCCTTGTGCCCTGTTCAAGTTAGCACCACCAAAAGACCATCGCCAAGGACATCCGCGCTCTTCCACCATCCGTTCGTGATCACGTGTGTAAGTTCCGAAAACCGGATCTACAATATCACACTAGGCTTGTTTGGTGGCGAAATCATACAAAAAAGCTATGAAGTAGAAAGATCAACTTGCATACAAATGTTAAATTTATCTAATACAAGTATGAGAGAAACCACCAAAAAGCTATTAACCCTAATACATCATTATCTTTTTATACTAGAGGGTTAGAGCACCATTAACCTAAGCCCTTAGCCCAAAAGCCTTTCCCAAGCCCAAAAAAAAGACTGCCCACACCACTAAATGTAACTAATGCATAAACCTAATTAGGGCCTAACAATCTCCCCCTAGGTTCACTGCATTAGTGCTGCATTCAAGATTCACTAGCCCCGCTGCCTCCAAATTGTGGACTTGGATCCACGTATGACTTGTTATTGATTACATTTGCAACGGCACTGGTCCATGACTTTGCAAAAGCTTCATATTTATCATTTGTTCAAATTTGATGCTGACCCAAGACCTTGATATCTTCCTCATGAAAATTGATCAGTTCCAAAATGTCTGCTAATCGAAATGCTTTCTCTTGAGTCACAACTACAGCCTCTGCCATCCTCGGATCGTATGCCCAGTAATTAAAGTTCTTTAACACTCCTATAGGAAATTTAGGAGCAGCAGGAATAACTTTTTCTTTGTTGGTTGGAGGCCAGATGACATTCTTGAGCGGTTTATGTGTGTGATAATCACGAATTCCAGGGCTCTTTTTGAGATAAGCTTCACAGTCTTCATAGTTGGAAAATTGTGTGTTACTTCATACTCGAATTTTGAATGAAATGTCCATCCTGGACAACGTTAATTTAGATTGGCATCAGAATATGGAGCTCGTAAAAGACTTTTCAGATCGATCTTGGTCCTTGATTCAAACTGAGACTGCTTGGCGTAGTATTCTTTGTGTCCACTTTCTCTGGTCACCAACCACAGTCTCCTGTCATGATCATATTTCCAGCATTTAACTTCAGATTTATTTCTAACCTTGTCGTAGAGATTTGATCCCAGTTCCATTACGTAACGATCAGACACTTTGGATGGACTTTGATTGGAAGTTTTCATCGAGGGATTCAGATCTTGTTTCTTCATTATTAGCATCTGCTTGTTGTTTTGCTTCTTTGATGGTTGCTTTCGTTTCTTCTTTTGTTCAGCTGCTAGATAGGCATTCAGGCCAGCTTCACGTTCTGCATCAGCAGCAGCCTTTTCTTGAGCAGTCTGTTCATAGTGTGCAACGTTTTGAGGATCATCGTCCTTATCAGCAAATTCACTCCCAAACTTCTTTTGCAGCTTAGCTTTCATTTCATAAATCTCTGCCATTAACAAGCTCACATCACCTTGAAGCTGTTCAATTGCTTGATCTCTCATAATCACTTGAGCTTGCAGAGATGATATTTGAGCGTTTTTCAATTCATTATCTTGTTCCAACAGCACCACTCTTCGTTGCAGTTTCCCAACATCCACTACATCATCATCACTGTCAGATTTTCTATAAACTTTCTCTTTTCTGCAACCATTCTTATCGCAGCTTCATCTTGTTCAGTAAATCCACCACTGGAACTGCCTGCTTCGAAATGAGCTCCACTTGAGCTTTCTGGTTGTGATCCAGTGGCGAAGAAGTCAGGAATGATTGTTTCTTTATCAACTGCTATGAATTCGGGGGCATCTTGTGTAGTTTGTTCAGGAATGGCACTTGAGCTTGTGAGCTTGGGGTTGGGGGGGGGGTGGTTATTGTTCTTTGCCTTTTCCTAGATTCTTGCTCTAGAACAAAATTATCTTCTGTTTGAACTTCTTCAGTAGGAACGATTTTGGGAGGAGGGATTCCAGATTCGCGCTGTAGTGACGCAAGCAGTGCAACAAGATTCTCTGCAGATATCAGGTTCAGATCTCTGACGATTTCCTCAACTTTTCAGTCTCAACATGTTCCAAATCAACCTCATCCTCTTCTTCATCAGACACTAAGTCTTCAACAACAGGCACTGACTTTTTTTTCGCACCAATTATTTGTATATCATGTTCTTCAGCAACAATAGAATTCACTGGTTTAGGTGCAGGCACAACTTCTTTGAACTTTCCTTGCTTTACCAGATCATACTATCCTATAAACTTGATCTTTGCCATATCACGCTATTTACAAGCTGCTTCAAAGCAACTGGGACCCACCGGGTTCAGATTTAGAAAATTTGTGCTCTTTACTAGCTTAGGATACTTCTCATCGAGAATCATTTGCACAAATCTTGGGTATAATAGAAAAACCTTCTTCTTGGTGTTCTCTAGCATATTCCTTATATTGTCAAAAATGAATGCGGAGAAGTTGTAATCCCAGTCGTTTACAAGAGCAACTAATGCAGCCGTTTGTGTTTGATTAAGCTGATCCTGGCCATCTTTGTTTTCTGAAATACATTGCAAGAAGATGAGAGCTAGACATCTCCGATATGGCGGAAACATTTTATTCAGCACAGTTGGATAAGCGCCCTCGTAGCTCATGTGAGGCAATGCTTTAATAATGACTGGTGGTCCGTGGGACAACCCTTAAGTGCTCTAAACTATGTAATCTTTCACACTTAATTGGGTTAATTATTGGAATGGGATAACTATGGTGTGTTTAGCTTTGCAGGTATAAAAGAACATAAATAAGTGGTTTTAATGTGTTTGAATTGGAGCTCTTACTTGGTAAAGTCAAAGATGAAGAATTGAGGATTTGATAGGAGAACAAAGGAGAGGAACCTAGGAATCACCGTAGCCTACGGCGTTCGCCGTAGGTTACGGTAATTGATGAACTTTTTTATGCATCGTAGTCCAGTTGGTAGCCACCGTAGGGATTTATGATTGCCATCGTAAGCTGCGGTGGCGCCGTAGCTTACGGTGGTCCCCAGCGAAAAAAGGTGTAACTGCCCAATAAACTCAAGTTAGAAGTGTCTTTTCAGTGATCTCATGATTGGAACAGTTTCAGAGCAGTTTGGGGGCGAAAATTGACACTTGTTCTTGGTTCTAAACAATTTCTAACATTTCGGTTTGTGTTTTGATTGATATGAATATTAACTCTTATGTGATGATGATGCACCAAGATGAGCGGCTATTATCGTGGTGATCATCCTAGATGTAAGGTTTGCTTTTGAAAATCTATGTTTATGTCTGAATTTCTAGAATAATGACTTTGCAATGTTTGTTTAAGTTATTATGGTGTTTGTTCATTTGTTTGTAAAGTGTTGATTCTTGTTTGATGTTAGTCTAAACCATACATTCTTGGTGCCGTTGGCAATCGAGATATCATGGAGGGATTAGGGTTGGATAATGGTCAATTGGTCATCGGGTAACAACCTCGCATTTTCATAATTCGAGTACTTAGTTCCCTTTTTATCACAAACAAGTAAGCAAACACGAGCCATGTCTATGTGGTTCTTTCTAGTTGGACATAAACATTAGTGTGGATTAAAAAACCTGAACCTAGGATGGTCACTTTCTCCTAATATGTTTTTCACAACAAAACTTTAATTCACAAATTATTTAGTTAATCTTAGCTTTTAACCAAACAATCAAAATCATTGAAATTACTTTTCTGCAAATTAGTTTAACTTAGATAAAATACAAAGCTACATAGTAAACGCATTTTCCATAAACTCCCTGTGTTCGATACCTACTTACCGCTAGCTGTTTAGTAGTATTTGGATTAAATTTGAGTGAGACTTCGACTTCACGTCAAATTTTCGCGTCGTTGCCGGGGAGTAGTGCGCAACGTGTGTTAACTTTTCTAGCTGTAAGTTTGTTATTTTTCGGGTTTACGCTGGTTGTGTTTAGTGTGCAGGTACTTACAGGTGTATGCATACTAGAGGCTCTCACAAGTTATCACCACTAGCATTTGATCCGGAAATTGAGCGAACTTTGCGACGCAATCGAGTTTTATTACAAGAAAACAAAATCATCGGTTCACCTACTACACCCACTACACCAAGTAGTACAATGGAACTACCACCTCCCACGATGGGTCAAACAACACCATCCACACCTACACCTACACCAAATCCTACCAATCATTCACCAATCAACGTTACATTACCCGCAAGTACCCAAGCTGAAAATTCCTTTAGCCATACTCCCGCATTAACTGTCCCACCTCTTTCGTCTTTCTTCCCAACTGTGGGCCAATCATCCTCTTCTCACCAAATACCACCATTACATCAATTTCACCCAAGTTCATCCATAGTCCACACTACCTCTAATTACCAACCACCATATCAACCGGGTTTGCAATATCAGCAAACTACAAATTTGCAATCCATGGGTACACAGAAAGTGGATATGGGGCTGAGTATGAAGAGGAGTTTGAGGGGTATGAAGAGAAAGGATACTATATTGGGGGTGGTGGAACTCAAGGGGGTTACATTTATCCGTCAAGGTAACAAGTTGAACCGGTGCAACAGATTATCCGACAGCCACAAGTTGTTCAACCATAAGTTCAGCCAATGCAGAGGCCTATGCCACAACAACAAGTGCCTCAACCACTATAACAATTTGCACCTCAAAGACAAGCTCAAAGGCAACCAGGTCCACCGAGAGTGCCTATGGGTGTTCCATGAAGGCATCATAGAGAGGCGGTACAGGGGGTTGAAGCTCATTTTCGGATGGTTATCACTAACAATCCCTCACCGATAGTCATTCCTCATCACCCGGATGGGTGAACATTTGAAGTAAGAATAAATGCACTCCAAAGTTTACCGGTTATCACTAACAATCCCTTACTTTCATTTGGAGGCATATGATTCGATATGTAATACTATTGGTGGGCAAGGTTTCTCTTTGGATGATGTTAAATTAGTGTTGTTCCAGTTTTCGTTGGAGGATAAAGCGAAGAGATGGTTTTACACGTTACCTTCCGCATCAATTTACACTTGGGCCGACATGCAACAAAGATTCTTGGAAGAGTATTATACGGCCCAAAAGACTAATGAGGCGAGAAGGAGTTTGAGAGGTTTCCAACAACAACCGGGGAGATGTTTCATAAAGCGTTCAAAAGGTTTAACATGATGCTTAAAAACTGTCTGCATCATGGTATTGCTTTTGGGAATTGTTGAATGCGTTTCATGAGGGGATAAGTGAAGAGGATGATCGGGATTTGATGTCGGTTACTAATGGTACGTTTGGTACCAATTTTGAGTAGGACGATTGGGCCTTCTTAGAGCAAATGTCTTACAATTCCAAATGAAAGGCGCAAGCATCAAGAACGGCTAGGCATGTTGTCACAAAATCTCAAGTTCATGTAGTGGATGAAGGAAATGTGCAAACCACAAATCAAATTTATGATCTTTGTACCAATTGTAGTGAGTTGGGTCATTCGGCGGATATGTGTTCGGTGGGGATTGTGCAAGAACAGGTAGAAGAGGTGAATGCTATTCAAGGGGGAGGTGGTAGGAACTACAACATGAATTCGAACACCTACCACCCCGGTTTACGAAACCATCCTAACTTTAGATATGGGAACCCGACTTATCAAATAATTATGTGCCGCGCCAACAAATAACAATCAAGGGGAGTAGTGGCCAAAGTGGTTCTTCGGGTGGATATGAAGTCATGGAGATGTTGAAGATATGAAAATGGAGATGCAAAAAAGGAATCAAATGGATGAGGCTCGCATTCAAAAAGATGAATTCCGGGATAAGGCGATTCAATCGTTGACCACCCAAATGGGTCAACTTGCAACCAATGTTGCGGAATTGAAAAAAAGGTAAAGGTCAATTACCAAGCGACATTAAGGTAAATCCTTCCAATAGTTCTTCATGTAGTGTTCATATTAACCATGTTAGCATTTTACGAAGTGGTTTATCACCTGGTTTGGTTGAGGACATTACGGGTGTTGAAAGTGATAAGGATGAAGCCTCACCCGCTGTTGTTCTTAAAAACCCAAATGTTGAGAAAGTAATTAAAAAACCGGGGTTGGGTGAAATCCTAAATGAAACCGAGGAAGGGGGATTGAGTCAAGTCCCATTTCCATCAGCTTTAGTCGACCCGGGTAAGAAAATTTTTATTTCAAAACGGGGTCCTCAAAAGGAAGAAATATGGGAGGTGTTTAAGCAGGTAAAAGTTAACCTTCCTTTACTTGAAGCAATCAAGCAAGTGCCCGCTTATGCCAAAATTTTGAAAGAATTATGTACTCAAAAGAGGCAACAAAAAGTGCCTAAACGAGTCGATTTAACTGAGCGGGTGAGTGCTGTTTTAAAAGGGGACCTACCTCCCAAGCTTCAAGATCCGGGAACGCCATTAATAAACATTCAAGTTGGTAATTTTCAAATGTCACGGGCGTTATTGGATCTTGGAGCCAGAGTTAGTATTTTACCAGGAGGCTTATATGACCAATATGATTTTGGTCCACTGAAGCGGGCTGAGACAACGGTTGTTTTAGCTGATTTGTCTCATAAGCTTCCTTGGGGGATTGTGCGGGATGTTATTGTTAGGGTTGATGAATTTTACTACCCCGTTGATTTTCTAGTCTTAGATTACTCATATGCGGACCCAAGTCAACAAAATGTTATCTTGGGTCGGCCATTTTTGAACACCGCACATGTCGTAATTGATTGTCGACATGGTACGGTCAACATGACATTCAGAAATAGGAAGATGAGGTTGAATGTTTTTACTAATGCTTCTAACTCTGTTGGTGGTGATGAGTGTTTTATGGCAGCCTTGATCGATGGATGTGACCCGCATGAGTATGAGGAGGATAGTTTGGATACTTGTGTTTGTGATTTCCTGAAGAGGTACATGCTTGTGCGTTGAGGATTGATGAGCAAAAGCAAGATGCTCTAGCGGTCAAGGAAGGGAGACCACCATGGTCCCATCAGTTTGAGAATTTACCGGTGGAGATTAGTTCGGGTACAAAGCCTTCATTGGAGGAGCCACCGAAGTTGGAGTTGAAAGACTTGCCAAGCCACTTGAAATATGCGTTTTTAGGGGATAATGACACATTACCGGTCATTATTGCCTCTAATTTGGAAGTGGCTCAAGAGCAAGAGTTGCTAACGGTGTTGAAGGTGAACAAAGCGGCTATTGGATGGACGATAGCCAATTTGAAAGGAATTAGTCCATCCATAGTCATGCACAAAATCATTACCACCAAGGATGCAAAACCGACACGTGAGACCCAAAGGAGGTTAAACCCGAATTTAAGAGAAGTGGTAAAAAAGGAGGTAATTAAGTGGTTAGATGCATGTATAATCTATCCAATTTCGGATTGTGCTTGGGTAAGTCCTACCCAAGTGGTTCCTAAAAAGGCCGGCATTCAAGTTATTAAAGATGAAAATGGTGAACAAATCGCCACCCGACCGGTCACCGGGTAGCGTGTTTGTATCGATTACCAAAAATTGAATGCGACTACGTTCAAGGACCATTTTCCTCTTCCTTTTATTGACCAAATTATTGAAAAATTATCGGGTCAAAAATATTATTGCTTTTTAGATGGGTATTCGGGGTATAACCAAATTGCTATCCACCCGAATGACCAACACAAGACCACCTTCACTTGCCCGTATGGCACTTTTGCATTTCGCCAAATGCCATTCGGCTTGTTTAATGCCCTGCGACTTTTCAACGATGTATGATGAGTATTTTCTCGGACATGTTAGGGAGTCACTTGAGGTATTCATGGATGATTTTTCCATTTTTGGCACAAGTTTTGAGTCTTGTCTAGACAAGTTGGATAAAGTTTTAAAAAGTGTCGAGAAAAACTTGGTGCTAAGTTGGGAAAAAAGTCACTTCATGGTCCAAAAGGGTATTGTGTTGGGTCATGTTATATCGGAAAGAGGAATGGAAGTGTAACGCCTCGTATCTTCGTATTTCTATTTTAAAAATGTTCATATTCGTATTCTAATTTTAGAAAACTTACATTCGTATTTTAATTTCAGTCTCACAATTCGAGGCATTAATCATAATAAAATTCATATTTTATACATATTTTTTATTCACACAACCGATCATTTAAATAGGTATTTATACACAAACCGACACAATTATACGTATAAATACTTATACGCACATCCTCAATGCTTGAATTATACTTTTATACTTTTTATATACTCAATTACATAATATATACTCAAGAAATACCAAGAAATATACCAATCATCTTTCCACCTCATCAATCCTCTTCCACTTCTTTAACCAATCATATTTCACCCCTTTTCCACCTCCTTTCTCCACCAATCATCTTTTCAATCCTCTTCCACCTTCTTTAACCAATCATATTTCACCTTTTTCACCTTCTCTACCTATAAATACCAACCTCCTTGTACCATTTTCTTCACACCATTCTTCTCTCCATCTCTCTAATTAATCTCTCTAAATCAAGAATTCTAAGAATTCTAAAAGGACACTAAGTGTTCCAACCATTCTTCTCTCAGCCTCTCTACTTCTCTCAAATCTTCCAAGCAAGGAAGAGAACTCTAAGAGTTTTAAAAAGACACTAAGTGTTTTAAAGGAAGCTTTGAAGCTCCAACCTCCAACTCTTCACGAAATCACCAAAGGAAACTTTGCAAAACTGTGAGTACACTTGACCCCTTTTGCCTTAAACACACTTTGGGTGCAACATGTTTTACTTGTTAAAATTCTCTCAACCTCTCTACTTCTTTCAAATCTTCCAAGCAAGGAAGAGAACTCTAAGAGTTCTAAAAAGACACTAAGTGTTTTAAAGGAAGCTTTGAAGCTCCAACCTCCAACTCTTCACGGAATCACCAAAGGAAACTTTGCAAAACTGTTAGTACACTTAACCCTTTTTGCCTTAAACACAATTTGGGTGCAACATGTTTTACTTGTTAAAATGCACGATTCACACAAATATGCTTTATTCGTTCAATCCGTTATACATGCTTTGTTATGCTTAGGTTCATGCTAGAATTCATACTACTTGTTAACCCGCCTTAACGCTATAGGAGTAGCACACCACCCGACGGGGTTTTTGTTAAGTTATATTCATTACGGTCTCGATATTGCTATATCGAGGGATGCTATTATTTATTGTTTACGGTCTGGATATTGCTATATCGAGGGATGCTAAATTCTTGTGGACACTTGGGTTTGACTTTTAGTTATGCATGATAGTTTGACCTTGATGTTTCTTCCATCGGTTGGGGTGTGACAGATTGGTATCAGAGTCATAACTATAGGGAATTAGGTAGAATTGCCAAGTTCGACCTAGTCTATAGTTTAGTGTCCCATTTTGACCACTCTTGATCATGCTTAAAATGTTATTCTTCCTACTTGCTTCTTCCTACTTCTTTTGTCTTAATATTTACAATATGTCTCTCTTAAGACATTTGCACAATACACTTTTGAAGACTTGAAGACACTCGTAATGCAAACGAGACGATTTGCATCAAAATAGGCGTTAAACCCACAATTTGGTGAACGACTCTCAATCCACCTATTCGTTTTACACAAAATTCGCCATCAAGTTAGGAGTGAAATTCTCACCTTGATGGAGAGTTTCCATTTCAAATTCTAGTGGACCCGCGTCAAAGTGTCGAAATTAAATTTTGACCCAACGAGTACCAACCACACTTAGGGTATGAAATCGTCAAGTTAGGGGTGAAACCTGCATCTTGTTGACTAGTCCCACTCCTTGATTTTCAAAAATCCCGCCAAGTGTCGAACTTTCGATTGATTTAGAACATGTAGTAACTGGAAGGGTGAATACCGTTAACTGAAATTTCGGCGAGAGTATTCCACCTATTAGGCCAAAGCATGTTTCTCCAATCTCAAAAGAATTTTTTACCACTTCGTTTAGTCAAAGTTCCGTTTTGGAACAATTCAAGTTTTAATCAAACCTATGTTTTACTATCATCATTCTTATACGATACAATCCTTTCTTTTCAAATTCAAATTGTTTTCGAGATTATTTTGTTTATACACACATCATACTAAATTCATACATCTATACATCATTCACATGCATGATTTCAAAAACGTCACCAACTAGATTTACATTTCTTGTAACCCAAAAATGGAGACATTTCATCGAGATAGGAGTGATTTCCTTACTTTGACGATTAACTTTGCTCCTTTCTTTTCTTAAAACGACCCCACCAACGGGTTAGGGGCGATTCCCTTACCTAGATGATCGTTACCAAATTTTTCCTTCAAAATACTATGCAAGCACGATCATGTTTTACACCTAAATCGTTTATCATTCGTCAAAATCTTTACTTATATCAATTCCAAAATGCATTGTTTTATCAAACGTAGTTCTTACCCTACAATCTATTTTCACATAACTCACATACACGAAATTCTTAATCATACCTTAAAAGGTTTTATTACCTGAATTTAAAACCTTACGAAATGCTACCTATCAACTTAATCGGTCCAATGAATCTCTTGCCCATGAACTTCATACTCAACCTAATCACTAAAACACACTAACATTATATCATCATACTAAAGACTTTCATTCTCAATCGAAATCAAACCAACCTTTCTCATATGCCTATAAGATCTTATAGATATTATAAGATCGTTTTACTAAAACTCCTTTCAAAATCAACGAATCATTTTGCTAAAACACCTGTTTTCGACGATCACTAGGTTCATTATGCTAAATTTCTTTTTAAGGATCAAAGTTTTCACGAGAACCTCCAAATTTCAAATTCCATATTTTAATGCAAGATCTTTTAAAACGATGCAAACTTACTATTTTTAGAAACCTTTTCATACACCGCCCAATGCGTCATTTAAATTTCAAAACACACGGGCAAGGAAACTTCATGGGGACCGACCATTTCGATTTACATAAATTCTTCTATAACAAGAGTAGCATTTCTGTTCTTTACAAAATACATCACGCATAACCAGTAAGTACTTTATATTCTTTTTACATTCACAAAATAAATTCTACATTACATAAATTCTCATAACACTGTACACGTTTTAGTCGATATCTCGCGACTATTTCATTTATATCTTTCGTTTTTTACATACTCGAACTTCTCGATTGTTTTATATACTTAAATTCATTGTATTCAATTCACACCATACACTCAATCGTCGTTATTTATACCTACTTATATTCATAGTTATGCACATATTCATAACTCATACGTTTTATTTTCGTACTTATACTCATATGCATACTTATATTTATACTCACATTCATGCTCATACTTATATTCAAATTAATACATTCGTACCTATACGTGAGCATAACCTGAGAGGGTTCAGTCACGTCGGTCTCATACTTATTTGAACGTAAACATGCTTATATACTACATTCTTATACGCACACATTCTTATTTTCAAATTTATGTATACCCTGATTCATACACAACCAGTACAAACTATGATGCGATGATCAATATAATCACGGGTGCACACGGGATTATAGTGATAGATGCATGAGAATCATAGGGTGTACTACTGTGTATGGTAAGACACGAAACGTAACATGACACCGAATAACGAAACGAACATAACATGGTCAAAACATGGTGGATACGCCACTGGTACTTCCTATTTATAAATGTTTTCACCATGTTACCAAACTTTCGTAAAACATGCCATGAGAAATTCGGTGTTTTGCAGACCTATTTAGACCCGATACAAACTTTAACAACTCACAAACGCATTGCTAAACGCGTGATATCCGATTATCCGTGGGAGACCCCATTCTTAACTCATCGCTTTCAATACGGATACCATTATTATACTCGCATTCATTTATTAGGTCAATTGTTCACTCTTACGCCTCCATTATTCCTCGCTATTCTCTGCCTTTTATACAAACATCGTTTACAATCAATCAGTATAAACATTCGAACCCTAAAATGCTTTCTTACTCTTAAAACTATTTTCCATTCTTTATTTATGCGCAAATATACTTAGTTGGCCGTTACCTCCAAAACCATTTTTTATTTAAAATACCTAAATTCCTCGTTTTTTACCGATAAAGAATTCTTTACAAAACTGAGATTGTCAATGCTCTTTAAATCCAATGAAACTTTTTCTTACAACCAATAGTGCGACCACACTTTTCATCAAAATACATATCATTTTATACGAAAGCTTCCTTCTTAGGTAACACATTTTAAAAAATCTCGTCATTGAGTTATACAAACTTGTTTAAACTCGCTTGTCTATACGCACACATGCACGTTTTACTTATGCTCAATGCCTCGAATCATTTTAGACAAAACCCTTTTTACAAACCTATCTTTTCGTTCCTCGAAACTTCATACTTTTCAACACATTTCAAACTTCCAAGTCTCGATTTTAGACGATCATCCTTCTAGCCAAAATGCTTTTTCTTCAAGGTCTTCCTCTTGAATAAATTTCGGGACGAAATTTCCTAAAGTAGGGGAGACTGTAACGCCTCGTATCTTCGTATTTCTATTTTAAAATATTCATATTCGTATTCTAATTTTAGAAACCTTACATTCGTATTTTAATTTCAATCTCACATTTCGAGGCGTTAATCATAATAAAATTAATATTTTATACATATTTTTTATTCACACAACCAATCCTTTAAATGTGTATTTATACGTAAACCGACACAATTATACGTACAAATACTTATACGCACATCCTCAATACTTGAATTATACTTTTATACTCTTTATATACTCAATTACATAATATATACTCAAGAAATACCAAGAAATATATCAATCATCTTTCCACCTCATCAATCCTCTTCCACATTCTTTAACCAATCATATTTCACCCTTTTCCACCTCCTTTCTCCACCAATCATCTTTTCAATCCTCTTCCACCTTCTTTAACCAATCATATTTCACCTTTTTCACCTTCTCTACCTATAAATACCAACCTCCTTGTACCATTTTCTTCACACCATTCTTCTCTCCATCTCTCTAATTCTCTCAATCTCTCTAAATCAAGAATTCTAAGAATTCTAAAAGGACACTAAGTGTTCCAACCATTCTTCTCTCAGCCTCTCTACTTCTCTCAAATCTTCCAAGCAAGGAAGAGAACTCTAAGAGTTCTAAAAAGACACTAAGTGTTTTAAAGGAAGATTTAAAGCTCCAACCTCCAACTCTTCACAGAATCACCAAAGGAAACTTTGCAAAACTGTGAGTACACCTGACCCCTTTTGCCTTAAACACACTTTGGGTGCAACATGTTTTACTTTTTAAAATGCACGATTCACACAAATATGCTTTATTCATTCAATCCGTTATACATGCTTTGTTATGCTTAGATTCATGCTAGAATTCATACTACTTGTTAACCCGCCTTAACAATTATAGCGCTATAGGAGTAGCACACCACCCGGCGGGGTTTTTGCTAAGTTATATTCATTACGGTCTCGATATTGCTATATTGAGGGATGCTATTATTTATTCTTTACGGCCTCGATATTGCTATATCGAGGGATACTATTATTTATTCTTTACGGTCTGGATATTGTTATATCGAGGGATGCTAAATTCTTGTGGACACTTGGTTTGACTTTTAATTATGCATGATAGTTTGACCTTGTATACCAAATTGCTATGTTGGATTGAAAATACTTTTTATAGATATGTCACGAGTCTAAAACTAGTGTACTCGCCAATACGTTGTATTGAACTATGCTTTTTAAAATATGTTGCAGGTTTTGAGATGATGTTGATGATGCATGGAACATAGTAGGATGCCTAGATACACATTTAAAATTTTGTATTCTTATTGTATTGTAATTCTTGTATTTCAAGTTGTTGTATTTGATTTCAATCTTTGTAATTGACTCTTTAGTAATGAAATAAATCCATTATTTAAATACTTGTTGCAAATATTAGTGTTATGATGTCTTGTGCAATCTATTTCGTCTCACTCTGATGTTTCTACCATCGGTTAAGGTGTGACAGGAAGTGGATAAGGCAAAAATTCAGGTAATATCATCTTTGCCTCCACCGAAAAATGTTAAAGGGGTAAGGTCATTTTTGGGACACGCCGGTTTTTACCAAAGGTTTATTAAAGGTTTAGTGTTATCACCAAAACTTTTTGTAATTTGTTACTAAAAGATGTTCTTTTTTATTTTACTAATGAATGTTGCAAACCTTTAATGTTTTGAAGGAACAGTTGGTGAAAGCTCCCATTTTGCAACCGCCGGATTGGTCGAAGTCGTTTGAAATTATGTGCGATGTTAGTGATACAACAATTGGAGCGGTTTTGGGTTAACGGGTTGATAATAAACCGGTGGTAATTTATTATGCAAGCAAGACCTTGTCCGAGGCGCAACTGAATTACATCACTACCGAAAAGGAGTTGTTTGCGGTGGTGTATGCCTTGGACAAGTTTCATTCTTATATTTGGGGGAGCAAGGTCATTGTGTATTCGGACCATAGCGCGGTTCGATACTTGATGGAAAAGAAGGATGCAAAACCCCTTTTGATTCGTTGGGTGTTATTGTTACAAGAATTTGACTTGAGAACCTGGGACAGAAAAGGAGATTGTATCAGTTGGCTGATCAAGACCGAAAGGAAGAATAGCAGGAAGAAGAGCAGCCGAGAGGGCCAAAGCCAAAATGGACATCTGGTCCGTTGCATGAACAA
Organism: Scalesia atractyloides; assembly: GCA_947069175.1. Classification (NCBI taxonomy): domain Eukaryota; kingdom Viridiplantae; phylum Streptophyta; class Magnoliopsida; order Asterales; family Asteraceae; genus Scalesia; species Scalesia atractyloides. Next base: position 29,765,863 of record CAMTDV010001634.1, read on the forward strand.
CCAACTGAATGGCAAGCTGAGTTATTCCATGATCAGATGAATAAATTGGCTCAGCGCAAGGAAGCATTTATTTGTGAAAAAGAGGTTCGGGAAGTAGAATTCGGTCCATTCGGTATTACTGAGAAATTTCATGATTTAGGTTGGGAGGCGTCGCTTAAATGTTATGATTAGGAGGGGAAGAACCTATATGATGCAAAAATTCAGGAGTGGATGGCCACTCTAAAATGTCCTCCATACAAGGGTGCATCGAAAATGAAGCTGATTGGTACGGTAAATGGGATTGAGGTAGAGATATCCTTCGATTCTTTACGAAGGGTGGCAAAGTTTGACAGTAAACCCACGACTCAATACATGATCCCAAAAGTAGAAGATTTGTACATCTTGCCAGAGAAGCATCCGACATGGCACACAATGTTGGATTATCTATTCTTACCGGGTACTACACATGGGAAATTGTATAGCAAGAATTTAAGAATTGAAGCGATGTGGATGTTGGTAATTTGTACATCAAATGTCATTCCGCGGAGGGGTGATAAAGTCGAAGTGCGGTATCCTGAAGTGCCTGTGTTGTATACGCTATTGAGGGGAGCTCCCCTTTTTCCTTTCCGATTCTTGGTATTAAATAATGTGTGGATAAGTCGGAACAACGATCAGCAGAAGATAATACCACATTGTCGACTCATTACGATACTTTTGAAGATGTATGGAGCCATTAATAGGGATGATAAAGGTTCTTACAAGAAGTTTAAACCATTCAAGATAAAGCAATTGAGGGCTTGTTGCTCGTACAAGGAGTCAGAGAGATTTTATAAGCTGAAAAGTGAGGGTCAACGGTGGAGAGTATTGAAGGCGGATGCGAGACCGTTGCAGCCGAGTGAGGCTGACGAGCCTGAAAGTGAGGATGAGGCTCCAAGTGGTGATGATGATTACATGGATGTTCCATACGTAGTACCTATGGATACAGATAGAGGAGGACCGAGTGGAAGTGCAAGGAGAGGGGGAACACAATCAGGATACATGGGGAGTGCATTTGATTATGCATAGATGTCTTTCGATCCAAATTGGGCTTATATGGGAACGATGGAACAAGTTGTTGATCGCATGCGTCCACCTACCTTCTCTGATTGGTTCGACTCGAGCCAAGTGTCTTTTGATCACCAAACTTTTATGGGAGCAAGCATGGAATGAGCATTAAAGCAAAATTATGACCGTCAAGACAATGGAATCGTGCACACACTTATGCTTTCGAGGAAGAGATGAACAACCGATATGTAGATGATCGAAATCGGAGGATGCACGAAGATTGGCGAGTTCTTGGGCCACACATACTTAATTAGTAAACATTCTTCTTTGTTGTGAGTGGCAGTGTGTAATTTTTGTTAATAGAACTTGTGTAACAAATGTGTTTTGAGTCCTTAGCTTAGTGTGTTTGTGAAGATGATAAGGGCATTCAGGTAGCTTCGTCAGGATGTGTGAGAGTGTGGGATTGGGGGGTTAGACCTCATACGATATATATATGAGCTTGGTAGCTCGAGGGGTGGGGGTTTGGTCTTTAGTAGCCATATTTGAGCCTAGTGCCATTCATTTGTAACCCGTGCCTACGTTCAAAAAATATTCTACCCATTTGAGAAGATCTAGTCTAGTAGCTTTAGTATTTAGTGTTTTGTGGTTTGTTTAAGTTAAATTTATTTTTGAGAAAATACAAAAAGAAGGAAGTAAATGCGATAGTAGTTGAAAGAAAAAAATAAATAAATAAAAAAGAATACGAAGTTGCGCAAATAGTTAGTAGTTACTTTTGCTTAGTTGTATCAATAAGACAGGGTCGGATCAATGAGCTACTTGCATATATATCCCATCATTCCCTACCTTTACACATAGCCTCGTTACAACCCATAAGTCCTTCTGATTCATAATCATGTTTTAGCATTTTATAGGCGGAGATTCGATTTGTATACAAGCTTATTCTCGCACAATAACACATTTGCATTGAGTGTTCTAGCACAATCTTGCTAGTAGCCTTTTGTCACCGAGAGGAGAGTCATTGCGAAGGGTGTGTCATGTGGGATGATGGTAAGTTAGTAAAAGGTAACGGGTTATTGCTTGGTTTAAAAAGAATCGCGTGTTGAGGAAGATTGTTTGTGATGTTGAGATTTGCTTTTGATGAGTTGCTTGGGGCAAGCAACAGTTAAGTGTGGGGATTGTGACGGTTGGTCCGTGGGACAACCATTAAGTGCTTTAAACTATGTAATCTTTCACACTTAATTGGGTTAATTATTGGAATGGGATAACTACGGTGTGTTTGGCTTTGCAGGTACAAAAGAGCATAAATAAGTGGTTTTAATGTGTTTAGATTGGAGCTCTTACTTGGTAAAGTCAAAGATGAAGAATTGAGGATTTGATAGTAGAACAAAGGAGAAGAACCCAGGAATCACCGTAGCCTACGGCGTCCGCCGTAGGTTACGATAATTGATGAACTTTTTTATGCGCCGTATTCCAGTTGGTAGCCACCATAGGGATTTATGATTGTCACCGTAAGCCACGGTGGTGTTGTAGCTTACGGTGGTCCCCAACGAAAAAAGGTGTAACTGCCCAATATACTCAAGTTAGAGGTGCCTTTTCAGTGATCTCATGATTGGAAAGTTTTCAGAGTAGTTTGGGGGCGAAAATTGACACTTGTTCTTGGTTCTAAACAATTTCTAACATTTCGGTTATTGATATGAATATTAACTCTTATGTGATGATGCACCAAATAATGAGTGGCTAATTTCATGGTGATCATCCTAGATGTAAGGTTTGCCTTTGAAACTCTATGTTTATGTCTGAATTTCTAGAATAATGACTTTGTAATGTTTGTTTAAGTTATTATGGTGTTTGTTCATTTGTTTGTAAAGTGTTGATTCTTGTTTGATGTTAGTCTAAACCATACATTCTTGGTGCCGTTGGCAATCGAGATATCATGGGAGGGATTAGGGTTCGATAATGGTCAATTGGTCATCGGGTAACAACCTTGCATTTTCATAATCCGAGTACTTAGTTCCCTTTTTATCACAAACAAGTAAGCAAACACGAGCCATGTCTATGTGGTTCTTTCTAGTTGGACATAAACATTAGTGTGGATTAGAAAACCTGAACCAAGGATGGTCGCTTTCTCCTAATCTGTTTTTTCACCAACTTTAATTCACAATTTATTTAGTTAATCCTAGCTTTAAACCAAACAATCAAAATCATTCAAATTACTTTTCTGCAAATTAGTTTAACTTATATAAAATATAAAGCTACATAGTAAACACATTTTCCACAAACTCCCTATGTTCGATACCGACTTACCACTAGCTGTTTAGTTGTAATTAGATTAAATTTGCGTGAGACTTCGACTTCACGTCAAATAACACTATATTTATCAAACGAGATTAGATGACGTTCTAGATCTCCAAACTTTAATACTTCTCGAACAATTGACTCTGAAATAACGATATCCTTTTTTTGGATCTTTGATTCAATCGTTCCTTTGCCATTTGCTCCTCATCTCTTTACTTTAGAGTTTATCAAAAAATCTTGAATCATATCTTCGTCAATCACTGGATTCATCTTCGAAGCATGAGTGAGTCGGCAGGAGTTCAGACCGACTATCAATGAGTGAAACATTTTGAAATACCCAGTCGGAGGATCAGATGAGTAACAAGCTTGATTATGAAAGGCCTCGACCTTAAGCTTTCGTTTTTCCATCATCTTTTGCGCCATTTTCTGTACTTTGAAGAAAAACGTCAAGTTTTGTCGTAAAAATCAACTTAGTTGACCCTTTTTACCGTTCAATCCTAAATTAAATGGGTCAAGGAGCCAATAAGTCACAGAGTTCTAATAAAGGGGGTCAAGGGGTCAACAGTTTAAAGGTTCAAACCAGTTTTGAACCAGTCAAACAACAAAGAGGTTCAAAATAGATTGAACCGGGTCAATAGTGTCTCGGACGGACCGGGTCAGTTGTGTCTCGGATGGACCAGATCAATTGTGTCTCAGATGATCAAAGGTTCAAAAGCAACTCGAATGAACCCTTGTCAGTCATCCGGGATTATCTAACATCTCTGATGAGGATGTCAGATCTTGGATGATTAACCGAGATCTATTCGAAATACTTGAATTCATCCGAGATCCATCTGAGATCCATTCGAGATGCCATCAATTCCATCCGAGATGCAAGGGAAACACCTAACCTACGAGTCGGAGATGGTTTGTCCGAGAGACACCCGAGATAAGTAAGAGATTCGAAATGACTCGAAATCATTCGAAACAGGCCATTTATAGACTCGAATTGGGCTTGGCCCATTTCGGAACAGTAGTCCGAGATGAGTGGGCCTAACCCATTTCAGAACAGTTGTTTGAAAATAGGCGGACCTATTCAAGATAGGTGGGCCCATCCGAAATGGTGGTTTCAGCAGTGTGGCCCCACTATTGTTCTGAACAGTAACACCTTTTGTCAAAATCCGCGATCCAATCAAACGAGCAACCCTTTTTTTTGCAATTTTTATATTATATAAAATAGTAACAAAATAATAAGTAATAAAGTAATAAAGGAGGAGAATTGCTACGGAATCAAATCGTTTTTGAACCGATTAAGGATGACTTTTCAGTACGAGCTTAGTTAGACTGGTCCACGCGATTGCCGAGATATTTATCCACTTAAAGTTATTGTTGTTACATAATGTCTATCGTCTAAGTCTTGGATCGAGTCTGTATTGTTTAGGGTTAAAATGTTAGATTTTGATGTGTTTATAGTGTTTGGAGTCAATTTCGCCCGAACTTGTAAGTGTATTGGACAAGTTCGCCCGAACTTAAGTTCGGCTGAACTTGGCCAAGACATATCTTAGGCGAAATTGTACCTCTATAAATATGTAGCCTTGGTTCTTCATTTGTAACTTTGCAACCTTTGAGTCGAAGCTCTGTCGGTTTGGATTTGTACATTGTAAACACATTTGGACTAATAAACTGACGTTTAAACAGTAATTCTTGTGTATTTGTCACTAATCACGTAATTTTCGCTTACGATGACTTAGATACAAACTTAGGTTTCCGTGACAAGTGGACGTATAGATCCTAACAAGTGGTATCAGAGCCATGGATACCTAGTTTGAAGATATCTACACAAGACATTCTCTATTTCTACCCATTTCTTCTTATTTTTCATATTTTTTCACAAAATTGATGAATCTACGGTTAAAAATGGCTAATTTTTGAATATGTCATACATAATCACCTATTAAAAAACGCTTGAAAGTTTCAGATCAAAATTCAACCGATTTCATGCCAAAATTCACAAAAAAACCATGTTTGACAAACCCATTATGTCCGAACTTGTTATATAAGTTCGTCCGAAGTTGTGCAGAAATTAACAAGAAATTTTAAAGAACTTCGAACGAAGTTTTTTGTTCAATACAAGTTCACCCGAACTTGTTAAAAGTGAGTTTTCTGAATTTTTGCAACAAGTTCGCCCGAACTTGTTGTTAATTGTGAAATTGAACTTGTTGAACTTGTTGTTAATTGTGAAATTGAATTTGTTGGCTACACAAGTTCGCCCGAACTTGTCTATTCACTAATCAAATTTCAAGTGTTTGTCAGTGTGTTTTTAGATACAATTTCAGTTTGACGAGATGGAAATGGAGTTTCATAATGCCTTCGCTACAACAGTGGCTCAAACATCAAACGCAAATGCAGTGAACCAAATCAACTTAGACAACGAGATGGGAACTTCTGTGAAGCCACCCAAGTTGATCATTATTTATGATTATGAAAGTTGGCGTGAGAAGTTTGAGAATTGGGTTCAAGCGAATTTCTTCCATAGCTGGGTCGCAATACAAACTTGTCACACGATGGCAGAAACATCCAGGCGGGACGGAATAGATTGCTCATTGCTCATAAATACTAATTGCGACAATATTTAGATAAACCGGATTTCATTTCATAACAAATATTCAATACATTACAAGGGAAATTCAAATAACAACATGACTTAGCAAAATTTGATACAACAATATTAAACCTAAACGTCTAAATGTGTATCTATCGTCCTTGCTACTTTGATTTCATAGCATCATCTCCATCAACCTGTAACATGTTTTAAAATAACCATTCAATGCAAAAGCAAAGGCGAGTACACAAGTTTAAGCATAGCATACGTATACGAATAAAGTTTAAACAAATCCTCATGGCAACTATGATTTTACAAGAGCATATACAAGGCATGCAATACTACTAGCCAAACCCTTAACACAATCATGATATTTTAACATGGCCTCTAGATTTCATGAGGAGAGGGATGCATTACTTCCTATAGCGCTATACATGTCAAACAAAGGCTAAAATAGTTAATGACTAAGGTATTACATAAAGAATGTCCAAGATATAAGCATCAATGTAATGACTCAAGTATTCATGGATATAGGATTGTTTGTGCATTTCATAAAGTTTAAGAGTTGTGATTTTGTATATGTAAACATGTTACGCCGGAAAGTGATATAAACGAAAAGCGGGTCGAGTGTACTCACGGTTTTGCTAAGTCTTCTAACTTGTCAAGTCCGTGAAGGTAGTTGTTGATAGGATGAACGCCGAGTTATCCTACAAGAGGAAAACGAAGGCGTATGAGTATTTTGGGGATGACGATGGAACATTCTGAATGGAGATTCAAAGTATGGCAAAGTATGTGATATGAAAAATAGTCACTAAGGTATTAGCACTTGTCTTTGACACTATAACAATCCATAAGGATTGTATGTGGTTTCATAGGTTCAAGACCTATTAGAATCGTGACAAGGAACCATACACATAAGTGATATACTTATTAACTCGATAGGTGATTACTTAGTCACTATCAAGGGTTCGGTTTTAAGGATTATATTATAGTCCATATATACATACATAGTTATATAATCATGTAGGAGGTGGGAGGATGAACCATCCACTTTGGTACCTCTTAGTGTCATGTAAAAGTATGAGGTGGGAGGATTAACCATCCACTTTGGGACCTCGTATGATGTTAACCACTACTCAAGTTACCATAGGTAAAAATGAGGGTTCTAGAACAATATTACTAACAAGAATGTAAAATACAAGAATGTAAAGGGTATTACCATGATACCAAGTAGCCAAGTGAAACACAACCCGGAGAGCACACATTAACACACGTCAACGGCTAGGCAGGGTTGTGACACTTTAGAACTAGCAAACTACTTGGGATAATGATGAAAATCATCAAGGGTGATGTGTGGTCTCAAAGTTTAGGATAGCCAAAGCTAACCAAGGTGGACACACATGAACAAGTTCATGAACTTGCATCACTTGTGAGCTTGAAGCTCTACAAAAACAGAATTCTTGTCAGGATAAATCCTCTATTTTGAATGTCTCAACCTTTTTTTAAGCCTAACCAACCACAAGTAGTGTTGTAAGCATTAGTACATAGGTTTGAGATGAGTTTGACTCAAGTTGGATGAAGATTAATAAGTTTTGAATAGTTTTAAAAACAAATAGAAAGTTTTGGACACTTTGGGAGCATTTCCAGGTCTGGATTCTCCATGGAGAAACCTTGGATTCAATCCCAATGTTTATCCAAGTATTTAGAAAGAAGAATCAAGTAAAAAGAACAAGATTTGAGCAAGTTATGCTCACTTTTGTGAGGGAGGTGCAATCTGCCCGAAAATTCTGAGGTTGCAAGTTCTAGAGATGATTTGAGAGTGATTTGGGAGAGATTAGGAGGTTGTGAAAGTGTAAAATAGCTCGGAGGAGGTGTATATTTATAGTGGAAATGTTTAGGGTTGATAGGAGGTGATTAACGGAGGTTAGAAGGTGATTGGTGAGGTTATGGATGTGTAGATTTATGCAAACCCACGGGTTTGAAACCTACTGTCCCGCCCAGCATGCCTTACGGACTGTAAGGGTTTCCCGTTGCGGTCCGTAAGGACTGGGTCCGGGACATGGTTTTGTATTTTGTTGTTTTGTTCAAATGTTACGGGTTTGTTACATTTTTAAGGCCATTTTATGAAATATTAAGGTATTATAAGTATTAATAACATGTCACAAGGTATGGGTATGCATAAAATGAATACGATTGAGTACGAATATTACGTTTCAGCTCGAATAAGTTTAATCATCACGTTTTGCAAGTTTGTCACACGATTACGAGTATCATGAATATGTTCCAAGTGTACGCATATCTATAAGTATAAAATGGTTATGAATAAGAAATATATGAACAAAATACGAGTTTTCATTATGATCCGAGTCTCAGAATACAACGATTACAATGACAATTCGAATACGAGATACAATGCTTTTTGAAAATAGAATTACAATACGAGCTTGCTATAAATAGAAAGTATGGAAACACGAGGCGTTATAAAACTGGATACAAATGGCCAATTGATGAACGTGGTCTTGAGATTTCTTTATCAAAGTTTACACCTGGAGATAAAGATTTGTCGTATATGAGAAAAAGTTGATGAGCTTGTTACGGCAATCGGTTAAAGAAGATATCTTGATTCTGCTACCAAAATGTGATACGGTACAGGAGATGTGGAATGCCTTACGTGCAAAATATCACGGTAGTACGGATATGCGAAAAAGCAAGAAAGCTCTCATCAAGAAGGATTTCGATATCTTTACGATGATGAAAGGTGAACGAGGAAACAAATGATAAAACATTATTGTCACTTGGTAGTTCAGTTAAGAAGGCACGAGCTTCAAAAGACAGATGAAGAATTGGTAGACAAGTTGGCAGACGCACTACCTGAGGGAGAATGGTCTACATACTTGATGGTACTGAAGAATGGTCCCGATTATTCTAATTATTGTTTAGCTGATTTCATTGACAAACTGGAGGGTCATGAATGGAACTACAAAAGATCGCTAAATCGAAGAATGCACAAGTTGTTCAAGAGGTCAGATTGTACTACAAAAGTGGGTTTTCGGATACTTCAAGTCCGAAGATACAAACTGCTTTTAGTGCAAATGCTAATTCTTCAAATCATTCATTTCAAACATCACATCCAAGCTATGATCAAACACCAAACACATCACATTCTAGTTCAAGCTCAAATTCTCCATTTCAGAATCAAACCAATCAGCAGAATCATTCTAGTTCCGATCCCAATGTGATTCACTGCAACATAGCAGTCAATCTAATGAATGCATTCTCTGAGCAACCAGCCAAACAACACATGGCGCTACTTGCAACTGTACTTGAATCATATGAGAGCTTGGTTGCGGGAAAGATTCGGAACCCGGAAATGGCTGCCGAAGATTATGATCAAGTTGATGAAGAATAACTAGAGTTGATGGATATTAAGTGGTGTCTAGCGTCAATAATCCTAAGGGTTACAAAGTTTGTTGCACTTACCGGACGAGATATTGGCAATTCAAGCAACAAGCTGGGTTTTGACAAGTCAAAGGTGACATGCTTCAAGTGTAGAGAAAAGGGGCATTTCAAGCGTGAATGCACCAATCGTGAAGCTTGCGGTAATCAAAGTTCGTTTGGAAACAACAACGATTACTACAAGAAAGCCTTGCAGTACAAACCATTTCCAAAAAGGGTTCAAGTTGAAGTTGAAGATGGTTCATCAAATCCAACGGAAAAAGCTCTAGTTGTTTCACATGAAGATGAAGGATTTGACTGGAACAACTACATTTCCAAGAAAGCTAATGTCGCTTTGATGGCCGAGATCATGAAGCAACCAGAGTCGATGATAGATGAAGCAACTCTTGAAAATGCAATTCTAGAGGAATACTTTCAAAGATCGGAAGATGAGAAGATCTATCATGAGACTAAAATGAAGAATATTATACCTCCTAATCTTCAATCTAGTTTTGCAGGTTATTTTGATGCTACGTCTCAAGAGCAAGTGATGGAATAAAAGAAATCTGAGATCGAGGAGATCATTGATGTGACGAAAGAGATGAATGAGGAAAACCTTACCAAGATCGCTGACAAAGCAATGATGGCCAATCTGAGAGAGGTAGGTCGTGAGGTCGAGGTACAAAGTGTGGAGGTTGAAAAACCTTGCAAAAAGTGTGCTAAAGCTTATGAACAATGTGCTGAAAAGTCAGCAATTATAAGTGACCTAAATATGCATAATGAAAATTTTAAATATGATTATCGCACAATGAAAGAAGCTTATGATAAGATGAAAGGTACTTATCACAGTTGTGAACAAGCTAATCGAGAAAGAACTGACACAATCTGTACATTAATAACATTGTTGAGTTAAAACATGAGCTTCAAGAGATTAAAATTGAAACTGAAAGTGTAAGACAGTTGTTGCTTAGCTACGCGACGAACGCTTATGTTATCGATCATATTCTTCCAACGATTCCATCAGAAGAAAATGATAACAAGCTAAAAGGTAAGATATGTGGAGATTACAGCAATGTTCCACCTCCATTATGTGAAAGCTAATGTCGAAAGAAAGTAGAAGGAATGGAGAAGGCGCTCAATGTAAAACTTTTGTCTGAAACAAAAGATGAGTTGCCTGAGAACATTGATATAATTTAAACAAAATCAAACGATGATAGTGAAGCAATCGTGAGTAACGTGATTTAAAATGTGTTGGGAAGTGATTCTGATGACGGCAGCTTTGAGAGCGCCAACTTGAGTTTAAATAGTTCTGAATCACAATCTGAAAATGAAGATACGTTATCAGAGAATAGTCTAAGTGATGATCCTAACGTTGTGCTATACAAAGTTAAGGATTCTGATAGATTATATTTTGACGAAAGCTTTCCGATTCGGAATGTGAAAGAAGATCACATCGACAAACTATTCAAACTGGTTGAAGTTTCATCAGAGGATCTAGATAAAAATGAGAAGAAATTTTATTCAAAATCTAAGAAGATTTATAACAATTACTGGAAAAATGGTGGGGAATTTCCTGAGAATAGGAGAGGGGGTGTGGGTTTTGAACCTAAAGAAATGAGAAGAAAAAGTCACCATTTCACGAATATAAGAAGAAAAACATGAATTTGCGTTTGGGACTAACACTGTGGCAGAAGAGAATTTGATTGGAAAGCAATCAAATGATGAGTTTAAAAAAGAGAAAGAGCTTCGTGATCAGGTTAAATCTACAAGTGGAGTAAAATCTATCAGTGGAAAAACAGTTGATACTCGAACATGTTTCAAATGCAATGAAGTAGGTCACATTGCATGAAAATGTCCGAAATCAAAGTCTGGTCATCAAGGAAATAGAATTTCAGATGATAAAAATCAAAGAAACCGGAGATTGTTCCAATTACGATTTTGAAAAGAAACAATGAATCTAAATCTGAAGAGAAACCTAAAATTGATAAGATTTCTAACTTTGGAAAAGGTGAATCTTTGAAACAATCTGAAAACAAAGATTCAATGTTTTATGTTAAAAAGGCAAGAATGAAATCACAATCCTGGATCCGAGAAAGATTTCATCATCATCTGAAGTGGTTAAACCAACTGGTTCAGTAAAAAACAATGATGTTAACCAAACAAAGACTGATCAGCGGGTACCAAAGAAAGAAATGAAAATTCCAACTTTCGATATCCCAAATCCACCCAAGACCGACAAGGCTTGGGTTTCCCTCTTTAACTAATTGCTTTAACATGTGCAGGGGCTTCCAAGGTCTAACTTATCAAAGTGGATTATGGACAGCGGAGCTTCTCGGCACATGACGGGGATGCAAGCCTTATTATACGATATCAAAGCTATCAATGGAGGCTACGTAGGATTTGCTGGAAATCAAGGCGGAAGAATCATTGAAGAAGGAAAATTATCGAATGGTGTGGTATCTTTTGATAAGGTCAACTACGATGCTGAATTGGAGAATAATCTTCTGAGTATCTCCTAGATGTGTGACAAGAAGTTCACTACTCATTTCAATGACAAAGAGTGCATGATTTCAAAACCATGTTTCAAGATTCCAGAAGAATTCTCATGCGCGCTCTTCGAGAGAACAATCTTTATGTACTTAATATGAGTACTGCCACAACTACATCGAAGTCAGCATAGTGTTTTGTCACGAAGGCCATAGAAAAGGAATCGCTTTTATGGCATAGAAAGATGGGTCATATTCACTCGAGAAAGATGAATTTTCTGTTTCATAACAATCTCGTGGAAGGAGTGAATCTAAAGAGCTTTCACATGAACAACAGTTGTGTAAGTTGCAAGAAAGGAAAGCAGATTAAAAAGTCTCATCCAAGGAAGATTCTGAACTCAATAAAGCTTCCACTGGAGCGTTTGCATATGGATCTTTTTGGTCCTGTTAATGTCAAAAGTATTTCAGGAGATATTTATTGCTTGGTAGTAACTGATGACTACTCAAGATTTTCGTGGGTATTCTTCCAAGAGAGCAAAGATGAAACATTTGAGAATCTAATTATACTCTTTAGGAAGCTTGAAAATCTGTACCATCTTCCTATTAGAAGAATCCGAATCGAAAATGGTACAGAATTCAAGAACAAACGTATGCAAGAGTTCTGTAATGAAAAAAGGGTTCTTCATGAATTCAGTGCTTCATATACTCCACAACAAAATGGGGTTGCTGAAAGAAAGAATCGAACGCTGATAGAGACAGCACGAATAATGCTTGCATATTCTAAATAGCCTGTGAGTTTCTGGAGTGAAGCAGTGGCATCAGCATGTTATACGTTGAACAGGGTCTTAACTATTAAACCTACCAAGAAGACATGTTTTGAACTTCTTAATCAAAGAAAGCTTAATATGGAGTATCTAGGACCTTTTGGATCTCCCTGCACGGTTATTGATCCTGATGGAAAATTTGATGCCAAGTCTTTAGAGGGTTTCTTTGTTGGGTACGCAAGTCCACTCAGATGAGTCTATCTTCCTAGCATGAAGCAGGTGGTTCTTGTTCAACATGCCGACTGCCGAAGTATACAATGCCAACACAAAAAGCAGGTGATGCTTGGACGTTCAACTATGACAGTTTATGGAAGTCTTTTGATCTTCCAGAAGAGCCGAATGACGAAGAAATTGCTGCTCTGAATTATTTTCATCAGTCTGCTAATTAAGAGCAGATTTCAAGTTAATTACCATCTGTTGCTACATCTTCTTCTGGTGAAGCTCAAAGTAATGTACAAGATGAACCAGTGACACGAGTCACAGAACCAGTGAATTCTAATCCAGAACCCATTCTTTCTCCAACGCACAATTCTGATTCTGATGAGGCTCCGACGTTTGATGATGATGGAGAATCTAGTTCTGATGAGGAATCTGAGTAGATCACTAGTATGTTAAATCAATATGCTGGCAAAAGTACAAGAAATGAAGCGTCTTCTAGTATTCCTGCTGTTGAATTTTTATTCATCTAACACTATAATTGGAGAGTTACAAGCTGGAGTCAGAACAAGAAGCCAGATCAATAAAGCGCTTAGTTGTTTCAATATGAAGGTGGCTCCGATTCAAGAATTTTGCTCTTACCGTTGTTTTATATCTCAAATTGAGCCGAAGTCAGTTACTGACGCACTTGGAGATGAAAACTGTGTTTTAGCAATGCAAGAGGAGTTATTACAATTCGAGAAATTCGGTGTATGGAAACTTGTGGACCTCCTGGCAAATCAAAAGGCGATTGATACTAAATGGGTCTTCAAGTGTAAGCGTCACGATAGAGGAGTAATTGTGCGAAACAAAGCTTGACTTATTGTCAAAGGATTTCATCAACAAGAAGGTATTGATTACACAGAAGTATATGCACTAGTTGCGAGATTAGAGTCTACCCACATTTTCTTGGCGTTCGCGTCTTGGAAAGGTTTTAAGGTATACCAGCTTGATGTTAAATCAGCTTTTCTCTATGGCAAATTGAGGGAACAAGTGTATGTCGGCCAACCACCGGGATTTGTCAATCCACTGAACAAGAAGAAAGCATTTCTCCTGGATAAAGCTTTGTATGGGTCGCATCAGGCCCCGAGAGCCTAGTACGAGACGTTATCTCAGCACCTAGTCGGCAATGGTTTTACCAGAGGCATAGTGGATAGTACCTTGTTTACGAGAGAAGTTGGTAATCAATCATCTGCTGATAGTACATATTTACGTGGATGACATTATCTTTGGTTCAACGAACAATGAACTCTGCAAAGAATTTGAATCTATCATGAAGAAAAAGTTCGTAATGAGCTCGATGGGCGAATTGAAATTCTTTCTGGGATTGCAGGTTGATCAGTTGCCGGACGGTATCTTTATCCACCAAACCAAGTATGTTCATGATATTCTGAAGACGTTTGAAATGGACAGCACGAAGCCGTTATCAACACCACTGGCAAACAACCATGGAATCTGTGACGATGAGCTTGGAACCAAAGTTGATGAGACTCTTTATAGGTTGATGATAGGATCATTGATGTATCTGACGGCATCGCGCCCGGATATCATGTATCCTACCTGCCTTTGTGCACGTTATCAGTCTAGTCTTAGAATATCTCATATACAGATTGTGAAGCGGATTTTCAGATATCTGAAGGGATGTCCAAGCACCGGCTTGTGGTACCCGAAAATGACAACTTTGATCTGACGGGATATGCTGACTATGATTTCGGTGTTGACAGATTGAACGAAAAGTGTACGACGGCCGGTTGCCAGCTCTTCGGAACACGACTTGTAACTTGGCAGTGCAAGAAACAAACCCCGATCGCTTTCTCTACTTGTGAGGCGGAGTACATTTCAGCTTCCAGCTGTTGTTCACAACTTTTGTGGATCCAACAGCAGATGAGAGACTATGGATTGCAATTTCTTGACACTCCGTTATATGTAGACAATAAGACAGCAATCAACATAACAAAAAATCATGTCCATCACTCTCGAACTAAACATATCGAGATTCGTTACCACTTTATTCGTGATTGTTACGAAAAAAGATTGGTACGAATTGAGAAAATCCACACTGATGAACAAAAAGCTAATTTTTATACCAAACCTTCTACTCTAACATGGTTTAAATACTTAATGAGGCTTAATGGTATGAAAAATCTTTTGACAGGTGCGGAAGCAGAGGTTGAATATGGATCGGATGACGAGTTCTCGTGATCCTCATTGGTTTGTTATCTTTTAGGATTAGATTTCTTTAAAAACTAAAATACAAAAATATGTTTTTGATTTTAGGGGGAGAAATGAAACGAGAAAATACAAAAAATATATAAAAATCAAAATGTACAAAAACATTGAAAAAAGGCAAAAATGATTTTGTGTAAAAAAGGAAATATAGTACATCATTGGACTATCACAGTATGCTAAGGATTTGTAAAGTTTAAAAGAATTAAACAAGTCTTACTGTGGATGTGTCGATAGGCTTTACACGTTCAGTAGATTGTTTTCGGGATATAAACTAAATTTTACAACTACTTAATTTGTGGATGAACATCTCTCGGATATATGGACTTAGTACTCTAAAATTTCGTTTGAGAGATTGCCTGATTATGAGATACGAGGTCTTTATAGATAATTGATATCTGGGGTATTATACAAGTTCTTCTGATTTTGCGTAGGCAATGGCCTAGAACTTCTATAATGCTTTTGCTTAAAACCCTTAAACTGGAAGAAAATTGAAAGAATCGAAAGATCTTATCAATTGCAGTCAAAAGATTCCATATTTGGAACAACGCCTTAAAGTCGAGCCTTCATCTCTTTGTCGATACGGTGGTATTAACCTGAGCTCTCAAGGCTTCGCATAACCCAGATACAGATAGCAGTTACGCTATACTCACCTGTAAGATAAAATCTAGGGAATCTTGATACGGGAGTATATTCTGAGATGGGAACCATAGTTAAGTCAAGTTTCTTAAATCTATCTAACATATCTTGGAACAATTGAGAAATGTGTCGAAGTTTAAGTGGACAAATATATCGACAATCTAGGTAAACAAGTTTAAAACTTGAAGTCATCTAAAGGTCAACGGTACTGGTGATAAGTCTCAACAACTGATATGATCCTTAGACACGAATTCAAAAAAATATGTCTGTAAATATGTTTGTACATAGTTTCATGAGATTACAGATTTAAACCCAAAAAGATTTTCAGTGTGTTTAAGCATAAACTTTCGAAAAATTCAAAAAAAATTTGTTTCTACATTGTTTTCAAACAGCCAATGATGAAAAGCGGATCTTCGGAGTTTGGAATGGTGCAAATCGTTGGAAATCTTGAAGACAACGGGTTGGGAGCTAATCTGTAAAATCAAGTTAATTGAAAAATGATTAAAAGTTCATTAATTTGAAACTTTAAATTGAAGGAAAAACATCAGTTTGTTCATAACGGGTCAAACCAAGGTCATTAACTTGCACTCGACAGACAAATCGGTTAACCAAGGTCATTAACTTGGACTTGGTCAACTGAGTGGATTTTCAAAAACCTGGTAAACTTGTGAAAGTTCAGGGTTTAAAGTGAAAAATTTGAAAATTTTTGAAATAACCCTAGTCAAATTCGGCCGAAGTTAGGTTATCTGTTTGTGTAATAAGCTTAGACAACTTCGGGTGAAGTTAGGTTATGAATGTTTGTATGTTTTGAAGGTCAAGTTCGCCCGAAGTTATCTACACTATAAATAGAGCAACTTCGGACAAAGTCCTCATTTCATCTGAGAACTGTTTTGAGCAAACTTGAGATCTGTCGAGCGAACTTGTTATTTTGTGTTTGAAATACCGTTATACTGCCCAATTTTAGTTTAAATCTAGGTGATTGGCACACTTAGATCCATGGCAGAGGTGAGATTTGTATAAATAACCATGAATTTGTTGAGTTTTGAATGTGTCAGACTTGAATCGGTTAAAACACATAGATTTAGGTGGTTTGAATTGAAATTTTGGACCATGAAAACATGTTGCAGGTTTGAATTTGAATTGGGGACGATGACAAGTTCGCCCGAACTTAGTCATGTTGTTTGAAACAACTTCGGGCGAAGTTGTGTGTATAAAAGAATGAGTTTGTATGTTAACTTCAGGCGAAGTAGGGTTTAACCAGTTTCAAAAATTGTTAACATGCCAAGTTCGACCGAACTTATACTAAATTGTTATGAGACATGCTTTTATGATAAGTTCGCCCGAACTTATACTGATGTGTTACAAAACACGCCTTTTTGGCAAGTTCAAGCGAAGTTGTCCTAATATGTTGTTAAAATTTGCATAATATGCCAAGTGTTTGTGTTTTTCACGTCGCAGGTTGTTCAGCTCAAGTATTCAAAGTTTCACAACACGTGTGTTTCGCTAGACAAGAAGTTATTTCCATCCCTGGAGCTGTTTTCTGATATATTAGAGTTTATGGGACGTATTCCTATGACGAAGGCCATTACCGACAAACACATCGTGTATCGCTCACACGTAAACTTCTTCTGGAGTTCTGCAAAGTACGATGAAGCTAATAAAGTAATCAATTCGTTTGTTCACGTGGGAGATGAAGATAAAGAGTTTAAAGTCACAGAAGCTGATATCCGCAGAGTGTTGGAGTTCAACGATAGTGCTGATGATCCAACGGGTTTTGAGGAACGAATGGTGAAAGGATGCTTTTATCGAATGGGTATCGCGGATATGTTAATGAATCTTCATTCAAGAAGGGCAATCTTGGTCTGCCGTATAAATTCTTTCTACATTAGCGGGTATCGCAGATATTTTAATGAATCTTCATTCAAGATGTTGATAACTCTTTCATTTATTCATTATAAATCTCACACATTTCTCTCATGATGAAAGAGTTCTGTCCACGTCATGAGCAAAGGGCACTTGAGAATGAGTTCAATGATCTTAAACAAGATAATGGAGAACATCGTGCCTACACCGACCGATATGAGAAGCTAAGCTTGTTGTCCTACGATGATTACGCCTTTGGAAAAGGCAGTTGAAAAGTACATTGATTGTCACACCCCAACCGATGGCGGAATCATCGGGGCGCGGTACTAGGCGAATCAGATTGCTCGAGAGAACCCATAACAACTATTTACGCAACAATATTTAAAATTCGTTATCCCATACAAACAACCATATAATCATAAATAATTATTGCAAATATCAAAACATCTCTCAAACAAATATAATTCGATCTTCCCTAGATTTTCTATTACAATGCGTTTCTAGAGATAATTCCTAAATCCGGTTTGCAGCAAGTAGATCTCAATAACCTGCAACATACGTCAAAATAATTTGTCAACACAAAAATGTATTGGCGAGCATACAGGTTTTGGCATAATAGCATAATAGATAAAAGTGCAGCGAATCTCTTCATACATAAACATGATTCATACAACACATAAACGCACAAGACAATTTATCATGCTAACTCACTGAGAGCTCGCGCGTACTTCCTAGCTAAACCCCGTCGGGTGATAGCCCATCTACAGTACCATACTAGCCAAGGTGGAGATAACAAAAAGTGCCCTAGCTTATATGTTCTAGCAATCACGTATCAATATGTATAACAGATATTCGCATGTGATAAATCAGTTTAGCGTGCATTGTATTTTTAATAAGAACGTATGTTACACCCAAAAGTGAATTAAAGAGGAAATGGGTCAAGTATACTCACAGTAGGTGCGATTAGAGGAGAGTAGACGACTGTTGAGAGGTGAGACGAGTGTCGGATCAGCCTGCATACGCGAACGGAAGTGCATCAGTCTCCGAAATGCTGAAACGGTTAAGTTTGGAATGGGCAGTATGCAAGTTCGAGCGAACTTGTATGTAAACATACAAGTTCGAGCGAACTTGTATAGATTTATTTGGGTTGAGTCAAGTTCGGGCGAACTTGTAAGTTTCTCAGGGAAACTTGACAAGTTCGGGCGAACTTGTGATGATTTGTAAAGTGGAATGACAAGTTCGGCCGAACTTGTGAAGTTTCTTGAGAAACTTTTCAAGTTCAAGCGAACTTGTGGTTTTATGCTTGAAAAGTTGAGTGTTTGGACTCAAGTTCGGCCGAACTTGACCCCTTGAGGTCAAGTTCGAGAGAACTTGACTAAAATGCTGCACAAAATCAGTTAAATCTCGAGCGAACTTGATGTTTTCGGGTCCAAAATCTTGCGTTTTCGCGTCGTTTGCTGAGTAAATCAAATGTCCACCCCTCCAACCTTGTGCTACTGAGCAAAACTTAGGCTGGAGTCTTTTAGAGCGGTTTTCGTCGTTTTACAAAAGCGTGGGCTAATCCGGGCGAACTCGTGGTTCGTTCGGGTTAGTCCGGCTTATGTAAAACAACACAAACGTTCTTGTGATTCCAGATCTGGGATCGTCAATGGAAGATGCTTCGTTCCACATCAAAAATGAACGAAACACACATCAAAAGTCCGTATTTTGTGTAAAAATCGATATTTATAAAAGTTTTCCTCAGATCTATAACCTACAAGCCGAAATCATAAAGATTTCATGTTCGGGAAGCCAGCTATGCCCAAACGAACTTGTTTAGTGTAGATCTAGGTGAATAACAGAAGATTTATAGAAAAAGATGAAGGTTTTCGTAAAAGAAGATGTTCAGATGAAATCAAAGGTAGAACCTTGTGTAAAATCATTGTAAACCTTTGGAGATTGCATAAAACAGGTTGGTTCTTACTTAGGATTCGAGGGTTTCGGGTTAGGAGAGCTATGGGCGAAGTTGCAGCAAGCTCAAATGAGAGAATAGGGCTAAGTATTTATAGGCGAAGTGAAAATGAGAGCTGGTGGGAGTCAAGTTTGGTCGAACTTGCATGATTTCAAGCAAGTTCGGGCGAACTTGTTAGATTTTCAAGAGGATTATGTCAAGTTCGGCCGAACTTACTGATTCTGTGAAGAATCTAAGCAAGTTCGAGCAAACTTGAGGGGAAAGAGAGGGTTTTTGTGGCCAGTCAAGTTCGGCCGAACTTGTCCAAAAACTCCGGATTTCTTCGTTTTTCGATTGTTTAACGATTGTTCGGCGATGTATTCGCGTTATATAGTTACATTTAAGCGTTATAGCAAAGTATTAGGCGTATTAAATGGTCATATTTACTTAAAGTTCACAACTATTCAAAGTTTGATAAATACGCGATGAAGTATGCGTCTTTGTTCCCAAGTCTTGCGAGAGTCGCGTTGCAGTGTAAGCGAGCAGATAGCCTCGGAAATTTCACGCAAAGTTGATAGTATTAAGTTTGTGCGAGATAAGCGTTGTGTTAATGCAATATAATGCGTTGTGGTGTGATATAGTGTGAAAAATATGTGATGAAGCGTAATAGGCGATATAGGTTACATTATGATCTGAATCTCTGGTGTTAGGCGTAACGAGAGCAGCGAGCTGTGACGAGTTAACGAGCTGCGAGGATGCGGGTTGTTACAGTCTCCCCTGCTTTAGGAAATTCCGTCCCAAAATTTATTTGAAGGGGGGGGGGCTTGAGAATCTATACAGGTGGGTAGCGATAATGGCGATAGGGCTATGATGATGAGCGATTAATTGATCGAGGAATTACGAAGGAAAATATGTCTCGGTGGTGCAAGAGAATCGATTAGTAAAAATGACTTCGTTGACTCGTGATTACAACATACGAGTTGGTGAGTCAAGTATGTTTTTAAGGTTTTGAAAATTTTTTGGTTAAACTGTTATGAAAAGGCTTTTGAATAAAAACACGATTTAGGGAAATTTTCTTACGAGGTGGCGTTAGGTTGAGGGTCGATTTAACCAACGTTGTAAGAAATGTCTTTGTTGCTCAAAGGTTTTAGATAATTCAAAATTTGTAGTAAATGACCCCAATTTTGTAAACACTCAAAATCTTTTTTTAGAAACTTCCATTTATTTTCAAACACGTCGGTAAAAATATGTTTTAACGGTATCAAAAATTTTAACCAATGTTGAACCCCACATGGCATCATCCCATGAGAGTTTGTTAATATGACTAAAACACTTATATATAGGATGTACTAGCGGCGTATCCACCATGTTTTAGTCATATCACTTCCATCTCATGGAGCGATGTCAGGTGTGTTGACAGGATATGGATAGATTTCGATATTCTTGGTCCAGATGATGAAGGGTTGGACCAAGAGATTACAAGGCTTGAATAACATCGAACCCCACATGCATCCCTTTCACCGAAGTTTGTTAATATGGCTAAAACACTTATATATAGGAAGTACCAGTGCGTATCCACCATGTTTTAGCCATACCTCCTCCGTCCCGTGGAATGATGTCATGTGTGCCGACATGGCTTGGATAGATTGGCGACTGGAATGGCGAAGCGGTAAGAATAAGAGGTGCGATAAGCGTCAAAGCGTCACGAGGTGAGGACGATAATCGAAGTGATAGCGTCCATTCGTGATAAGTGGCAAGCGATAAAGCGACGAGAGATAAGCGAATGCGATAAGCAAACGAAAATGATACAATGTCGAGATTATAATGCGATAGGCGATGCGATATAGACTTTATCGAAAGTGAGTTCGCGTCGATGTAGACTTACCAAAAGTCTAGCGGTGGTGCGTTCGAGAAGTGATGAGATGTTACGCCTTGCAGAAGTGTTTGCGTGTGAAAATAATCATCATAATATTATAGGTCTAATAACGGTAAATTACACATGGCACGTTTCCACGGGAGTTCGTTAGCATCACAAAACACTTATATATAGGAAGTACCATCGGCGTATCCACCATGCTTTAACCACACTGCCTCCGTGCCGTGGATAGGTGTCACACTTTTTCAACATGGTTAAGATGCTTATATATAGGAAGTACTAGCGGCGTATCCACCACGCTTAACCATGCCTTTAACGTTAGGGCACTATTAGAACTCACTACGATCCCCATGCAGACACCGGGTTAATCCCGTGTGCACCCGTGATTAATTAGTATTTGCATGATTATGGTAACTTAATCTAAAGGCGCATTGTGGGGGTAGAAACATATTATATCATGAATAACCATATAATTTAAGTAATAATAACTAGTGTGTGCGCTTAGACTACGTGTGAGGTTCGAGAGAGATAGAGAGGCATCGTTCGTGAGTTGAAGTGATATCAGGTAATAGAATGATTATAAAGCAAAAGCACTAATGTCGAAAATCATACCTTCATTGACGTCGTCTTGCTCCTGCTCGAGGTTGATGTCCACGTCTTCCTCTGCAGGGGCTGCGGCTTGGGTTGGTGACTTTGGTGGTGTCGATTCATTTTGCTGTCGTGGCCCTGTGCGACATTTGCTGGTGTAGTGGCCAAAGCAGTTGCAGTTGTCGCAGTAGCGACAGCTGGTCCCGGCTGGATGGTGATAAGTACATGTCAGACAATGGGAATGAGGTCTGGTGTAGTTATGTCTCGGGTAGAATGGAACTGCTTGGAGAAGTTCAGGGTTGGGCGGTTCGGTCGCGGAGTAGTTGAAACTCGAGCTCTTTCTCTTGTGGCTAGGCTCGGCAGGTACTTGCGGTGGTGTATAGTCGTTGTCGTCATCGGAATCGTCGTCGGAATCATTGTCAGAGTCGTCGGACAATTCGACAGTAGCTTGATTCATATTCCTGGCAGGATTCTTGGAGAAATATCCATCCAAGACTCGCTGGTCGTTGATTTCTGCGGCCAGTTGGTAGGTTTCTTCTATAGTAGCCGGTCTTGCAGCTTCGACAAAATTTCCCACACACCCAGGCAAGGCACAGATGTACTTCTTGATGGCCTTTTCGGGAGTGTCGACTTGTGTTGGGCAAATGATGCTGAGCTGTTTAAACCTTGCTGTGAGGCCGGCGTTGTCACCTTCGATTTGCTTGATATTCCAGAACTCGTTTTCTAGCTTTTGGACTTCGTGGGGAGGGCAATACTCTCTCTTCATGAGCTCCTTCAGCTCCTCCCACGATAGCGCGTAAGCTGCGTCGTTTTCACGTTTGATGCGCTCGGCTATCCACCAGTCGGGTGCTCGGGATTGGAATACTCCGGTAGCACATGTGGTTTGGAATTGCTCAGGGCACCCACTCTGACGAAGGGTAACCTCGATGGCATCAAACCACTGGAGCATTTGGGATATACTTCCTTCACCTGTGAAGACCATTGGGTCACAGGCCTTGAACTGCTTGTAAGAGAATGCAGACTTTGGTGTGTTGGACTTAGAGTCTTCCGAGGTTCGAGAGTTGCCGAGGGCTTGAATTTGAGTAACGATTTGAGGAATGACCTTGGCCACAAGTGATGCGATCCTCTTGTCAGACTTCCTTCGTGCTTGACGCCGAGAGTTGGAAGCGTTCGAAGACATCTACAAAAGGTTTGGAATGAGATTCGATCATAATGATTTGTATTTTGCGATGCGATTTAGCGCATTAAAACTTGTTTTAGTTGATATAATAATACATATTTCACATAGGAGTCACATAAGAAAAACACATATCTCCTAAATTCTCACGTATTCACATAAGCGCGTGTAGTCACACGCTATAGGTATATATATAGATATTTAGATATGTATATATAATTGGCGGTATTACGCGAGGACGTGATCAAGGGAGTTGTTATGATTTAGTTATGTTGCGAGCATTAGCTTTTGTTTTGGATTGCGATGGCTGTGCGAGTTGTGCGTTAACATAGAAAGATAAAAGCGAATAAGCGGTAAATCGAAAACTTTCAAAAGTTTAAAATTCGTTTTAAATATGCACGAGGCACAATGAAAATCGATGATGCATAAAATCGATGATAATAGGCTTAAAATCAATAGAGCATCCTGGGTTTTGAGACAGCGACTACCCAAAGTGATTCGATCATTCTGCCGAGTTCGGGCACACGCTTTGGCCTAATAGGTAAATGTTCTCACCGCCTCGCGGCTAACGACATCACCCTTCCGGTTATTACGCGTCCCAAAGCGTTAGAAACAATCGAGACTTTGGTGAGATTGAAAATCGAGGAGTGGGACGAGTTTTCAAGGTTCGGGTTTCACCCCTGACTTGATAACTTCGAATCCCTGATTGTGGTTTTAACTCCCGGACCCATCAGGAGGTTTCCACTGGATAGAATAGGAAATTTCCATTAAGATGTGGATATCTCCTAACTTAACAGACAACTTCGTACAGATGAGATTACGCGGAGTGAGTGATTCGTCGAGAGTTCGCGGATTTCACACCTATTCCCGACAAATCGACTCGTTTGTGTGATACGAGCGTTCTTCACGTGTATTGTGGTAGCTTTAGGAAAAGCATTGTTTAGAAGTTCGTGCCGAAAGTTTCTGGTCAAGTTCGGGCGAACTTGGCATCACACTGATGTCAAGTTCGAGCAGACTTAACTGTTTCAGGCGAACTTGTTATATGTTGAGAGGGGACAGACAAGTTAGGTTGAACTTGGTCAAGTCCGGTCGAACTTGATCAAGTCCGGTCGAACTTGATCAAGTTCCGGCGAACTTGATCAATTTCGAGCGAACTTGTCACCCAAGTTCGGGAGGACTTGCTGTTCGTGTTTGCTTTTGGCGTTTAATCGATGCGTAATGGTCTGATTTGGTGTCTTAACTGTAGACTAAGTCGAACATGGCAATTCTACCTAATTCCCTGCAGTTATGACTCTGATACCAATCTGTCACACCCCAACCGATGGCGGAATCTTCGGGCGTGGCACTAGGCGAATCAGATTGCTCGAGAGAACCCATAGCAACTATTTACGCGACAATATTTAAACATTCGTTATCCCATACTAACAAACATATAATCCATAAATAATTATTACAAGTATCAAAACATCTCTCAAACAAACATAATTCGATCTTCCCTAGATTTTCTATTAGAATACCTTCCTAGAGATTATTCCTAAATCCGGTTTGCAGCAAGTAGATCTCAATAACCTGCAACATACGTCAAAATAATTTGTCAACACAAAAATGTATTGGCGAGCATACAGGTTTTGGTATAATAGCATAATAGATAAAAGTGTAGTGAATCTCTTCATACATAAACATGATTCATACAACACATAAACTCACAAGACAATTTATCATGCTAACTCGCTGAGAGCTCGCGCGTACTTTCTAGCTAAACCCCGTCGAGTGAGAGCCCTTCTACAGTACCGTACTAGCCAAGGTGGAGATAACGAAAAGTGCCCTAGCTTATATGTTCTAGTAATCACGTATCAATATGTATAACAGATATTCGCATGTGATAAATCAGTTTAGCGTGCATTGTGTTTTTAATAAGAACGTATGTTACACCCAAAAGTGCATTCAAGCGAAAATGGGTCAAGTATACTCACAGTAGGTGTGATTAGAGGAGAGCATACGACTGTTGAGAGGTGAAGACGAGTGTCAGATCAGCCTGCATACGCGAACGGAAGTGCATCAGTCTCCGAAATGCTGAAACGGTTAAGTTTGGAATGGGCAGTATGCAAGTTCGGCTGAACTTGTATGTAAACATACAAGTTCGAGCGAACTTGTATAGATTTGTTGGGGTTGATAAGTTCAGGCGAACTTGTGATGATTTGTAAAGTGGAATGACAAGTTCGGCCGAACTTGTGGTTTTATGCTTGAAAAGTTGAGTGTTTGGACTCAAGTTCGGCCGAACTTGATGGGGTCAAGTTCAAGCGAACTTGACTAAAATGCTGCACAAAATCAGTTAAATCTCGAGCGAACTTGATGTTTTCGGGTCCAAAATCTTGCGTTTTCGCGTTGTTTGCTGAGTAAATCAAATGTCCACCCCTCCAACCTTGTGCTACTGAGCAAAACATAGGTCGGAGTGGTCTTTTAGAGTGGTTTTCGTCGTTTTACAAAAGCGTGGGCTAATCCGGGCGAACTCTTGGTTCGTTCGGGTTAGTCCGGCTTGTGTAAAACAACACAATGTTCTTGTGCTTCCAGATCTGGGATCGTGAATGACAGATGTTTCGTTCCACATAAAAAATGAACGAAACACACATCAAAAGTCCGTAGTTTGTGTAAAAATTGATATTTATAAAATTTTTCCTCAGATCTATAACCTACAAGCCGAAATCATAAAGTTTTCGTGTTCGGGAAGCCACAGCTATGCCCAAACGAACTTGTTTAGTGTAGATCTAGGTGAAAAACAGAAGATTTATAGAAAAAGATGAAGGTTTTCGTAAAAGAAGATGTTCAGATGAAATCGAAGGTAGAACCTTGTCTAAATCGTTGTAAACCATTGGAGATTGCATAAAACAGGTTGGTTCTTACTTAGGATTCGAGGGTTTCGGGTTAGGAGAGCTATGGACGAAGTTGCAGCAAGCTCAAATGAGAGAATGGGGCTGAGTATTTATAGGCGAAGTGAAAATGAGAGCTGGTGGGAGTCAAGTTCGGTAAGTTCGGGCGAACTTGTTAGATTTTCAAGAGGATTATGTCAAGTTCGGCCGAACTTGCTCATTCTGTGAAGAATCTAAGCAAGTTCGAGCGAACTTGAGGGGAAAGAGAGGGTTTTTGTGGCCAGTCAAGTTCGGCCGAACTTGGGGTCGCCCAAGTTCGAGCGAACTTCTCCAAAAACTCTAGATTTCTTTGTTTTTCGATTGTTTATCGATTGTTCGGCGATGTAATCACGTTATATAGTTACATTTAAGCGTTATAACAAAGTATTAGGCGTATTAAACGGTCATATTTACTGAAAGTTCACAATTATTCAAAGTTTGATAAATACGCGATGAAGTATGCGTCTTTGTTCCCAAGTCTTGCGACCCGCGTTGCAGTTTAAGCGAGCAGATAGCCTCGGAAATTTCACGCAAAGTTGGTAGTATTAAGTTTGTGCGAGATAAGCGTTGTGTTAATGTGATATAATGCATTGTGGTGTGATATAGTGTGAAAAATATGCGATGAAGCGTAATAGGCGATATAGGTTACATTATAATCTGAACCTCTGGTGCTAGGCGTAACGAGAGCAGCGAGCTGCGATGAGTTAATGAGCTGTGAGAATGCGGGTTGTAACATTGATGGCCTGCCTGACTCTGTTTAGGATATTGTTACTGGTAGTAACCCTACCACCATTCGACAAGCTATCAAACTCTCTGCTACCGTGACTGAGTCTCAAATCAGAAAAGGGAAATTGTTTCACAAAGGCGACAAGGAACAAGCTGCTAAAACCACACAAGACAAACCCAAAGAAACCAAAGCTGAACCTTCCAAGAAATCTAGGAAGCATAGGCTTCACAAAACCTTGTTGTGGTTACTCGACCCAACCAAGCTACTCCCAACCAACCAGCGCAACCCCCTGCTAGAAGACCATACAATGGAACTGCACCTTTGTGCAACCAATGTGACCTTCATCATCATGCCAATGTTCAATGTCACAAATGTTTAAATTGTGGGCTTATTGGTCATACATCTAATATTTGCCGAGTTGCTGCTACACAAAACCAAGTTGTTAACAACCCTGCTCAGGGACGTGCTCCTAACACTGGAGTTAACGAGCCACGTGCCAACAATAATGCAGTTATAAACAACTAGGGTTTTACATTTCAATTTCTTTTGTTATCCAAGACTCATGTACTTTTTCCAGTTATTTATGTAATGATGTTTTAATTATATGCCTGATTGTGTAATGTGTGTTGTTATATCAATTGCGGGAATTCTCATTCTTTAAGAAATTGAACGACTCGGGTAATGCACCTCTTTGCACTCGCACATTCTTTACCAAACCTATGAACTCGTCTATCCATGGAAAACGTACAGTTTTATTGGCTGGCATGAAACACGTGAGATTGCATGCATTATTTCAATTATCGAGACAAAGTATCTTTCTTTGACCATAATTTATCACTTGACAAGATAAGCTATGTAGACTATGCAATGAATTCAGTAATTATGGGTGCACCCATAATTATGAGATTCGATGCATGGAAACCATAGTGAGTCCTGTTAAGTTTGACGGCATAAAATCTAGAGTGATTAGATAATGAGGCGATCATGATATCATAAGAACAGGGTGGATACGCCAATGTTACTTCCTATATATAAGTGTTCTTATGGTATTATTTGTCGTAGCATTATCCAAATCACTCGGGGATTTTATGTTATCCCAGACCCATATGTGTTAACTTAAACAATAATCAAAAGCCATCTATATTCATTTCCATTTCTGCTGAAGTATCCATTAAGGAAAAATGAACTAGCTCCTCATTTTTTGCTTTTCCAGAGATATCCATTGGGAAATGAATAATCCATTCAAAATCCTCATTTATTTCGTTTCTAATGAAGTATCCATTGGAAAATGAATTCATTTTCGCTTTTAAAGAAATATCCATTGGGAAAATGAATGAATTCATTCCGCTTCTGAAGAAGTATCCATTGAGGAAAATGAATTATCCATTCATTTTCGCTTCTGAAGAAATATCCATTGGGGAATGAATAATCCTTTTCTGATCCTTCATTTCCACTTCTGATGAAATATCCATTGGAAAATGAATTATCCATTCATTTTCGCTTCCGAAGAAATATCCATATGGGAAATGAATAATCTATTCAACAATCCTTCATTTCCACTTCTGACGAAGTATCCATTGGAAAATGAATTATCCATTCATTTTCGCTTCTGAAGAAATATCCATCGGGGAAATGAATAATCTATTCAAAAATCCTTCATTTCCACTTCTGAAGAAGTATCCATTGGAAAATGAATTATCCATTCATTTTCGCTTTTGAAGAAATATCCATCGGGGAAATGAATAATCTATTCAACAATCCTTCATTTCCACTTCTGACGAAGTATCCATTGGAAAATGAATTATCCATTCATTTTCGCTTCTAAAGAAACATCCATCATGGAAAGGAATAATATATTCAACAATCCTTCATTTCCACTTCTGACGAAGTATCCATTGGAAAATGAATTATCTATTCATTTTCGCTTCTGAAAAAATATCGATCGGGGAAATGAATAATCTATTCAACAATCCCTTTATTTCCACTTCTGACGAAGTATCCATTGGAAAATGAATTATCCATTCATTTTCGCTTCTGAAGAAATATCCATCGGGGAAATGAATAATCTATTCAACAATCCTTCATTTCCACTTCTGACGAGTTATCCATTGGAAAATGAATTATCCATCCATTTTCGCTTCTGAAGAAATATCCATCGGGGAAATGAATAATCTATTCAACAATCCTTCATTTCCATTTCTGACGAAGAATCCATTGGAAAATGAATTATCCATTCATTTTCGCTTCTGAAGAAATATCCATCAGGAAATGAATTATCCATTCGTAATCCTTCATTTCCATTTCTGACGAATAATCCATTGGAAAATGAATTATTCATTCATTTTCGCTTCTGAAGAAATATCCATCAGGAAATGAAATATCCATTCGTAATCCTTCATTTCCATTTCTGATGAAGAATCCATTGGAAAATGAATTACCCATTCATTTTCGCTTCTAAAGAAATATCAATCAGGAAATGAATTATCCATTCGTAATCCTTCATTTCCACTTCTGATGAAGAATCCATTGGAAAATGAATTATCCATTCATTTTCGCTTACGAAGAAGCATCCACGGAGAAATGAAACACAAGCTAAATCCTTATAGAACCTTCTATCTCAATAGTCCGATTTAAAGGATACTCACAGTACTATTGGTCGATTTGGTTCTACCATAAATCAAATCCCTCATCTCCACTTTCTACATTAATCAAGGAAGTATCTATTAGGAGATGAGCATCACAAGTATAACAGGTCATTCCCACTTCCTACTTTATCTGAGGAAGTATCCACTAGGGAATGATAAAGTTATGCCTTACGTGGAGATCCATGATGGGTTATTCTATGTGAGTAGATGAAACTCTAGATTCCGCGCAAAACGATTGCTTGACACAACTTATGCAAACTGATTCCTACAAATAAATTTCGGGATGAAATTTCCTAAAGTAGGGGAGACTGTGACAACTGCGCCTCCAGTTGTCATTGTCATATCCCGAACAAATTCATAAGCAATAAAACCTTGTGTTTTATTCATTGAATTACGAAATTATCCATAACAATTGCATAATAACAATTCTTGATCAAAATCGAGCTCTTAAACAATCTCTGGAAAATTATACGTAAACTGTTACAAAATCGTAATTAGTTAAGCGCAACGTATGTTACGGAATAGTTAAATAAGCTAAACATTCCCTAAATATCCGTTACATAATTTAGAAATAAGTTTTGAAGGGTTTGGTATGTCAAAAACAAGCTCATTCGATCACAGGGACTATCTACGAAAAACTACGAAAGTCTGCTGATTCTCGTAGCGACGCACACTCTGGAACAACGAGACAAGCTTAACATACCTAAAATACCCTTTACATAACTTAGAAATAAGTTTCGAGGGCTTTGGTAGGGCAAAAACACACTTTTGTAACTTCAGGGGCTATTTTGCAAAATTCTGCGAAACTATGCCAATTCGCGTATTTCCTTGATACGGGACATGTACGGACATTCAAAAGTTTTTGTAATCATTAAAATATCATATTTTAGTGATTGGAATGCAAAAATATCGTTCGTCACGCATTAACGGTCATGCACACGTTCGTTACGATTTCCGTTGTAATTAACCAAAAACCGCGACCGTACAGCCAAACGAACTGACCTATGAAACATTTTTAGACATATTTCAAGTTCCCAATACTTTAACGACCTTATGGAACTTAAATATTGGGTTAACGGGTGTTAGAAATGCCAAAACACGACGAAAACACGTGCAGGGACCTGTTCTGCCATTTTTGAAACTTCAGAATTGAATATGGGGGCTAGGTGTAGCGCGTAGCTCAGAAGGGTTACCTGTCGCATAGCGTGACGCCCCTGTTTTCACAAAAACGTTAGCTGGCAGTAGCACAGCTCATCTTCTTGCCACCAATACGCAAATTATAACACCTATCTTGCATTTTGCCACACTTATTCTGCATCTAACACATCATTAACACTTGTTAACATCCTAGATCATTGTCTTAACACTTGGCATGAGCTTGATCACCTTTGGATCATTATAAATACCATGATCATGCCCATTTTGAACTTTTTAAACCCCCTTCATACTCTAATCAGCCATAAATCCGAATTTGCAACCATCTTGGAGCTTTCTCTGTGGTTCTTTATCAATC
The DNA here is from genome assembly GCA_947069175.1 of Scalesia atractyloides. Classification (NCBI taxonomy): domain Eukaryota; kingdom Viridiplantae; phylum Streptophyta; class Magnoliopsida; order Asterales; family Asteraceae; genus Scalesia; species Scalesia atractyloides. The sequence continues at coordinate 29,796,792 of CAMTDV010001634.1, forward strand.
CTTTGTGTTTGTAATTGTTCCTCTCTTGCCATGTTCAATTATTATAGCTTAGATGGACTAAAAATGAAACAGTTTGACTTTCTGTTTGACTTTTAGTTTTGATCATGAATTGATCAAGACAAGGCTCAATTGAACCGTGTAATATGATGGTAATCAAGGTGGTTATGATCCCTAATTATCATGCCTACTGATTTCCACATTTTCTAGTCATTTTGACAAATCAAAGTTTCGGTCAAAATGCGATTTTTGCGCATTTTGCAACGGAACCGTTTCCGGGAATCAAAACAGGTTGTTTTAATGCCAAAATACTTTTATAAACTTATTTAGACATATCAAACCATTTCAAATTCGTAACCTTTGTTTAAGTGCTTGTTTAGAGTTAAAAGTCTAGCTGTTTGACCACCGCTTTGACTTTCAAATCTGACCCGTTTGGTTAATCTTTGGATCCAACCAAATACATATTTATGACCATAATTATAAAGGGAATAACCCTCTAAGGTTATATCTTATGGTCATGTCATTTGGTTAGTGTTATGATAATTAGTTTATATAATCTTCAATAATGACCAAAATGCCCTTTTTGCGAATAAATCAAATATAAACATATGTAACATAAATTTTGACATATAATCTGATTTAATAACATTTTTAAACATGTTTTGGTAATTTAGACTTAACATAACACATATCTAATCATCCGACTACATTGTTACGCAAATGACGCGTTAAAGTAGCTTAAACTACCTTAACAAGTCGTAACGGGTCAAAAGCACTTAGAAACCTTTCCAACTCAGAATGTTAACTTTACTAAACCATTTCATATGAGTCCCAACACTCATTTGGTTTATAAGGTCTCATTCTATCCAAATCCTCCGATTTCAAGTCTCGATATTTACATAGTTAATCGTTTTTAGGACACGCTTGATTTCACAGACTCTTGATCTTGGTTTATCTTTTTGAACAAGGACTTTATTGCAATTCCAGGTGAGTACATAGTCCCCTCTTTTACATTTTCAAATGTTTTGGGGTGAAACATATGTGCCTATATCTACTTTTGTGTTCATGACACAATACATGCTTTGATTACATAGTACATATAGTACATGATTTAAATTGCATTTGCTTCATATGTTGACTTAGCGTATTCAGCACCTTGATTTTCAAAGACTTTTCTTGCTATGTATGTTGACTGAGCATACTAGTACATGGTTTCAATACATTTTCTTAACATGCTTGCATTGTTATTGACATATTGGTGCATTGACCTCTGATACATTCATTAACATTTGTGCCGACCATAGGTTTGATACCTCATTCCCGCTTCCTAGTTTTGGAAGTATCCATTGGGGAATGACAGAATCCGATGAACATTGATAAACCTTGTCTTTATAAAGGTTTATCCGACAATTAACAAGGTTTGAATGTATTCGCCAACAAACCATAAGATATGTTTTAACAATAAAAAGCAACGGTTTATAAAACATAACTTTGATTTGAACAAAACTTTTGTTCATTCAAAGACGTTGTTTTATACAAGACATTTTGACTATACGAGACATTGGTTTATGGTGAATGACTTAAATAGCGTGACGTGTGTAATATGATAAAAGCATGGTGGATACGCAGATGGTACTTCCTATATATAAGTGCTTTTATTATCTTACATATTGTGGCGTTATCTAAATCATTTTAAACAAAATACAAGACATGACATATCTTATACAAACACGACATTGGTTTACATGACATTTGACTTGACATTTGGTTTATACTTGACATTTGGTTTACACCTGACAATTTGGTTTACATAAGAACAATGGCTTATTCATGAAATATTTTGGTTATTGATTTAACCATACACTATCTTTTATATCATATGATTTTTTCACATGATTTTATAAAAGAAAAACATTTTGTAAGGATTCATGGCTATTTTGGTTAAACTTTTCTCTAACATTTTAAGCCATGAATCTTCAATACAAAACCTATGTTACTCACATGCATTTTTATGCTGACGTACCTATTTTCACATATGTTTCATGTTAATCTAACTGATGATTGTTGCTGCCTGCTATACCTAGGATGGACTCGGGCCTTAGTGACTTTAAAACTTAAAAGACAATTTGATTGTATTTCATTTTCATTATTCCAAGTCAATGTAACTCGTTAACTCAATAAACAAAACTTGAAATACCAGGTGTTGTGAAACAATTTGTAACATGACTCCCCAAGTGTTTCCGCCGCATGTTGTTATACGCGATTTGGGGTGTTACAGTGATGATGTTATTTCTGCTTCTTTCGATAAAGATGATGAATCATTTGAAGATTCTACAGATATTCGTCAAAAGCAGATAGAAAAAGAACAAGAGGAGGAATGATTGAAAAAACAAGGTGAATATTTATATGTTCCATCTGCGGAAGAAGAGTCTGATGAAGACAGACCGAAAAAGAAAACAAAATGTGTGAAATCTAAGGCATATAAAGGTAAGAAGACAACGGGATCTCCAAGCACCAAAGGAAGAGTTCTACCTAAAAGGAGATACGTTAGTCAAAGAAAGAAAGTTACGCCTCCGCAAACCTCTGAAGTTCAACAACCACCAACAGTGTCTGTTCAAGTTCCACCACAAACTACGGAAATGCAAGAACCTCCTACAATGCCGCAACCAGAGGTTGCTATTACGAAAGAAGTGCCAATACAAAGTACTCCTCAATCAACTCCAAAGAAAACAACGCCAAAGGCTTCTCCAAAGCAGCGTACTACTCAGAGTCAATCATCTGCTCAGAGACAAGAACGTTATTTCTCTAGTGAATTTGGATATTTTCCGATGCCTCCATGAAATGTTGATATAGAGATTTATACTGATGAGTTACTTGATATGTTCAATGAGTCCAAAGTTCAAGAGTTGGAGAGAAGGATAAAAGCTGTTGAAGATCAAGTCAAGAAGAATGAAACCGAGAAAGAGATAATAGAAGATAAAGTTAAATTTCTAGAGAGTGATCGCGAATATATGAAGGCGATAGTTGAAAGCCTTGGTGCAGATAATGAAAGGTTGAGAAAAACGATTGCAGAGCTTGAAGCAGAGAAAGCACTAAACAAAAAAAGATTCAATATGCTACAGCGTGTTCTGGCAAATAGTCTGGGTTTAGACTTCATAGTAGAATACAACAGATTGGAAGTGCAAGATGAGAAAGATCATGGTGAAAAGGAGTTAGCAACACATGGAAAAGGAAAGCATGTCGAAAGTACTATCAAAACAGTGATTGGCGAAGGGTCAAAGTCGTCTGAAGTGCCTACTGTTGAAGAAACCCATGTTACAGAAACTAAAGTTGTTCAGAATGTTGAAGTAGCTCAGAATGTTGAACAAGTTGGTGAATTTGTCAAAGCTTCTGAAACAGAAAAGGAAACTGAAGAAAAAGAGGATGATGATGATGAGAATGATAAAGTCGATGATCCTGTCGATGATCCGAAAGATGATTCAGATCATGGTAAAGACGATGATGATGGTCAGGGTGGTGTTGGTTTGAAAGTGGATTCCGCAAAGTTCTCTAAAAACTTTGATTCTTTGATGAATAATGAAGCGAATGCTGAAGATGTTCAAAGTAAGGGGGAGCAAGAAGGTCATAAAGATGTTGATGATTCTGATCCGGTTATTGTTAAACCATTCACAACAGTTTCTGATAAACCCCTAATTCTGATGTTGGAACATAATATTGAAGAGGGGGAGTTTGTTCACGACTATACTAAAGAAGAATTGGCAAAGATGTTTGAGATAGAGCCTGGATCGTTTGAATTTGATTTCGAAGAGGAGTTAGTGAATATGAACACTTTTGAGCCGAAAGAATACTTTTACAAGCATACTCCTAAGGCTGATGATTATAACAGAGTGATTATTGAAGATGCATCTGATGAGGAAGAGGGTGCTGAAAAGTATTCTGGTGTGAACACTGACAACTTTCCAACATTCGAAGAAATGTATGAGGAATTAAATGAAGATTTGCTGAGAAGTAAAGTAGAAGAGACAGTTCAAGAAGGAGACATTCCACGACGGATGACAAAGGATGAAATTGCTGAAGCAAAGAAGTCTTGGTTTAAAGAAATGCCGAAACAACGAAAGTTTAGACGTCCGCTTGCATTCTTTACCAGAGACAAAGACAAGTCATTGGGTGATATTTTAAGTTAGGGGTGGTTGAAAGAATTAGATGTTTATGCTATTAAACGAGAATTGGGAGTTCAATACTTCCGACATATGGTAGACTTGAAGACTTTTCCATATTGGGATATAGAAGAGTTGGTACAGACGCGCAACATAAGCTACCAAATGAAGTTTCACGATCAACGCCAGTGGAAATTCATAAAGTTTGAAGCGATGTATGGTTTCAGATACTGGAAACCATTTATTCCGAAGCGTCGAATAAAAACATATAAGAAAATAGGTGAGAAAGATATGACGCTTGTGATGAAGAGGCCTAGAGCAATGAAGAATATGCCTTTGATGCCAATTGAACAAGATTTCTGTCCAATGTTTAAGTGGTGGAAAATAGACCCAGAGACATGTGAAGCTGTGATCGTGTTACGTGCTGATGAAAACTGGGATATTACGAAAGAGTTAACACCAGAAATGATAGAAGACGAAGGATATGGGGTTTATGGCGAACGATACGAATACTAGACCCGATGTGGCTAGTGAATTGCTCAAAAGAAGATATCAGATGTTTGTTCTTCAACAAAATCTGCTTTGAAAAGAAAGAGAAAGTTCAAGCAATGTAGTATCAAAGTGCTATAAATGTATGTTTTGCACATGGGATAAATTCAGGGCATATGTGGGAATCGAGCTGGAAAGAAAAGAATTTCTGAAGGAGGAGAAACGTTTAGAAAGAATTCAAGAAAGGGGTAGAGAGGCTAGACTACGAAGGTTTCAGTTTATGAAAAGGGCACCTCCTACTGACCTAACGCCAATCCCTAAACAAGAATGAAGGAAAAAACCCTACAAGAATTTCTTCGGAAGAGGTTGAAATTTTTTGAAGACTGGTCAAGACTACGACAATATCCAAGGGGAAGTCTGTTGGTACATAATGTCTATCGTCTAAGTCTTGGATCGAGTTTGTATTGTATAGGGTTGAAAATGTTAGATTTTGAAGTATTTATAGTGTTTGGAGTCAAGTTCGCCCGAACTTGTAAGTGTATTGGACAAGTTCACCCGAATTTAAGTTCGGCCGAACTTGGCCAAGACATATCTCAGGCGAACTTGTACCTCTATAAATATGTAGCCTTGGTTCTTCATTTGTAACTTTGCAACCTTTGAGGCAAAGCTCTATCGGTTTAGATTTATACATTGTAAACACATTTGGACTAATAAACTGACGTTTAAATAGTAATTCTTGTGTATTTGTCACTAATCACGTAATTTTCGCTTACGATGATATAGATACAAACTTAGGTTTCCGTGACAAGTAGACATATCGATCCTAACACTCATCACATCATCCTTCAATTTTTAACCTTGTGACTTGATTAGATAAGTTTGCTATGACATCCGTGTGTCCCATATCAAGGCATACCCCGCGATCAAGGTAAGCACAGCAGTTCATTGTAACGAGTGAGTATACTGAGATTATCATTTCATTTTTCAACGTCAGACTTGTTGGTGGAAAGGTCAGTACTTTTGTACAACATATTGACAAATCATCTGACGAGGGTTAGGCATTATACCTTATACAGTATATTTGAATTTTCATGCTTTTAGAATTGTCTCCTGATGAGATTTCCTTTCTTTTAAGGTTTTGGCCTTCAATTTTGGCTCTTTTAAGGATATTTTGACTATGCCTAGGTCTACGTGTATCCAAATGCAATAGAAGGGCAGCCCTGATATCCCGGATGACTCATCAGTATACCGAGCCAGAACTTCTGATGTTGGCTATCTATCAGTGCAGATTTAAGACCATAAAATCATATACCGATGATATGTTACCCACGTGATGTGTAGCTTGCAGAATTTTGTCACCCTTGGTATATTTTTGCCCTTTGAGCGATAAGCCTATCAACACATCGTAGTGGATCCATGTCTTTCTCAGCATCGATACCTTACATGTGTTAATTGAAGTCATTAGCGCGAAGATCTTATTTTTATTTTATAATTCCAAGACAACAAATATAAATATTTCTCCCCCTAAATTTGTGCAAAATTAGAATACTTTATGCTCAAATTTAGTTATTTTGCTGTTTATATATATATATATATATATAGTTCTTTTCTATTTTCTCAGTCGTTGAAACACATCATTTTTAAAAGGTCCACAAGCACCTTGAATCTCGAGTTGCTTTCATAAAAAGACCCGTTGTATTAGCATTAATATGGATCTGTTCAAGTTTTATCAATCCTCTGTCATAACCATCTCAAATGAAATGAACCTTGATATCAATGTGCTTGGTTCTGGATTGAAAAACATGGTTTTTGATGATTTGGATAGCGGCCTCATTATCACACTAGATTGTAGTGTTAAAGTAAGTCAAAACGTAATCCTCGAGCTGATGTTGCATCCAAATAACCTGGGAGCAGCAAGCAGATGCAACAACATATTCTTCTTGCGCAGTTGATAGAGACACTGTTTGTTGCTTCTTGCACTACCGGAAGATGAGTCTGTCTCCCAAGTATTGACATCCAGCTGATGTAGACTTCATATCCCTATCTGTCCCTCCAAGATTACTGTCAGAAAAAGTAAACAAATCACAGTTTGAATCTCTAGGATACAAGAGTCCAAATTTTGGAGCTCCCTTCAGGTATCTAAAGATTCGTTTAACGGCAGTAAGATGAGAAAGTTTAGGATTGACCTGAAAACGAGCACATTGACAGACGACAAACATAATGTCTGGCCGACTAGCGGTCAAATACATCAGTGAACCAATCATAGATCGGTATAGTATTGGATTGACCGGACTGCCTTCAGCATCTTCATTTAGTAGTGGCCATTTAGCAATGGGGGAGTCCATAGGCTTAGAATCTGTCATGTCAAACTTTGCAAGAACGTCTTGAACGTACTTTCCCTAATGAATCAAGATCCCTTGACTACTTTGATGAACCTTCAAGCCTAGGAACATAGTCATTTCACCTAGTGAACTCATTTTAAATTTCTTCTTCATCACCTCCTCGAACTCCCTTCATAGATCTTCATTGGTTGACCCGAAAATTAAATTGTCAACATAGATCTGAACTAGGATAAGATCCTTCTCAACGCGTTTTATGAATAGCGTTTGATCTATTGTCCGCCAGGTATAACCATGTGCAAGAAGATGCTCTGTTAAGGTTGCATACCATGCACTAGGTGCTTGGTGCAGTCCATACAAAGCTTTATCTAGTTTGTAGGCATAGCCTAACTTCTTTGAGTCAACAAACCCAGGGGGTTGAGCGACATAAATTTCCTCATTGACCTTCCTGTACAGAATTGCCGTCTTGACATCCATCTGATAAACAGTAAAACCCATGGATGCGTATGCCAGGAAGATGTGTATAACTTCTAGACGAGCCACTAGTGCATATACTTCATCAAAATCAAGGCCTTCAATCTGCTTGAATCCTTGGACCACCAACCGGGCTTTGTTCCTCACAATCACACCAGTATCATCTTCTTTGTTTCTATATACCCAACGTGTTCCAAGGGCGCGCTTTCCTTCTGAAGCTTCACTAACTTCCATACTCTCAGCTTCTAGAATTGATTGAGCTCTTCATGCATTGCATCAACCCATCCAGGTTCCTGCAAAGCAATGTTAATTCTCTTTGGCTCAATCTGTGAAATAAAGCATGAATATAAACATGTGTTAATGGTTCCTGATTTACTGCGGGTCTGAACACCAGCAGTTAGAGTACCAATAACGATAGTAGTTGGATGGCTTTTCTGAACACGTTGTGGAATTGCTATAACAGGGGCCTGCAAGTTTTATTGTAGATTTGAAAAGCTTCCTGATACTATCCCAGATTACTCCCCCTCATTTGATGCAGCAGCAGTGTTGATCACCGGCGGATCTACGGTGCAATCTGTTGGAATCTGCTCTGGAAAAATAATGAAGCTCCTTGGATGTTTGTATTTGAATGACCAGTAGCAGTTTACTGTGTGGAGGTTTCATTGTTATGAGCTGCATCATTAGGAGTAGCAGTCGCAATAGGTTCAAGAACCGGCTCCTGAACTGGTGAAGAAAGATGCAGTGCAGTAGTAGCTTCATGAAATCCCGGTGGATCCACAGTTAGCTTCTTGAAAGCATCTTGAAGAGGTACAACATCATCTTCAGCTATGATGGGAATAGTATCACTGTATTTGAGACATCTGAAGTAACAATTACATCAGACAGAATATTAAATGACTTAAACAGGGAGAAATAATCATATAACCAATCAGGTCCAATTCGTGCGTCTTTGGAATTTTCTTCTAGCCAATCCACAAAGTACCTCTCCACGATCTGCTTCTTGATCTTGTTGTATACTGGATATGTGGTATTTTTAGCATAGCTGATGAAATAGAATGGATCTCCTCTTGCTTCAAATTGCCTTTGGCATCCATGGTTAGAAGAACACAAGGACAACTAAAAGTGCGGAAATGTTGTACAGATTTTGTCCTTCCACTATCTCATACGGCGTCTTCATGTGACGTTTGTTGATTAGCGCATGATTTTGAACATAGCAGGCGGTGTTCACTATTTCTGCCCAAAATATCAGTGGAAGGCCAGAATCTATCAGCAACTTCAATGATAGTTCGATTGCGTCTTTCAGCAACTTCGTTCCGTTGAGGAGTTCGAGCTGCACTATATTGACGGTCAGTACCTTATAAAACACATAAGTTATCCAGTTCAACATTCTTGAAATCCATCCCATTGTCGCAACGGATAATTTTCACTCACTCGCTCGCTTGGTTCTCCATAAGAATGATAAATTTCTTTGTCAGACCTACAGTTTCACTTTTTTGTTCCAGGAAAAATACCCATGTAAAGTGCGAAAAATCATCAATGATGACCAAGCAATAAGCTTTTCCTTCAATACTCAGCACATTCACAGGACCAAAAAGATCCATGTGAAGCAGTTCATGTACTTTAGTTGTCGTGTGCATGAGCTTGGGCAGGCTTACAATGTTGTTTACCACGAGCGCATTTCTCAATTTGCAAAAAATCTCTGATTGGTAAGTTTCTGACTAGACCACCTTTTGCTAGTCGATTTAGATTCTTCATGTCAGATGACCAAGCCGTTGATGCCACAACATAGCGTCATGTTCAGCAATTTTACAAAACAAATAGGTAACTTGATCAGTGGGGGCCTTATTCATATCAATAATGTAAGCATTTCCTGGGCGTTTAGCTTCAGTCAGGTACCAATCTTCAGGTATAACAATTCTGAGCTTCAAAACTACATAACCACCTTTTGTGAAGAGAAATTCCAAGCCATTGTTACATATTTAAGATACACTGAGAAGACTGCGTTTGAGTTCAGGAACATAATTTACATCAGAGAAGCCGAGGACCGTTTCTGACCGTTCCTTTCATAGTAATTCTTCCAGTTTCTCCTCCCGCAAAGGTGACAAATCAGCCGTCAAAGATTTTAATGTTGCTCAACTGTGAGATGTGTCCTGTCATGTGTCTAGAACAACCACTGTCGATAAACCAAAGTCTAACGACAGCCATCCATAACCATTCCAACACATATAACCCGATTAGTGAGAAACATGAACCTTGATCATTTTCGATCTGGGTTGATCATTACTCTTCATTCGCAAAACCTCACAAAAGATCACATGACTTTTAGTAGAGTTTGAGGTTTAGGAAGAAGAGGTTGTAGAGTTTGATGATTGAGAACACTGTGACTGAGATCTAGCAAGAATTTTGGGTCTCCAGATTTTTGAATCAATGTTGTTTGAAATAACTTTGGTTGATGTTGCGTTTTATTTCTTGGGCTGATTTTGGTGTTTGAAAACTTTTGATTGATTTTCTTTGCTAGATTCTAGTCTCCCTCAGAGGGCTTTGCTTGATTGAATTAATGCTCATGACGTCGGTAGTGCGAAGCCGGATGATAAGTGTTCCTGGATTGGTAAGAGACGAGGGGATGATGAACACAATTTCTAGCTATGTGCCCCGGAATTCCACAACTGAAACAAGTTTGTCTTTTCGAGAAAAAGACTCTTAGTTATGCTTGTGTTATTCTAGGGAGTTGATTTGGGCTCTTCTTTCCACTAGGTGTTGATTTCTTGTGTGCATATTTACTCTTGGATGAAACTTGCTCACAATCATCATCACAAGAGTGAGTATCGATAATGTTTCCCTTCAACTTAGGTTCACTTGGCTTTTGAGGTGGGTTTTTCTTTTGTTTTTGGTTAACAACATTTGAGGAGATTTCCTCTTGAGTTTTCATTTTGTGTTGTTTTCTAGTTTTTCGAGATCGCCTTTTCTTTGCAGGAGTGGATCCTGTAGGCTTAGTCTCATTTGAAACCTTTTCTTCTGAAACTGAACTTTTGGAGACAACTGTATAAGTTTCTTTAGAAACGATTTCATTAGACATGAAGCTTTCAGGATCAACTGATTCTTGATTCTAGATGATGAGCAATTTTCATCAATAATTTGACCATCACAAGTACTTTGCTCATTATTAGATGTGTTAGAATCTTCAGTCTGATCCACAGATTTATCAGACAACTCCTGTTCATCAACAATTTCATTCACACAATCCATCACAATAATACTTTCAACTTAACAATTTTCAGAGAGTTCTGAAGTATCAGTTGAGGTTTCAGGGAAACTAGAACAGTTTTCTGAATCACTCGAAATGGATGCCTCAGACTCCTCTGGTAAAACCAGTTATATCACAATCAAAATCAAAAACCACATCATTCAAAGTTCCAGTTTAAACAACTTCAGAAAAACCCTGAGTCTCAAAAACCATGGACTAAACAAAGTTCCAAACGTAATTATCATGTTTATCACACAAAGAAACAATTGAATCATCAGCATCAATTGGATGTGGTTCATCATCCACTTCCGACCGCTCCTCGACTATTACTGATTCTCCACATACACTAAAAGTGTTAATATTGTCTACAGAATCAGATGTAGATACCTCTTCTTGTGGTTCCTCAGACGAAGTTTTTATCGACTCCTTATCATGTTTTAAATTTTCAACTGATTCGTTTAAGAATTCTTGATTAATGTCTTTGAAAAAACTAATGGGCTTTTGAATATCGATGGGTCTGACGTTCTTTGGTTTAAAAGGTTCCCGAGGAACATAATCGCTTGGTTTCCCATACATCATCTTATCATAATTTTCCAATTCTTGCTTAGTAATGGGCATTCTTGAATAATTATGATTGTATGGTGGAGGAACTTATTTATAGGCCAACCCTTTGCCCTTGTTTTCCTGGTATGCCAATTGAACATCACAGATGTTACGAACAATGTCATTGGAAGTATCAAATTTCTTAATGTTCAACTTATTATGTTGATACTTTCCAGTGAGAAGTTCCAGCTCAGCTCTCATCGAGTCGCACTCCTTAGTTTTTAAATTTAGTCTGTTTTTGTAATCATGGACCCAACATTTCTGTTGATTGACGTCTAAGTGGAGCTGAGCTATGTCCTTTTTTAGTGCATCAACCTTTTCGTAGAGAACTGTAACACCTCGTAAAAACACCCGTCTAATAAAATCCCAACACGTGTACCGCTGATCCTTGTATTCCACGTGCTAAGCGAGAGGGACCAAGGTTGCCGTTATGTTATAATTATAACCTCTGAATGGCGACTATAAAAGTTGAGGGACCAATAGTGTCAAAATGCCAAATTCTGGCTTCTAAAGAGGTCTTACTGACCGTAAGATTTAAAGAGGCTGATGAGCTGAGAGGCGGTTACGGACCACAAGGATAAGTCCTTAAGGTCCGTAACGAATTCAAAACCATGGGCGGTAAATTGGCTTATGGATCGTAAGCCATAACCCTTATAGTCCGTAAGGGACTGCCAGTGGCAGATGGTTTGGCAGCTTCCTACCCTGCCACCTTGCTTGCGACTTGCCACACTTTGGGAGCTCTTCACACCTCAAACAACACCTGGAGACCTCTCGCAACAGCTCCTAATACCTGCCATGATCTCATGCTTCATCTTCAAGTATAAATAGAGGCCTTGATTGCCTTCATTCGTTGCTCATCTTCTTCTTTGTTCCTCATTGCTCTCCTGGAAGTTCCTAAGCTATTTGGGAGCATCCTCTGAGCTTATAAACTTTTCTTGGATCACTTGTAAGTGTTCCTTCCTTCTCTTTTCAGTTTTGTAGGCTTTAAGCCAAACATCAAAGCGTTATCGTAATAACGCTTTGACCTTCGGTTAAGATCATTATGGTCCTGCCATTGTTTGATGCGAACATGGCTACGTGATAGTAATTAGGTAGGTGTTAATCTCTCAAGAGGGCACCTCCTGGAAATCACGTTTCCTTGGTCAATTGACGGGTCAAAGTAATTGTCTTAAAAAAGTAAAACAGGTCAGATTTTAAATAAATTCATATATGTTAATGTAGATGTTATAAAATGTGTTTTATCATTTTAGTAACTTGCTAATAATTGTTAGAACATGTGTAAGCATGTTCGGCTCATCAATTCCAGGTTTAAGGTCGGTTCGCAACCAAAGGTCATGAACTTTGACTTCTGCTTTGACTTTCGATTTTGACCCGAATTCGCAACTTTAGCTACTCTAAGTTGCATTACGACCATGTTATATTGTAGTATAACCCTCTGGAGTTATAACACATGGTCATATAGTAATCTGAGTTATTTTGCAAGTTCCGTTATTATGCCTAAATTTGACTAAAATGCCCTTTTTGTATAAAATGAGGTTTTAAACCTAAATGAGCATACATATGAACTACCTACTGATATGATAAGTTATTAAACTTATTTTGATGTCATGATTCTGGTCATAAACTGAGTTTTGTATAAATATCGTAATTTACGCTTTAAAATGCCTAAAATGCCCTTTCAGCACAAAGAATGGTTTCTAAAGATAATTTCTTCACCAAACAAATTACCTAATGATGTAATACCATAAGTAGGACTTATTGGGATATTAAATCAGATTATAACCTTAAATGATGATATTGCCCTTACGACACTTAAAATGAGTTTTGTTCATTCTTTAAGAACAAATCATTTTACTTACTGATGTATTATATTATATAACATATTTTCATCATATAAACATGTTCATAACATCAGTTTTCTATAAACATCGATTAAATCGTCATTTAGCGACTTTTACGCCTTTTCGGCGCATAGTATGGTTTAAAACCATATTTATGAACCAAAACTTGTTACCACCTAGATTTGATATCTAATGTTCATAATAGCGGAAATATTATGGCACGATTACCAAATAACAAGAATTAGTCAATTAAACGTCAATTTTATTGATGTAACATCAAGTCTCCAATTCGACAGAGCTTCGCCTCAAAGTGCACAAAGTTTCTGAATCTTACAAATGAAATGTCAAGACTCCTATTTATAGGAGATACAAGTTCACTTGGGGAGTGCAAGTTCGGGCGAACTTGCTTAGTCAAGTTCGGCCGAACTTGACTACAACATATACATTTCAAGCGAACTTGACTATAAACACACATAAACTTCGACATTTCGCTCCTAAATACAGACTCGATATGATACGATGACGTAGACAATATACATATGCATCAACAGACTCCCCCTTGGATGTTGCTGTAGTCATCATTCTTCAATTAAGTTCCTGAGTCTTTAATGTTCTCTTGATCTTTATTTCTTGAATAACTTTAACTTCCTTGATCTTCATAGCATCTACAATCATTTTCTCTTTTCTTCTCGAGCTTGTCTTGATAAAACTTTAATCATCCAGCTCCCCCTTAAAATCTACTTCCTGTTTCAAAGAACCTCAAATATTCAAATAAAACATTTCAGATTCAAACTTTGAAATCTCTAAACATGATATTTCAAATTTAATCTTTTTATCAGTTTTTAAACCCTCTCAATTATTCAAGTCCAAATTAATGACCTTGACTATTGATGTGTACTGAACAGACTATAAAAATCAACTAACTAAGACACTCTAGACTCAACACTAAAAAGCTTTAAATTCTAGACTCGACTTAAACATAAACCACACAATCGGCAAGTGTACCGATCAATGTAGTATAACCTAAATAAGTCCGGATATCGAACCCACAAGACTCTATAAATTACGCTGATTAGACTCTGAAAGACTAAGACAGACACGACTAAAACTGTTTTGATTGTTTTTTTTTTTTGGGGGGGGGTTACGGAAACTCTAAGGAAATCTATATTAAACTAATTAACGACTAAATTAACTAATACGAACTAAGGACGGAAGTTGTTCTCAAGCGGTGATGAAGACTACCTAGACAAGAATCCTGGATTGATTTTAAGCGTTTACCGATTAAGTTAATTAATCGTTTTCTGGAACCGGGATCTTATGATACTAAACCTATTAAATACCAGCTAAGCCCCTCAACCTTTCTCAAGGTGAAACTTATGGCGTTACCTAGGCCGTTAATCCTACCGGTTGATTAGACGTCTTTCCAGTTGTCTAATATTGTGTGAGTACCTTAATGATGACCTACTCTTTTCCAATTATAGATCTAGGGTAGTTTGAGTATATAAAATTGACTTGATAGACTAATAAACCGACGGGTCAACAAAGGCATGGACTTTTTCCAAAGACCGACTATAGCAATTTGCCGGGTAAGACCTATCAATAGCCCCTCACTTTCCAGGTATTAGGACTAGTAGAACACTAAAATCTAGTAACTTGTTAATGATCACTTCTAAGGTTGAATAGCCACTAAACCCTAAAGATTATGAACTTATTATGTGATATACACACTCACCAAAATTCACAATCTAATACGACTCTATTCCGTGATATAGATAGTCACCAAGAATCATATGAAGTAATGGAAAACAAAAAACCAAATCAAAGCATGCATACACACCAAGCCAGATAAATAAATTTCTTACAGAGCACAATTAATCCATAACAAACATGTAATTAGCAGAAAAGGTTCAAACTTTATATCAATCCATTCATCATAGTCTAGGTAGTTAATGCGTTTAGCCAAGCATAGTCAATAGCAAATGCAAAACAAGAAAAGTCAAACTGGAGTTCATCATTACAAGTTCAGAAAAGAGAAAACAAGATAAACAAAGATCGTGTAAACCCAAGAAATTCTCAATCTTCAATCTTCGCTTGGTCCAATGTTCCAGAGCTTCGAAACCCTCAAACTTAGCTATTATGACTCCCAAACAGCTGCAAGAACTCCCTTCTTTTGTCACTAGGGTTTCATTATGATAAAATTGATTAAATACCCCCAAATCTCAACTGCATCCAGAACCCGTCTGCAGATAACACCCTCTCGCG
This sequence comes from Scalesia atractyloides, assembly GCA_947069175.1. Taxonomy (NCBI): domain Eukaryota; kingdom Viridiplantae; phylum Streptophyta; class Magnoliopsida; order Asterales; family Asteraceae; genus Scalesia; species Scalesia atractyloides. The sequence goes on from CAMTDV010001634.1 coordinate 29,812,198, forward strand.
GGGCGCGAGAGGGTTTTAGCTATTAGGTTGCGGCCCGCGACCGTGTTACTAAAGTCAGCATCAATTGGGCTTCTGGCGGGTGGCGAGAGGCCCCAGCTCGTCGCGGCCCGCCAGAAGGCATTTTTCTCAGAATTTAATTCATTTCAGCTCCCAAACTCTCCAATTCGTTCCAGGACTTTACCAATTCGTATTTCTACTCAATTTTCATGCTTTTCAGCTACTTTAAGCTCATACGACCTGCAAAACAACAATTGAATCAAAAGACTAGCTATTCTACGGAAAACGAAACTAAAACTAATAAAGATCGTACAAACTATACACGAATAGACGATGTATTTTACAATACATCAAATATCCTCACACTTACTCTTTTCCGTCCTCGAAAAAGAATCTATGCAAACGGAATCAGGGACCAGCAACTACTCGAGACAAAAGTTATTCATACTTATTAGAATCAAAACTTGTGTTAGCCGCGATTGCAAATATGTTTGTCCTCTTAAACCCAAAACCCGGTTCCAAGCCCTTATCATACAAATTAAGTTCAAGTGCAACCAGTTTACCTAGGGTCTCACACTAAAAGCCACAGTCCATCTAATCCCGCCTCAAGCTTATAGAACAAAAGGAACGATCACTGGACCAATTCCTAACCGTTTTATCTCAAAATCAAAAGAATTTAAAACCAGATTTTTTTTCTCTCTTCATTACTCTTTTTTTTCGTTCTCATTGAGCTTAGACAATGCTTTACCTAACCCAGAGGCATTCCGGCTGTAGAGTCGCTATCCCCAACTCGGATTGCAATAGGCTTCGGTAAATTTTTCTTTCCTATGCAACTTAATTTCACACATCCCAGAGGCATTCTAAGTCAGAGTCATCATCCCCAATGAAGATTACGTAGGCCTGCGCTACTTTTCTTAGTTTCTAGCTCAAAATTTATTATTATTTTTTTTCATGGTTAAACATTCTGACGATTTTAACTTATAACGGTATTCCTTATACTATTATTGGCGGTTTCAACTTCCCATTTTTCCTAGATGAGCACCCACTAGCAAACCGGAAATTAGGTATATTAAGATCAAAGGAACCTAAAACCAAACCCGGGCCTATGCACATATCCCAAACTAGACACAAGCTCGACTATTTTTAACTCATATTATTATTATTTGAACCCGAGTAGAAACCCATCTTTTCTATCATTTTCCGTTATATTTTTGCAAACTTCTTATTTCCAAAGACATTTTCTAAAATTTTCCATTTTTTTTACGGAAAAGAAGTAACTCTACGACTACGACTCCTATTTACACCATGTATCCCATCCCCACACTTAAAGATTGCATTGTCCCTAATGCAAAGATGAGACACGACTCAAATTACCTTGAAAATAAAATACTAAATAAAGAAATAAATATATACACAATATACAAGTGAAACGACTTAGCTGCAAATATGCGAGACTGTCAATGTGCCAGTCAATTCCACATACGCCCTCCATTCCGAACATGCTTAGCAAACAATTCCTAACTCTCGGACACGCGAACGGAAGCGGAAAAAATAAACACCATACCTATAATTAAACCAATACTAACATAGCACCATAAAAGTAAACATGTTTAACACATCCAACAAACATCCAAACATCCTACCCCCAAACCAACCCAACCAAGGACCAAAGTTTTCAAAATTAGGGATACAGACCAAGTTCGATTAAAAACAGCATAAAAGAAAAATAAAAGATACTAGATAAAACACCACTTGTCACACCCTCAATTTCCACTTGTGGAGTTTTACCGTGAGGCGTGTGAACAAACCAGAATCTGAGACACTAATAACGTCGAACGACTCTATATGATTTGTTAATACGTTTTCCAAAATCATTTGTTTAACCATTCATAGTTAATTTTAGATTGTCTTAGTTTGGTTTCAATGTTTAGCGGAAGCATTAGTTTTTAAAGTTGAGCGGAAGCATTAAAGTAAAGTAAAAGAACGGGCGCCAACACAAATGCCAAAACTAAAGAAAAACCCAAACAATATTCGTAAATGAGACTCGATAAAAAGATGTCTTGATCAATACAAGTGAGTGCACCTAGAGCTCCTAGCGTCCTGAGAAACATGTAAAGAAACAAGTGTCAACATTAAAGAAGAGTGAGTTCACAGGTTTTTATATGTTCATTAGTTCGGTTATAAGTTTGTTTCCCCTGTTATCCCTAACCCGGGATAACGACTTAGTTCCATTATTCCCAACCCGGAATAATACTGATGGTTCCATTATTCCTTACCCGGAATAATATTGATGTTCCATTATTCCTAACCCGGAATAACAATGTTGTTGGTTCCATTATCCCTAACCCGGAATAATATTGTTGATTCGTAATTAAGTTCAATGTTAACATGTAGGTAGCGAGCCTAAAGTTATGTCACGTAAGTGTTCGCGATCGAAGCTGACTGTTGTGCCTCCGTGTTGCCAGGCCTATCACTGACCATGGCGAAGTTAGGCCAAATTATTCACCCGTTGACCATACCCGGTCGGCTAGCGCGACTAGCTCGGGTGGGGCTTGTCGGGCCCAGTAGTACTACTTATAATTTCCCCGCTATCTAACCCAATACTAACGATCCAAGAGTTTGTCGAGGACTTGTGTGATATAGCTGCTTAGTGACCATAACGTACATTAACTTAGTTACCGAATAGTTTAACGACGTTAATTTCGTATAACGTAAAGAGATAGAGTTGTGGAGTGTATACATGTTTCTCCCCCTGTTGTTTAAAACCGGATAAAATTAGGGGCCGTGAACTCACCTTTAGTTGCTCGGTTAGTGTAACACAGAAGTAGCAAATGATGGGACCATTAATTGCGTCCTAACAAGTCAATTAATTTAAAGTTAGTGTGTGAATCACACCAATACAAACCCTACACATAGCTAACACACAATGCGGTACACACAATAACAAAATCCTAAAACCCAATCATGCATGCAAGTATCATCATACCAACATAGTGATCAAAACAACCTATCATGAACACAATTCAATCCATGCAACACTTTGGTACACACATTCGCAAGTTATCAAGTTTCAGCTTGTATACTCATAATTAGGCTGTTTTCGATGATTTTTATAAAATAGTTCTAACGTTCCAAAAATTCCAATTTTTTTACAGAAGGTGAAAACTAAACTATAGAATTTTATGTAAATTTTCAAGTCCTATTACTTTACTAATTATTCATAATTATTAATATACTAGGCTGCAGTCAGATTCGTCGCTTTCTGACTGCAGTCCACGGGAGAATTTATTTAAAGATCACCGTTCATCCAATTAACAAAATTCCAGTGGGATTTTCCCGGAAATTTCCATCTCCAGTTGCTGTGCAAATTTCGTGATTCGACTCTCTACAGATTATGAGATCCGACTCGATAAACAACTAACAAATTTTAAGAATTTTCACAGCTTCAGTTACTGCACTTAATTGGCCACTTAAAAATATCAAACGACCTCAGAAATATATGAATCCCGCGCCATTAGAAGCGTTTTTTCAAAAATATACGTTTTAGGCTTCAGAAAATCCGTTTTTCGATAAATAATAACCAAGTTACAGCCAGTTGAAGTTGGCTGTAAACACCATTCAGCATCCTGATTTCAACATTTTATCGCAATATAACATGCTTAAACAATCGAGACGTTAAATATAAACGATCAATAACAGATTTATCATCATATATCCTCATGTACATCATACTCATGCAAACCCTAATCATAATATATGGTTTTTATCACAAAACGCAGCCTAATGATTCTTGATTCCAACTAATCATCATAATCGCAAACTCGCATAATTTATCGAACTAAACATCATACACTTTCATAATAATGATTCTACCATTACATACAAGCATGATCAAGAGTTTATAAACCCTAATATGACTTTGCAAAACAATGACAAACCCTAACCTTTAACAATGAGGATTAACGCACCGGGAACGAGATTGGAAATCGATTCGGGTAATCAAGGGGATCGCGACCGAGAGAGGGAATGAGGAGAAGGCTGCCGTCGGCTCTTTGGAGCTAGGGTTTGTGTGTGTGATTTTTTTTTGAAACATAACACATGCATATATGTCTTTATATAGTGCAAGAAAGAAAAGAAAAAGGAAAAGGGTTTGCGGTTTGGTCCTTGCGGCCGCAAAGGGCTTGGGTGGGGCGGTTTGGGTCTTTAACTTGAACCTCAAGTTTTGGTTAATCCCTTGAGTCGCAAGGAAATGAGGTCGACTCGTTTCGCGGCTCGGTTCGATTCGTCTATATATTTACTATATATATATTTTTATAACTAAAAATACGAAATCGAAACATAACATAATAACTCACCGAACTTATAAACGTTTAATACACATAGCACGTAGTTCACTTGATAAGTTCACAAAGTTAGCGTAATTATTTCCAGCGTGTAAATTAAATCTCCGAATCAATTTAGCGTAGGAATGAATAACCGTGAAGTAGTGCGTTTAAGATATCTGAAAAACCGGGATGTCACATTATCCCCATGTTGAAAGAATTTTCGTCCCGAAAATTCGGTAAACGCGGTTTAGAATGCAACGCACAAGTTTAGAGTGCCACGCACAAAGATTTAGTTCGTTAACAATGGTACACGAAATTACAAGAAATTCCCAGGTTGTCACATCATCCCCATGTTGAAAGAATTTTCGTCCCGAAAATTTAGTTGGTGGTATCGTTAGCTTGCTGCTCAGCTGCAAAAAGGTGTGGGTATTTGCTTTTCATTTGGTCCTCTCTTTCCCACGTGAACTCCGGTCCACGCTTAGAGTCCCAACGAACCTTGACGATCGGAATCTTGCTGTGCCTTCGAGTCTTGATCTCACGATCCATGATCTCGATAGGTTGTTCCACAAAGTGCAGTTGTTCATCCACTTGAATCTCATCCAATGGAATGATTAGGGTTTCATCTGATAGACACTTCTTCAGATTTGACACGTGAAAAACGTTGTGAACTCCACTGAGTTCGGCAGGAAGGTCTAATTGATAAGCTACGGGTCCGATACGTTTCAAGATCACAAACGGGCCTACGTACCGTAGGTTTAGTTTTCCTCGTTTCCCAAAACGGATTACACCCTTCCAGGGTGACACCTTCAGTAGGGCGCGGTCGCCTACTTGAAATTCGAGTGGTTTGCGTCGTTGATCAGCGTAGCTTTTCTGTCGATCTCGTGCCGCCGCCATGCGGTTTCTGATTTGTACAATCTTTTCAGTAGCCTCAAGTATCAACTCAGGGCCTGTGATTTGACTGTCACCGACTTCTGCCCAATAGACCGGTGATCTACATTTACGACCGTATAATGCCTCAAACGGTGCTGCCGATATACTCGTATGGTAACTGTTGTTATACGAGAATTCCACTAAAGGCAGATGGATTTCCCAACTATTCCCGAAGTCTACCACGCATGCCCTAAGCATGTCTTCCAAGGTCTGTATGGTCCTTTCGCTTTGACCATCAGTCTGAGGGTGATAAGCTGTGCTCATATCTAAGCGTGTACCCAACGCTTTCTGAAGTGACTGCCAAAAGTTGGACGTGAAACGAGCATCTCTGTCTGAGATGATGGACGTTGGCACTCCGTGCCGAGAACTACTTCCTTAATGTAGATGCGAGTTAACTTATCCATCTTATCTGTTTCTTTAATCGATAGAAAGTGTGCGGACTTAGTTAAACGATCCACAATCACCCAGATGGTATCATAACCACCCAAAGTTCGCGGGAGTTTAGTGATGAAGTCCATCGAGATTTGATCCCATTTCCACACCGGGATCTCAGGTTGTTGGAGTAGCCCCGATGGCTTCTGATACTCTACCTTGACTTTTGCATAAGTCAAACACTTGCTCACGTAGGTGGCTATATCAGCTTTCATGTTGGGCCACCAGTACGCAGCTTTAAGGTCTTGATACATCTTATCCGAACCAGGATGGACAGAGTATCGGGATTTGTGAGCTTCGTCCATGACTAGCTTTCTGAGGTCTCCGTAGAGAGGTACCCATATACGATTCATGAAATACCGGGCTCCATTGGGTTTTACTTCCCAATCGCGTTCCATTTTTCCCACCGATTCGACCTTGATGTTTTCTTCCTTAACTGCTTCTAACTGTGCGTCGCGTATCTATTCGGGTAACCCCGAATGAACGGTGAACTGTAGTGCTCGTACCCGACGAGGTTTCAAGTGCTCCTTCCTACTGAGGGCATTAGCTACCACGTTAGCTTTACCCGGGTGATACCGAATGGCACATTCATAATCGTTCAAGAGTTCGACCAGCGACGCTGTCGCATGTTCAACTCCTTCTGGTCAAAGATGTGTTGGAGGCTCTTGTGATCTGTATAGATTGTGCACTTTGTTCCATATAGGTAGTGTCTCCAAATCTTAAGCGCAAACACTAATGCTCCTAATTCCAGGTCATGTGTTGTGTAGTTTTTCTCGTGAACCTTCAATTGTCGGGACGCATACGCGATGACCTTATCACGTTGCATGAGTACGCATCCCAATCCCTGAATGGAAGCATCACAATATACTACAAAATCATCTGTCCCTTCCGGCAAGGACAGAATGGGTGCACTGCAAAGCTTCTGCTTCAGCAATTGAAATGCCGCTTCCTGCTTGTCACCCCAAGTATACTTGGTGCCTTTCTGGGTGAGGGTGGTAAGCGGTTGCGCGATCTTTGAAAATGCCTCGATGAAACATCTGTAGTAACCAGCCAAACCCAAAAATTGGCGGATCTCCGTCGGTGTCCTGGGTGCTTCCAGTTTTTGATAGCTTCAATCTTGGCGGGGTCGACGTGGATACCCTTTTCATTCACGATATGCCCGAGGAACTGAACTTCTCGAATCCAGAAATCACACTTTGAAAGCTTGGCATATAGTTTCTCCTGTTGAAGTAATTCCAGCAGTAATCGTAGATGTTCAGCATGTTCTGCTTCACCTTTAGAGTAGATGAGTATGTCATCGATGAACACAATGACAAACTTGTCGAGATATGGTTTACACACACGGTTCATGAGGTCCATGAACACCGCGGGTGCGTTGGTGAGACCGAAGGGCATGACCAAGAACTCATAATGGCCATAACGAGTACGAAATGCCGTCTTAGCGATATCCTCTCCCTGATGCGTAACTGGTGATAACCGGACCATAGATCAATCTTGGAGTAGTAGCTTGACCCTTGAAGTTGGTCGAAGAGATCGTCGATGCGAGGTAATGGGTATCGGTTCTTGACAGTAACCTTATTGAGTTCCCTGTAGTCGATGCACATGCGGAAGGTCCCGTCCTTCTTCTTTACAAAAAGGACTGGAGCTCCCCATGGCGAAGTACTAGGTCGGATAAATCCTTTTTCTAACAGTTCCTGAAGTTGGGTAGACAGCTCTTGCAGCTCGGCTGGAGCTAGGCGGTATGGGGCCTTCGCGATAGGAGTTGCATGGTTCGCCAATTCGATTTCAAACTCCACTTGTCGATGTGGTGGAAGACCAGGTAACTCCTCTGGAAATACATCGGAAAAATCACGGACGACGGGGACGTCTTCTATACGTTTCTCGTCCTTAGGCTGTTCGGTAACCAGTGCAAGCAAAGCGAAGGAGTTCCTCCTCCGAAGATACTTCTGTGCTTGTGTGTAATAGATGATGTTTGTGACGGCGCCTGCCTTCTCGCCTTGCACCGTCAAGATTTCGTCGTTAGAGAGCGGAATACGGATAGATTTTTCGAAGCAGAGAACTTCAGCTCGGACGTCGGATAGCCAGTCCATTCCGACTACCACGTCAAACTACCCAGAGTAGTTGTCATCAGATCAATGGTAAAGGTGTGACCCGCGAGTTTGAGTTGACAGCCGGATATTATATGGGTCACATCTACAGATTTACCATCGGCTAGTTCTATGACGTAAGGGGTCTCTAGGGGTTTGGGCGTGAGATTTAGGTTCTTCCTAAAAGACTCAGATATAAAACTCCTATCCGCACCCGTATCAAAAAGCACAGTAGCAAAATGTTCATTAAGGGGAAACTTACCGGTGACCACGTTCGAGTCGTTTCTGGCCTCTCAGCGGCCCAGCGTAAATGCACGCCCTTTGGCACCTCCTGTGCCACCCTTTCCATTGTTGTTGTTGTGGTTATTGTGGTTGTGGTTGTTGTTGTTCCCACCATTGTTGTTGTTGTTACGAAGCTGTGGGCAGTCTCGTTTGAAGTGGGCAGTGCTACCACACTGATAGCACCCCCGGTTAATACCCTGCTGCTGTCCCTGGTGTTGATTTTGATTTTGTCGGGACATGATTTCCCCGCGACAATCCTTTGCCGCATGTCCCACTTTGCCACATCGTTGGCAGCGATTTCCGGCACAAGGGCCGTGATGATGAAGGTTACAGCGATTACACTGTGGCTTTCGACCTACATAGCCGCTTGTGTTCTGGTTGTTGTTGGCGGGCTGATTATTGTGACCCCGGTGACTGTTGAAATTATTGAACCGTTTCTGGTTCCCTTGCTGTGACTGGGCTGACGAAGACTGTCGAGCAGACGAGTCTTCAAACTTTCTTTTATTATCAGGGGCAACTTCAGTCGTACCCCGAGATGGCAACTTCTTTTGTTCCACCGCCATATTGGTGAGTTTGTGCACCAGCCTGATTGCTTGATGCTCAGTCGCAGGGTTGCTAGCCATTACCATACCGTGGATCTCGGGGACCAGACCCCCAAGGTAAAACTCGAGTCGTTTCTCCATGGTGTTGGCCAGATCGGGACATAGAAATACCAGGTCATGATGTTTCGCTGTGTATGCTTCAATTTCAGATCCCACCATCTTGTGGTTCCATAATGTTTGCTCCAACTGTTGAACCGTGTCTCGCGGACAGTACTCCTCTTTGATTAGGGCCTTAAACTCGGCCCAGGCCATTGCATTTGCAGCAATAAGTCCACGCGTTTGGACTTGTGCATTCCACCAAGTTAGTGCGCCATCCTCCAACGTTGAGGCAACATACTTGACCTTGTTGGCCTCCAGACAATTGCACATTTCGAACACTGATTCGGACTTTTCAATCCAGCGGACTAGTCCTATGGGTCCTTCTGCACCCGTGAATTTGCTCGGCTTCGCATCGAGAAACATCTTGTAGGGGTTAAGACCCCCTCCTGCTGGTTGGTTTTGAACACCTGCTAGAGCAGCATTCATGTGTTCTTGTATCATTGCGGCTAATTCTTCGGGCGTCATGTTGAGGTTTCCGCGACGTCCAGTTGCCATTTTAGATCTTCGCAAGACAACATAAACACACACTGATAAGTCTATATATCCAATATAGTTATCCTATTCCATACTTAAATAATTCCTCAAATTATGTCAACCCAAATAAATTAAACAGTCAAAAGAAATATTCGATTAAATAAAATGTCAACGTCTTACAAAATGCCAGCCAAACATATCAGTTTACTATAAAATCTCAAGTTTAAACATAAGTAGGAAAATAAATAGACTGAAGGAAAGCAAATGGAATAAGCGAGACATGTCAGTCTTCTACGTCTCCATCCCCCAAATCGCTATCGTTGCCGTCATCCTCCGTGGCGTTTCCAGCTTCTACAGCTGGGTCTTCCTCCGGATCCTCCTCTGGATCCTCCTCTTCTTCCTCTACTGGCACTGGAGGGGCCGGTGCTGGTACGGGTACTGGTACAGGTGCTTGATTCTGTTCTAGTTCTTGAATTCTCCAGCTAGACTCAAGAACTCTGTCTTCGAGCCAGTCAGCCCTTAGCTGCTCAGCACGAAGATCTCTAGCTAAAGTGTTACGAGCTATCTTACTCTCATGTTGCTCTTCCTCGAGCGATCCAGTCTTACCTGTTAATTGTCGTATCATCCATCCCTGTGCTAGGATGGTTTCATGCATTCTCTCTAGTTGTTCTTGTTGCTTTCTTATCATATCTCTAAGTAGGTCGTTCCCTACTTCTAACGAGTTAACCGGTTCGACCGGCATCGCGATGGTCGGGCGTGAGGACGACTCCTCCCCTAGAGCGAGCCTTTTTCTCACAGCTGAGCGTGTCTCCACGCCATGAGGTGGTGAGGGTTCCACCATAGGTGCCTTCCCCGGCGCCGTTGGTTGCAAATATTTGTCGGATGATGATGATGATGACATTGCCTGTTGGGTTGTGTAGTTAGTTACGAGTTGCATTCATTTCAATTATGCATTAATATTTTACATAACACAGTTGTGGTACAACACATAACAAGATATAACAGTTCAGTGCCAAACTAAGTCTAGTGTCGTGTAATCAGCTATAGTTTAGGTCTACTTTTAATGCAAACCTGGTTCTATATAGCTAGAGGCTCTGATACCAATCTGTCACACCCTCAATTTCCACTCGCGGAGTTTTACCGCGATGCGTGTGAACAAACCAGAATCTGAGACACTAGTAACGTCGAACGACTCTATATGATTTGTTAATACGTTTTCCAAAATCATTTGTTTAACCATTCATAGTTAATTTTAGATTGCCTTAGTTTGGTTTCAATGTTTAGCGAAAGCATTAGTTTTTAAAGTTGAGCGGAAGCATTAAAGTAAAGTAAAGGAACGGGCGCCAACACAAACGCCAAAACTAAAGAAAAACCCAAACAATATTCGTAAATGAGACTCGATAAAAAGATGTCTTGATCAATGCAAGTGAGTGCACCTAGAGCTCCTAGCGTCCTGAGAAACATGTAAAGAAATAAGTGTCAACATTAAAGAAGAGTGAGTTCACAGGTTTTTATATGTTCATTAGTTCGGTTATAAGTTTGTTTCCCCCGTTATCCCTAACCCGGGATAACGACTTAGTTCCATTATTCCCAACCCGGAATAATACTGATGGTTCCATTATTCCTTACCCGGAATAATATTGATGTTCCATTATTCCTAACCCGGAATAACAATGTTGTTGGTTCCATTATCCCTAACCCGGAATAATATTGTTGATTCGTAATTAAGTTCAATGTTAACATGTAGGTAGCGAGCCTAAAGTTATGTCACGTAAGTGTTCGCGATCGAAGCTGACTGTTGTGCCTCCGTGTTGCCAGGCCTATCACTGACCATGACGAAGTTAGGCCAAATTATTCACCCGTTGACCATACCCGGTCGGCTAGCGCGACTAGCTCGGGTGGGGCTTGTCGGGCCCAGTAGTACTACTTATAATTTCCCCGCTATCTAACCCAATACTAACGATCCGAGAGTTTGTCGAGGACTTGTGTGATATAGCTGCTTAGTGACCATAACGTACATTAACATTAACTTAGTTACCGAATAGTTTAACGATGTTAATTTCGTATAACGTAAAGAGATAGAGTTGTAGAGTGTATACATGTTTCTCCCCTGTTGTTTAAAACCGGATAAAATTAGGGGCCGTGAACTCACCTTTAGTTGCTCGGTTAGTGTAACACAGAAGTAGCAAATGATGGGACCGTTAATTGCGTCCTAACAAGTCAATTGATTTAAACTTAGTGTGTGAATCACACCAATACAAACCCTACACATAGCTAACACACAATGCGGTACACACAATAACAAAATCCTAAAACCCAATCATGCATGCAAGTATCATCATACCAACATAGTGATCAAAACAACGTATCATGAACACAATTCAATCCATGCAACACTTTGGTACACACATTCGCAAGTTATCAAGTTTCAGCTTGTATACTCATAATTAGGCTGTTTTCGAGGATTTTTATAAAATAGTTCTAACGTTCCAAAATTTCCAATTTTTTTACAGAAGGTGACAACTAAACTATAGAATTTTATGTAAATTTTTCAAGTCCTATCACTTTACTAATTATTCATAATTATTAATATACTAGGCTGCAGTCAGATTCATCGCTTTCTGACTGCAGTCCACGGGAGAATTTATTTAAAAATCACCGTTAATCCAATTAACATAATTCCAGTGGGAGTTTCCTGGAAATTACCATCTCCAGTTGCTATGCAAATTTCGTGATTCGACTCTCAACAGATTATGAGATCCGACTCGATAAACAACTAACAAATTTTCAGAATTTTCACAGCTTCAGTTACTTCACTTAATTGGCCACTTAAAAATATCAAACGATCTTAGAAAAATATGAATCCTACGCCATTAGAAGCGTTTTTCAATATACCATTACATACAAGTATGATCAAGAGTTTATAAACCCTAATATGACTTTGCAAAACAATGACAAACCCTAACCTTTAACAATGAGGATTAACGCACCGGGAACGAGATTGGAAATCGATTCGGGTAATCAAGGGGATTGCGACCGAGAGAGGGAATGAGGAGAAGGCTGCCGTCGGCTCTTTGGAGCTAGGGTTTGTGTGTGTGATTTTTTTTTTTTGAAACATAACACATGCATATATGTCTTTATATAGTGCAAGAAAGAAAAGAAAAAGGAAAAGGGTTTGCGGTTTGGTCCTTGCGGCCGCAAAGGGCTTGGGTGGGGCGACACTAAACAAATAATAAAAACTGGGTTACCGTTTACAAAAGCATAAGTAATAAACAACCTCACCCGAATGGAGCTTGAGTATGGGCGATGTGTTTTGTACCTGTACGTGCATGTAAATAAAACCCATGACCGACTAACACTAAGACTACTAAACTCAAAATACACGACTCAGTGTACACTACCCCTTCCGGCACTTTAATTGCCCTCAACTAAAAGTCAAATACCACAACACCACGAAAATTGAGTGCTAAAGTTGAAAGCTTTAACGTCATAACTAGCGAACCGGGTCAGAAGTGAAGTTATAAACACAAGTTTAGCTTAAAGAAATGTCCAACCCGAATCCCCACACTCAATGTTACTACACCTCAAACCTATGGCAGTGACAAAAAATTAAACCAATCAACCCAAACCAACCGCTCTACGACCTGCATTATGCTAAACTCCCCATACCGAACCACCCGCAACCTAAAACAAGCACTAAACAGACACAAAACACAAGACTAGAACAAGGCCCAACACAAAACTGAACCCTAAATTATATAAAAACTGAAATAATCGACGCAAAGGACAAAGAGTACAAGAAACATACCTTGGATTTGAGTTAGACAAGAGAAATTAAGAAAAGTCTGGTTGTAACTTGAAACCCTCGTGAAAATCCCGTGTTTGTGGTGAAAAGAAGACGTATGATGGTTAAAATCGGTGGGATAATATGTGTAAATGATGTGGGGTTGCAGATTTGGTGAGTAGATGGTGATTCTTAGTGGTTTATGGTGGTAAGAGGTGGGTGTTGGCGGTTGTAGAGATGGAAGGTAAAGCAAAATGGGTGAAATTTAGGGTTTTCACGAAGTGGGGCTGCAGGTAGGGTGACTCACGGGCCGCGAGTCCTTTAATGAAACCTCTCGCGCCCCGCGACCGCATTTGTGATGTCAGAAATCTTTGGCTTCTCGCGGGCCGCGAGTAGAGGATGTAAAACCTCTCCCGCCCCGCCAGAAGGCAATTTCAACAGAAAGTTTCGAAATTTCCACCAGTTCATGCCTTAGAAAAATTTTCAACAATTAACCAAACCCCCCAAAACACAACCAAAAATTTTTCTAACTCTAGAACTTACCTGGACTCGTTTTTATCCTCATTCCCTGCACATCCTTGGTATAGAATTCCTGCAAAATGACTCAAAAACATAAACAAAGACCAACAAACTACCCAAGAAAACCGTTAGCTACGAAAAATAAATAACTTCGACTCGTATAAAAAAGGTACATTCGGTACACTTGGGTTCTCACCCAAAACACTAAGTGGGGGTGTTCGGTGGAATTTCGAGAGGAGTGACCTCCCTCTCATTCCAATCTAGTGGTCCGCCAATATAGTGTTTCAAACGATGGCCATTCACCTTCCAACTCCGGCATCAGACTCGTCCATAATATCAACCGCTCCATACGGAAACACATCATGCACCATGTAAGGACCCGACCACTTCGACCTTAACTTCCCTGCAAACAACTTCAACCTAGAATTGTAGAGTAGCACTCTATCACCCTTGCTAAACTCCTTAATCTTCTTGAACTTGCAATCGTACGAACACTATAATCATGATCCTTCTCACCAACTCACTCGTACGAACACTATAATCATGATCCTTCTTAAAAACCCCTTGAAGACTCGTGACAAAAGTCAAGTGACTGCACTTCCTCTTCCGTGTAAAACTACAATGCAACAGCAAACTCGGGAATGGTCATCTCGTAAGATTAGCGACCTAAAGCAAAGAACAACGCATCTTTCTCAAAGAAATTCCCTTGTTTGTAGTCAAATGTCGAATGAAACTCAAGGGTAATCTCCTTGTATTGTCGAGCATCACAATCCAAAACTCTCCTGAACCTCGGTCCCAACAATTGCGCAACCCGGGACCTTGCCCCCAAACGATCCAACAGACCCCAATCTGTCCTTCTAACTTCAAGTATTCAACTTGAATCATAGAACCCAACCTACAGTACTCCCCTGAATTCAACTCGATTTGCAATAACGGGTTGTCCACAATCCTTGTGCTTTGACCATGTGGGACTCCCGGGCCCGTATAATCCACTTCCCTATAGTGGACATACTCTTCCTGTGGTAATGGCTCCTCCGGAGCACCTTGAGGACGAGCTGTTGGGCCTCTTTTCCTTCCCTTCTTGCTTGATGAGCCTTCACATGACATCTGCAAAACAATTATAATTTACAAAACAAAGCAAAGCAGATCATTAGAAGTTACAAACTAGTTTTTTTGGATTATATATATATATATATATATATATATATATATATATATATATATATATCTCAACCGTATAGCATTTCTTTCGCGGTTGATACCGACACTAAACAAATAATAAAAACTGGGTTACCGTTTACAAAAGCATAAGTAATAAACAACCTCACCCGAATGGAGCTTGAGTACGGGCGATGTGTTTTGTACCTGTTCGTGCATATAAATAAACCCATGACCGACTAACACTAAGACTACTAACCTCAAAATACACGACTCAGTGTACACTACCCCCTTCCGGCACTTTAATTGCCCTCAATTAAAAGTCAACTACCAAAACACCACGAAAATTGAGTGCTAAAGTTGAAAGCTTTAACGTCATAACTAGCGAACCGGGTCAAAAGTGAAGTTATAAACACAAGTTTAGCTTAAAGAAATGACCAACCCGAATCCCCATACTCAATGTTACTACACCTCAAACCTATGGCAGTGACAAAAAATTAAACCAATCAACCCAAACCAACCGCTCTACGACCTGCATTATGCTAAACTCCCCATACCGAACCACCCGCAACCTCAAACAAGCACTAAACAGACACAAAACACAAGACTAGAACAAGGCCCGACACAAAACTGAACCCTAAATTATATAAAAAACTGAAATAATCGACGCAAAGGACAAAGAGTACAAGAAACATACCTTGGATTTGAGTTAGACAAGAGAAATTAAGAAAAGTCTGGTTTGTAACTTGAAACCCTCGTGAAAATCCCGTGTTTGTGGTGAAAAGAAGACGTATGATGGTTAAAATCTGTGGGATAATGTGTATAAACGATGTGGGGTTGCAGATTTGGTGAGTAGATGGCGATTCTTAGTGGTTTATGGTTTGGCGGTTGTAGAGATGGAAGGTAAAGCAAAATGGGTGAAATTTAGGGTTTTCACGAAGTGGGGCTGCAGGTAGGGTGACTCGTGGGCCGCGAGTCCTTTAATGAAACCTCTCGCGCCCCGCGACCGCATTTGTGATGTCAGAAATCTTTGGCTTCTCGCGGGCCGCGAGTAGAGGAGGTAAAACCTCTCGGGCCCCGCCAGAAGGCAATTTCAACAGAAAGTTTCGAAATTTCCACCAGTTCATGCCTTAGAAAAAATTTCAACAATTAACCAAACCCCCCAAAACACAACCAAAAATTTTTCTAACTTTGGAACTTACCTGGACTCGTTTTTCTCCTCATTCCCTACACATCCTTGGTATAGAATTCCTGCAAAATGACTCAAAAACACAAACAAAGACCAACAAACTACCCAAGAAAACCGTTAGCTACGAAAATAAATAACTTCGACTCGTATACAAAAGGTACATTCGGTACACTTGGGTTCTCACCCAAAACACTAAGTGGGGGTGTTCGGTGGAATTTCGAGAGGAGTGACCTCCCTCTCATTCCAATCTAGTGGTCCGCCAATATAGTGTTTCAAACGATGGCCATTCACCTTCCAACTTCGGCCATCAGACTCGTCCATAATCTCAACCGCTCCATACGGAAACACATCATGCACCATGTAAGGACCCGACCACTTCGACTTTAACTTCCCTACAAACAACTTCAACCTAGAATTGTAGAGTAGCACTCTATCACCCTTGCTAAACTCCTTAATCTTCTTCAACTTGCGATCGTGTAGGGCTTTGGTTTTCTCCTTAATACTCCACGATCGGGCATAAGCCACATCCCTAAGCTCCTCTAGCTCATGAATTTGAAAGAAACGCTTCCTAGCGGCTTCGGTCATGTCAAGATTAACGGTTTTCAAAGCCCAAAGGGCACCATGTTCTAACTCGACGGGGAGATGACACGCTTTTCCGTAGACGATCATGAATGGTGTGGTACCTAGAGGTGTTTTGTAGGCGGTTCGAAATGCCCACAATGCATCGTCAAGCTTATTGGACCAATCCTTCCTATTTTTCCCCACGGTTTTCTCTTAAATGCATTTGACTCCCTTATTTGCGTTCTCCACTTGTCCACTCGTTTGTGGATGGTAGACGGTGGATAAACGATGAATGACCCTATAGCGTGTAAGCAACTTCTCCATCAATGCATTGCAAAAGTGAGTGCCACGGTCACTAATTAGAGCCTTAGGTGTACCAAAACGACAAAAGAGTTTCTTGAGGAAATTCAATACTACTCGGGCTTCATTCGTGGGAAGAGCTTGTGCCTCAACCCACTTTAATACATAGTCAATCGCCACGAGAATATACCGGTTCCCTTTCGAGGTGGGGAACGGTCCCATGAAGTCTATTCCCCAAACATCAAATACTTCTAACACTTGGATTGGGTTTTGAGGCATCTCGTCCTTGGCCGAAATGTTGCCAGTTCGTTGACAAGCATGCATGCTTTCACAAGCCCCTCGGCATCACGAAGTACGATGGGCCAATAAAAACCACAATCGAACACCTTTTGTGCGATCGTATGAGCTCCATGGTGGCCTCCCGTTAGACCCTCATGCACATGTTAAGGATGTTCATACCCTCTTCTCTAGACACACAACGCCTAAGGATCCTATCTCCTCCTATCCTATAAAGGAAAGGGTCATCCCACAAATACTTCAAAGCCTCACTAAGAAACCTCCTACGTTGTTGTGTATTCATTCCTTAAACAATATTGCTACTAGATAAATAATTTGCTAAGTCACAAAACCACGGCAATCCTTCTTCCTCGGCATTAACAGACTCTATAGACTCGTGAGGGAATGTGTCCCCTATCTCCTCCTCACGAATCTCCTCTCTCTTGGGATCCTCTAGACGTGAAAGGTGGTCGGCGGCTACGTTCTCGGCCCCGCTCTTATCTCTAATTTCGATATCGAATTCGGAAAGTAAGAGGATCCAACGGATAAGTCTAGGTTTCGCGTCTTTCTTTTGGAAAAGAAAACGCAACGCTGAGTGATCGGTGAAGACTATGGTTTTAGAGAGAACGAGGTATGAGCGGAATTTGTCGAAAGCGAAAACCATGGCTAAAAGCTCCTTTTCCATCGTGGTGTAATTCTCTTGAGCGTTATTCAATGTTTTACTCGCGTAATAGATCGGGTGGAAGTGCTTTTCCATTCTTTGTCCTAAAACCGCTCCTACGGCTTAGTCACTCGCATCGCACATGAGCTCAAACGGCAAGCTCCAGTCAGGCGAGATAAGAATGGGTGCACTAATAAGCTGCTCCTTCAAAAAGTTGAAGGCTTTAAGACACTCCTCGTCAAAGACGAATGGAACATCCTTCTCTAGCAAGCGGGTCATGGGTCATGTGATCTTAGAGAAATCCCTAATGAAACGTCTATAGAACCCCGCATTACCTAAGAAACTACGGATCGACTTCACGCTCGTGGGTGGGGGTAACCTACTAATAGTATCAATCTTTACCCTATCCACCTCTATACCATCCCTCGAAATCTTGTGACCTAGAACAATCCCCTCGGTCACCATGAAGTGACACTTTTCCCAATTAAGCATCAACTTCGTTTCAACGCACCTCTTCAACATCCTCTCGAGGTTCACCAAACACTGCTCGAACGAATTGCCGTACACTGAAAAATCGTCCATGAAAACTTCCATGGAACTCTCTATCATATCCTGAAAAATGGCGACCATGCATCGCTGAAAGGTAGCTGGAGCGTTACACAACCCAAATGGCATGCGTCTATACGCGAAAGTGCCATAGGGGCATGTGAATGTGGTTTTATCCTGATCCTGTGGTGCGATAAGGATCTGGAAATAACCGGAAAACCGTCAAGAAAACAGTAAAACTGATGCCCCGTGAGACGCTCTAAAATCTGATCGATAAAGGGCAATCTGAAGTGGTCTTTTCGGATGGCATCATTCAACTTGTGATAATCGATGCATACGCGCCAACCCGTGACCGTGCGAGAAGGGATAAGCACATTCTTCGAATTCATGACAACGGTCATCCCTCCCTTCTTAGGGACAACCTGAGTGGGGCTCACCCATGGTGAATCGGAAATAGGATAAATCATCCCGGCATCTAAGAGTTTCATCACCTCCTTCTTCACTACATCTTGCATGTTAGGATTGAGGCGTCGCTAGGGTTGCACCACCGGTTTAAAATTGTCCTCCATGAGAATCCGGTGGGTGCAATAAGAAGGGCTTATACCCTTAATGTCGGAAAGCCTCCATGCAATGGCCTCTTTGTTGGCCCTCAACACATCCAACAACTTCAACTTCTCACCATCCCCTAATTTTGATGATATGATAACGGGTAGCTCGGATCCCTCTCCTAAGTAGGCATACTCTAAGTGAGACAGAAGGACCTTAAGCTCTAAGGGTGGTGGCTGGGTGGTGTCATCACTAACCTCTAACACTTCGGGAATTATAGAAATCCCCTCATCTCTTATCTCCTCTACCTCGAACACTTTCTCCTCAACTACCTCTCCTCCTACCAAGTCGGCACCACTAATGAACTCTAGACAATGGTCTACACACGAGATGAACGAATTCAAGAAATAGACGGAATGACATGGACCACTATAATCATCGGAACCACTCGGGTGGCTCATGGAACGATCAATCTCGAAAGTAACTCTCTCCTCACCAACTCTAAGAGTAATTTGCCCATCATAGACATCTATGAGAGCTTTGGAGGTACGCAAGAAAGGATGACCTAGAATGATAGGAACTCGCTCATCAGCTTCCATATCAAGAATAACGAAATCGGCAGGGAAAGCGAATTTGTCGACCTTGACTAGCAAGTTCTCGATAACACCTCTTGGGTACTTCACGAACCGATCGGCTAAGGATAATGTCATACGGGTAGGTGAAAGCTCGCCTAAGTCTAACTTCTTGTAAAGAGAAAAGGGCATCAAGTTGATGCTGGCACCTAGGTCTGCTAAGGCTCCCGTCTTGTTGTTACTACCAAATAGACATGGGATGGTAAAGATACCGGGATCGGTGAGCTTCTCGGGAAGCTTGTTCAAAACAATGGCGGAACACCCTCCATTCAATGGGACATTGGACAACTCCCCTAATTTCTCCTTATTTCTAAGAAGATCCTTTAAGAACTTGGCGTACTTAGGCATGGACTGGTGTGCCTCTATGAAGGGTAGATTGATCTTCAACTGCTTGAGGATATCTAGGAAGTGCCCGTATTCCTTGGAGTACTTTTGATTCCTAAGACGTGACGGAAACGGGACACGTGAGTGATCTACAAGCGGGGATGGCCTAACGTCAACGGGTGGTCTCTCTACTCTCTTCTCTCCTGCAGGCTCACCGGGTTGTGCGGTACTTTCTGGGACTAGCCTAGATTGCACTTTGCCCTCCATCTCAATCTCCTCATCCACTATCTCCACATCCTCACTCTCAACTCTCTCCTCTACTCTCAGATTCCCTACGGTCTTGCCACTACGGGTGGTAATGGCCTTGGCTTGGGCATTAGGGTTCTGTTGGGTCGTACCTGAGAACTGTCCGGGTGATCTCTCCTCAAGTTTCCTAGACATATCACCCATGACCCTTTCAATATTGTGGAGTGAAGATTGGTGGTTCTTAAGTAGAAGGTCATGTTCGTTGAGAACCTTTTGGGTGGTTTGGTCTTTGACGAGTATTTGACTCATCATGGCTTCTAAACGCTGAAGATGATCCCCTACATCACTATTTGACCCCTGATTTGGTTGAACCTGACTACTTGAACCCTCACCCCCAGTCTGACTATTGAACCCCTTATTGAACTGCCCATTTGACACCCCACTAAAGAATGACCCCTGCCCCCTGTTTGGATTTTGAGCTACTTGGAAACCAGGGGGTTACCGGTGGAACGAAAGTTATTATTATAGAAGTTATTATTATTATTACGCCACCCTGAGTTAAAATTGCTACCAAAACCACTACCCTGACCTCTACCTAGACCTCCTCCTATGAAATCTACATGTTCCTTACCAATAAACAATGGGCAGCACTAGTATCATGACCCCCTCGACAGTACTCGCACTTATCAACTGTTTCCTTGATCTCTTTAAGCTCGCGAGTGAGGTTTTCTAACACGGCGGCTACACTAGGATC
Source organism: Scalesia atractyloides (assembly GCA_947069175.1). Classification (NCBI taxonomy): domain Eukaryota; kingdom Viridiplantae; phylum Streptophyta; class Magnoliopsida; order Asterales; family Asteraceae; genus Scalesia; species Scalesia atractyloides. Next base: position 29,832,922 of record CAMTDV010001634.1, read on the forward strand.
CAGGTTAACCTGGTTCACCCCTCGAGTGGGTGCACTAGTAGTGGTGTTTGAGTTACCACTTGAATACCGGCGGTCAGATTGCGACTGAGCTTGAGACTGGGCAAAGCTTTCGAAACGCTCTAAACACTCGGCGACAGTGAGTATTCCCATCATGTGACCTCCCGCATTAGTGTCAAAATGATCACGAGTCTCCGGGGTGAGACCGTTGTAAAATTTCTCACAAAGAGCCCAATTAGAAAGACCGTGTTGAGAGCAACGAGCGACTAGGTTTTAAAAGCACTCCCAAGCAAGGTAATATAACTCATCAGGCTCCATGTGGAAGGAGTGAATTTGATCGCGAAGACGTGAGGCTTTAGCGGGCGGGAAATACTTATTCAGAAAGGCTTGACGAAGGGCCGCCCAAGTGGTGAAGGTACCGGTTGGCTGAGAGTCCAACCATGTAGCTGCATGGCCCGCGAGTGAAAATGGGAAAAGTTGAAGATAGGTAGCATCTTCGGGTGCTCCATGGAGGCTAAAGGTGGCGAGCATGCGAGAGAAACGATTTATGTGAGCGGGTGCATCCTCGTCATAGCGACCATGGAACTGAATGGTATTGGTGATGGCTGTCATGGCATATGAGGGAATTGCCATGAGTTTTGGTTCACGATGGGTGGGACAGTGATAAGTGAAGCGAGACCAGTTAAACCTTGGGTGGCTTGTTGGTGGACAGTTTGTCTTTAGTCGGCCATTTGGATGACGGGTGGGCTTTGGGGACGGGAAGGTGGTGGGGAATTATGGGGTGAAGACTTCGGTGTGAAGTCAAAGTTTGGTAGTTTAGATTGGGGAGTAGAGTCAGAATGGGTGAAAGATGAAGGAAGTGGTGTACTTACTTGGAAAGATGAAGATGAGACGGTTGACTTGTTTGTAGGTGGCTTCGGTGGAGGTCCCTGCGAGAGCAAATGTGGCATCCACAGCAAACAAAGAGAACCTACAAAGAGAAAACAGACAATAGTTACTAAGACTCAAATAAAACTAAAGAGAAAAACAAAGACTCAAAACGAAACAAAACACGTAGCACGTATGTGTCAAGAAAGTCTATCAAAGCTTATAACGCAATTGCCAAGAGTCCCCTGCAACGGCGCCAAAAACTTGATGTGTGCTGAACAGACTATAAAAATCAACTAACTAAGACACTCTAGACTCAACACTAAAAAGCTTTAAATTCTATACTCGACTTAAACCTAAACCACACAATCGGCAAGTGTACCGATCAATGTAGTATAACCTAAATAAGTCCGGATATCAAACCCACAAGACTCTATAAATTACGCTGATTAGACTCTGAAAGACTAAGACAGACACGACTAAAATTGTTTTGATTTTTTGGGGGGTTACGGAAAATCTAAGGAAATCTATATTAAACTAATTAACGACTAAATTAACTAATACGAACTAAGGATGGAAGTTGTTCTCAAGCGGTGATGAAGACTACCTAGACTAGAATCCTAGATTGATTTTAAGCGTTTACCGATTAAGTTAATTACTCGTTTTCTGGAACCGGGATCTTATAATACTAAACCTATTAAATACCAGCTAAGCCCCTCAACCTTTCTCGAGGTGAAACTTATGGCGTTACCTAGGCCGTTAATCCTACCGGTTGATTAGACGTCTTTCCAGTTGTCTAATATTATGTGAGTACCCTAATGATGACCTACTCTTTTCCAATTATTTAGATCTAGGTTAGTTTGAGTATCTAAACTTGACTTGATAGACTAATAAACCGACGGGTCAACAAAGGCATGGACTTTTTCCAAAGACCGACTATAGCAATTCGCCGGGTAAGACCTATCAATAGCCCCTCACTTTCCAGGTATTAGGACTAGTAGAACACTAAAATCTAGTAACCTGTTAACAATCACTTCTAAGGTTGAATGGCCACTTAACCCTAAAGATTATGAACTTATTCTGTGATATAGACACTCACCAAAATTCACAACCTAATACGACTCTATTCCATGATATATACAGTCACCAAGAATCATATGAAGTAATGGAAAACAGAAAACCAAATCAAAGCATGCATACACACCAAGCCAGATAAACAAACTGCTTACAGAGCACAATTAATCCATAACAAACATGTAATTAGCGGAAAATGTTAAAACTTTATATCAATCCATTCATCATAGTCTAGGTAGTTAATGCGTTTAGCCAAGCATAGTCAATAACAAATGCAAAACAAGAAAAGTCAAACTGGAGTTCATCATTACAAGTTCAGAAAAGAGAAAACAAGACAAACAAGGATCGTGTAAACCCGAGAAAGTCTCTAATCCTCAATCTTCGCTTGATCCAATGATTCCAGAGCTTCGAAACCTTCCAACTTAGCTATTATGACTCCCAAACAGCTGCAAGAACTCCCTTCTTTCGTCACTAGGGTTTCATTATGATAAAATTGATTAAATACCCCCAAATCTCATCCGCATCCAAAACCCGTCTGCAGATAACACCCTCTCGCGGGGCGCGAGAGGGTTTTAGCTATCAGGTCGCGGCCCGCGACCGTGTTACTAAAGTCAGCATCAATTGGGCTTCTCGCAGGTGGCGAGAAGCAATGGCCCAGCTCGTCGCGGCCCGCCATAAGGCATTTTTCTCAGAATTTAATTCATTTCAGCTCCCAAACTCTCCAATTCGTTCCAGGACTTTACCAATTCGTATTTCTACTCAATTTTCACGCTTTTCAGCTACTTTAAGCTCATACGACCTGCACAACGACAATGAATCAAAAGACTAGCTATTCTACGAAAAATGAAACTAAATCTAATAAAGATCGTACAAACTATACACGAATAGACGATGTATTTTGCAATACATCAAATATCTTATTCATGTATTAAGTTCAACTTAATGATCTTGATTAAACATTTTGACACTTAACTGATGCGTTTATTCAAAAGTAAGTTTCAACTTAATGAACTTTTAAACTTTTCAGATCAATTTGAAAATTTCAAACTTTGTTCAGCAGCTTTAGATTTTGAAAATCAGCATTTCATCATCAGTGGTCAAAACTAAAAGATAATCTTTCAGTTTTATGTAATGAATATCAAACACTAAGTATGAACAAACATATTTACAAATATATTTTTGTTGAGTTTGTGTTAAAGGGTCATATCAGTTTTTGAGACATATCACTAGTACCATTGACCTTTTTCATGACACTAAGTTTTAAACAAATTTACCTAGATTGTCGATATGTTTGTCCATTTAAACTTCAACACATTTCTCAATTGTTCCAAGATACATTATTTAGAATTAAGAAAACTTGACTTAACTATGGTTCCCACCTCTTGAATATACTCCTGCATCAAGATTCCCTAGCTTTCATCTTACAGGTGAGTATAGCATAATTGATATCTGTATCTGGGTTGTGCGAGACCTTGAGAGCTCAGGTTAGTACCACCGTACAGACAAAGAGATGAAGGCTCGACTTAAAGTAGTGTTCTAATTTGGGAATCTTTTGAACTGCAATTGTAGTATCTTTCGATATTTTCAATTGAATGCAGTTTTAGGGGATTTTTTTTTTGCAAAAGCGTTATAGAAGTTCTAGACCATTGCTTACGCCAAATCAGAAGAACTTGTATAAATGCCCCAGATATCAATCATCTATAAAGACCTCGTATCTCAGAATCAGGCAATCTCTCAAACGAAATTTCGGAGTACTAAGTCCATATATCCGAGAGATGTTAATCCACAAGTTTAAGCAGTTGTAAAATTTAGTATATATCGCGAAAACAATTTACTGAACGTGTAAAGCCTATCGACACATCCACAATAACACTTGTTTAAACTTTACAATTCTTTAACATACTGTGATAGTCCACTGATGTACTATCATTTCCTTTTATCCACAAAGCTCTTTTTGCCTTTTTCAATATTTTTGTACTTTTTGCTTTTAATATGTTTTTGGATTTTCTGAAAAAAAATTTCTCCCCTTAAAATTCAAAAACATATTTTTGGAATTTTTTATTTATAAAAACATTGACCAACTGATGAGAATCACTTCAATTCTCCATCCATTACTGCTTCATAAATTTCTTTTAAGCACACTCCCCCTCATGATAACAAAAACCTTGACACTTTTGTGTTTATAACGATTTACTGAACATGAGTTTTGTCTTGTTTAACAGTAAGGGTTCTGTGATAAATTTTCCAAATTTTCTTCAAAATTTTGTAAAATTTTCAACTAAACATTATTAAAACATGTTTTCGAAAAATTTTCTTCAAAAATTTTTCAAAAAAGTTGTAAAGTAAACATTATTTGAATTTCTAATTTTGTAAAAATGGCCTTTATATAAAACTTGTTAACCCAGCCCTTCGTCTTCATTGTGTGCCACGAAACTCCATTTTCAGTAATTTGCTTTATTCTCATAAGTTCCTGCACAGAAATTTAAACAATTAGTTGAATAGTGACACCCAAGCCTTTGCAATCTTAGGTGTTATTTCTTCAATCTTAATTTTGATTTTCTTTTCACAATCAGGTTTATTTTGAACTTTCTCATGTTTCGGAAAGTTCTCTAAACTTTCAATTTCACTGATTGTATAACACGTTTTCTTTTACCAACCATGATTGATTTTTCGTTAAAGCTTTCTTGAAATACAATGTAGAAACTTTTTATTCATTACTATTTGAGGATTTACCAGTTTCAAAATTTGAAAACTTAGTAATAGCTGGTTTCACCTTGTTTGTAGTTTCTGTACATTGTTTCAAAACCTGAGTTGGTACTCCAGAAATTTTGTTATCAATATGAGCAGGTTTAGGTTTAATTTGTAAACATTTACTAGCAATGTGTCCAATTACTCCACATTTATGACACTTCCTGTTCTCATATCGATCCTTTCTATCAAACCATACACCCAAATCATAACATTGATTTGATGTGTGGTAACCATCTTTCCTGCTTCTCCTGTACCTTTGATTTGACGTTGAAGCACTGTGGTCCGACCTGCACCACTTATTTTCAAATTTTTGTAAGTTTTATTTTTCAAATTTGTTTGAATTTTTATAATGATTGGATGATTGTTCCGATGAGCTTTTATTTTTGTTTTGAAAACTTTTAAAACTTTTTTTTTGTTCTTCATTCTGCTTAGAAGGTTTTTGCTTTGAGCATTCACCTTTTCAGTAGATTGTAGAACAGTTTCTTGAAATTATTCTTTTAGTTTTAAAAATATTTCATGTTTATCATTTTTAGCTCTTTCACCATCGGTATTATCGTCACAATCTTCAATTATGACATCGTCATAATTTGTAACAATGTTACTTATTGGAATTTCCTTTTTATTATTATTGATCGGTTTTGGACATATATGATCTAACTTTAATGAGGATGTCACAAACCTTTCAATAATTTTTCTGAATTAACAGCTTTATTTTTAACAGTCTCAACTTCTTTTTCAAGTTGAGTTATTTTCTCAATATGAGAATTTATTGCTTTTTGATTTTCTATATTTAATTTTTCAAAAACATTTTTTTTCATTTTTAGACATTTTTATTTCATTTTGAAAATCTACTACCATTTGTAATTTTTCATTTTCTAAAATTTTTATTTTGTTTTCAAAATTCTTTTTATTTTCTTTTAATTTTTTATTTTCTAATGTCAAACTCTCAATCTCACTCAAGAGTTTAGCATTATCTGCCCGATAGATATCTACATCATAAACTGGGCAGACTGGTTTAGAACTTGAAAATCCATTTGTAGATATACTTGAAAGTTGAGCGTCACAGTTCTTTGCCATTATACTCCCTTCTCTCTTAAACTGATCTTTTGAACTTTGTGCTTCCCGATCATTTCCTTGATCACTAACACGATCAGACTTCTTCTTGTTTAGCACCTTCTTGTTCTTAATCATCTCTTCTTTTATCGATTGCTGTAACGAGGTTAGGATCTTCTTCTCATGGGCATATGCAGCATTCAATTGAGTTGTAAACTTTGATACTGAAAGCTCAGCTCCACATTCATCAACTGGCCATTTAAATCCAGTTTGAATAGCAACCCAACCATAAAGATGATTTGCTCGTACCCAATCCTCAAATTTTTTATTCCAGGCTTCATACTCATCTATACTCATCAACATTGGCGGCTTCACGGACTCCATTTCGTTTTCCAAACTAATATGTCGTTCAAAAACAATTGAAAATGATTAGCAAACAGACAATTTTAGAAAAATTTGACTTTTTAATCGACAATATTAACGTATCGGTTTGCTAAAAATGTTTAAAATTTTTCAGAAAACTGTTTTTACCAGATTAGAGCTTTAAACTCATCTCGTCAATATGAATCTAACGATATATAATGTCCTAGACGTTTTTCTAAGTTTTCATGCCTTTTTTAGAAACCTTGGACAAGTTCGGTCGAAGTTGTCACAGCGTGTGAAACTCAGCTATTTAACAAGTTCGGGCGAACTTGTTTCACTCAGAATACAAGTTCGAGAGAACTTGTGAGAAAATCCAAAGGAATCAGCAAGTTCGGGCGAACTTGGAGAAAATTTCAATCAAATTTTGATCAAGTTCGGGCGAACTTGATTAAAGTTGATAAAAATCAGGCAAGTTCGAGCGAACTTGGGTAAAATCCTTGAAAAATCAATCAAGTTCGGGCGAACTTGATGAAAAATTTTCAGTCAAGTTCGAGCGAACATAAGTTATTCGACATGGTTTTTTTGCAATTTTTGACATGAATTTGTTTGTTTTAAACTCTGATCTTTTCAAGGGTTTACCTATTGTGGATTTACGTATTATACTTGAAAATCAGTCCATTTTGTCCGTTTATTGTCTAAGAAAAGTTTAAAAATGAAAGAAATTAGTAGAAGATGAGATGTTCTATGTCCAATGTCTTAAAATTAGGCCAATCCTGCTCTGATACACTTGTAGGACCGATCCTAATAGCATAGGAACCTAGATTTGGTATCTAATGTCCATAATAGCGGAATATTATGACACGATTACCAAATAACAAGAATTAGTCAGTTAAACGTCAATTTTATTGATATAACATCAAGTCTCCAATTTAACAGAGCTTCGCCTCAAAGTGCATAAAGTTTCTGAATCTTACAAATAAAATGTCAAGACTCCTATTTATAGGAGATACAAGTTCGCTTGGGGAGTGCAAGTTCGGGCGAACTTGCTTAGTCAAGTTCGGCCGAACTTGACTACAACATATACATTTCAAGCGAACTTGACTATAAACATACATAAACCTTGACATTTCGCTCCTAAATACAGACTCGATATTATACGAAGATGTAAGCAACAAACATATGCATCAACAATTATAAATACTTTTACAGTAGGTACATGTTCTAAACTCAAATCCCAATAATCTATCAAAACTATGTGTGAAATGACTAAAATACCCCTACAGAGCATAGTTTTGTTTTAAATTATAAACCACACATATATTTGATATCCTACTGATATAACATCACAAATTTAATATTTTTCCAGAATATTTATGACCATGACATCAGTTTACTTGTAAACTCCTTTTATAAGTCGTAAAATGACCAAAACGCCCTTTTTGAGGCATAACTTGATTTTAAAACCTTAACGGGCATACATGTTGATATCCTACGAATATTATAACATGTTTAAATTATAATGGCATATGGAACTTGTATATGACTCATCCGGTTACTCGGTTTCGCTTATATGCGTACGGTTAAGCCTACGTGACTAGTTTATGTAATTTAACCGAAACAGGTTTAACCTTATCATTTTTACATCAACATCCAGAATGTTATATGTTTACCCATTATAAACAAGTCTTAATACTTGTTGGGTTTAAACTACATTCTACTCCGGTCATCGCTTAATCTAGCGCATCGTATAGATTTCATTACTTAAGACTAGCCGGTTCGAATCAATGACTCAACTAAGGACCCGTTAGCATTCTAATTGGTTATTAAAACCATCATTCTATACTAGAAGCTTCCTGGTAGATTGTATTCTTTACTTATCTTTCTTATTAACGGCTGAGTTATTATTCATTTGAAGAACTAGCTCGGGTAAATACTTTTAACCTATTTTCCTTATACAGGCTTGGGATACGGTAAATTATTACCGCTTGGTCGAGTATGGGATCATGTTGTCGGATTGTGATTTAACTAAATCTCATAACCCGTTTTAATTTGTATTGTCTGATAACTTAAACATTGGGGGTTAACTCTACCGTGTCCTGGATATCCTCGGTTCATTTAAGTTACTAATGGCCACGACCAATGCACGGTGTGTAGGCATACACCTGCTAGATGTTAATGCTAAATTATTTTTATGTTCTCCTCAGAGTTAACAAAGTGGTGTGTCGGTTAATCAGGTTATTCGGTTTCTGCACGGGACCCCATATGTATTGACAGACTTGTAAAACTGTATACAAGGTCATTTTGAACTGTCCCAAGTTATTTATGAAAACGTGCCATGTGCAGTTAAAACATTTTTGAAAGATTTTCAAAATGTGTCGGTTATTTGTATTTACCAGTGTAAACTGACATATTTTCAAAAGACTGATACAGGTACAACACGTAATAGGCTGGGAGCTGCTTGGTAGTGACGTAGAGAATCTTGCAAGTTCTTAGTCGTGCCCAAAGTCTGTTGAACATCATTTTATGTATATTTACTATCCGCCTGTGGATCTTCATTACAAGCCTTTTGTATTTATTATTTGAATTTTGAACATTATCAATTTGTAATAATATTTTAAATCCAAAACTACCACTGTGTTGTTTGGTTATGATGTTATCAACTTACGTCACAATACTCCCCACCGGGATATATGTGGAAATAACAAGAACTTTATTGTTTTCTGGAAGAACGATGCACTTAGACATGGGACTGTTGTAATCACTGATTAGATTGAAATTATGCGCTCTCACCTGTGCAATCGTATTTACAGTGTTTGGAACATAAAAGAGAGTTTACCATTTTGGAGAGAGTTTTGGGTTCCTCGGTATGCACCATCAAGCAACATTGGTGGTTTGCTTCTCCAACTTCAAAAATCTTCAGTGACTCCACTTGTGCTGCAGCATCCACCCAGCGAAATCCATGTTGCTCTTGTACCATCAATGCCTTTCCTACTCTAGATCCTCCTTGGCTAGTTGAAGTTGATGTTTGAGCTGGAGGGACAGGAACTTGGATCTCTCTAAATTCCTCCCAACAGCAACCTGAGTCGCTTCATAATCCATCGGTATCTTCTTGCAGTCCCTGGCAAAGTGTCCCAGTTCATGGCATTTGTAGCACCTCAACTTGTCTTTTACAGATCCAGTACGAATGTTTGACATGGGACGACGACCGTATCTCTTCTGAAACTTCTCTGCTTGAAACGTCGCCATAGCCAGATTCTAGGAAGCATCCAATTCTTCAATGCCTTCTTCAACCACCTGATTAATCTCTGTAGCAAGAACAGATGGAGGAAAGAGATCACCAGCAAGGAAAGCATGCAGACTTTTGATCGTTGACACTGCGAGAGCTAACTTTTCTTCATTTTGCTTGGTTAGGAAGGCAAGGTTTTCTGCAGAGGGTGAGGATGGGACGTTCTGAGATGATGAAGGGTTCACTGGGTTGAGTTATTCGGAAGGGACATGCCGTACACGTATTTGTCTTCTGAGCTTGTAGCTGAGCTTGAGTTAATGGACTGAACACACCATTTGGATTAATGTTTGTCACAGGGCTAAAAGCAGTGTTAGGATGACTTTGAGACATCATCGCAATGTTAGAACTAGTTATCCCTGCAACAAACATGGAGTTCTTGTGGTTTAGCTCTCTCTGTGGTTGTCAATTTCGCATGATTTGATGGTAGCAATCAACTCAGTGGTAGTAACTGATGTGGTAAATGAGGTCTATAAAAACTAACCTAATCTAGACACCCTAGTTTTAAATTTATAAACTAAGTCTCTCAAAATGTTATACCACTGACAGGCAAGTGTACCTATCGTACGTAGTAAAGCCTAATGAAGTCTGAGTATCGAACCCACGAGACACTAGCGACGCTAACTAGATTAATTGGTTTAATTTGTGTTTTTGGGATTTTTCTAATTCTACTCAAGCGAGTAAACAAGATAACAAAGCAAGCAAGCAATATGGTGAAGTGAGGGGAAGCAGACAATGATGAGAAAGAACTACCTAGGCTTTGAATTCCTATGACCAACCTATGACCTCTAGTCTTAACCAATGGCTAAAGCTCTGAATCGACCCAGAAAACCTCCCGCTAAGGATGACCAACCAAAATAGAAGATGGAACAAAGCGATGAAGTGCTAAACTAGAAATGACTCGACCTATCGGCACCGAACCCCATGACTGTCAGATTGATAGCATCTATGGTGCTAAAATCCTTCGAACATGAAGCTAAACCTGCTAAATAACTGAAACCCTAGGAAACCCTAAATGCGAATAAGTAGCCGAATCTGAGCTATCGGCCACCCAAACTACCAAACAACGCCTAGCTAATAACCTAGCAATCCTGACTCATCCCTAGAGTTGCAAGAAAAGGATGCACACTATACTCAGTTGATTTTAATTAATTTAGTTAAACTTGAATTATTTCTAATCTCAAGCTCTAGACCGAAAACCAAATAGATTAAGAAACCTAGAATGATCTAAATAGTTCCAGACCAGACTAACAAGATCACCTAACCAAACAACCAATCACAATCAAGACAAGTATACAAATTCATAACAATCACAAAACAGGAATATGTAAATCATCACAATTTATCATCAGTCAAAAACGAAAAGTCAAGGCATTAAATCATAGTTCATCTGGGCCTAGGTAGCATTAAAAGTCTAGCTACTCATGTTCATAAACGAAGTAAACAAAGGTTCAAAACGAATAATCTGTGTAAATACGTTTATAAATTCAAGTAAACAAAACTGAACAAATAAACAAAGTCTAAACGACACGTTCTAAAATTTAACGCTAATATCTTCAGTTCAATTCAAGCTTCCTCTCTATGAATTACTCCAAATCGTTCACATGTATCCCCTTTTTTTTCTTGTTCCCCCTCAACTCTTTTGATGTATTCGTTTTATATAATTCTCTAGCCGTCAACAGTAAAACTTTTTTAATTATGACTATCCCCCAGAAGCCCAATGGCAGCCCTTTATTTCATTGATGTCCAACAGTAGGGCCCTTTGTATTTTCTTTTATTAACCGACTTGTAGTATAATAATCTTTTGAGTTAATTACTATTTTCGTCCCTGTGGTTTGTCAAAAATCACTATTTCAGTCCATTAGTTTAAAAATTGCGTTTTCAGTCCTTGTGGTTTCACTGAGGATCATCTTCAGTTGCATACATAATAGTACGGGGACCATCACGTATACACCTCCAGATACTGTGTTCCTTAGCTTTGCCATACTGCTCAAAACGCTAGGTCCACTCAAAATTATCATCTCCATACAACAACCTAAGAATTTTAGTAGACGTTCCGATAATCTGATCCAGTTCTTGATGCAATGCTAGAGTCTATGACTGGAAAGCCGTTAAGGTGGTGTTGACGAGATCCGCAGCAGTCAAAACACCGTTTGGGTTCATCATTTTAGTTTTTACCGAATAGGAATTTAGTGATTTTTAAATAAAAGTGACAAGTCAAAAAGTCCAATTCAAAATGGTCAACTGAAAAGTCAACTCGAAACAGGTCCTATCCGAAATGGGAAGTCAACTTGAAAAAGTAACAGGAATTCGGAACAGTGTTCGAATTTGGAACAGTAATCGAACTTGAAACAGTGATATATCCGAGATGGTTTGATGATGGTCCGAGTTTTTATGATGATGATCCGAGATGGGTTCGAAATGCAAGTGTTCTATCCGAGATGGGTTCGAGTCTTCAAAGAGATGATCCCAAAATACAAGTATTCTATCCGAGATGGGTTCAAAATGCAAGAATCCAATCTGAGATGGGTTGGAGTCTTCAAAACAGATGATCCGAAATGATCCGAGATGATACGAGTCTTCAAGCAGATGATCCGAAATGCAACCGAAACACCCAGAATTTTCTGAAACAGAAGCAGAAACAGTCTAAAACAGTTTGATATCAGATCTGAGCCTGGAAACATGTTCAAACAGGCTCTGATACCAATTGCAAGTCCCAAAAACCGGATCTACAATATCACACTAGGCTTGTTTGGTGGCAGAATCACACAAACAAGCTATGAATCAAGATAGAATAGAAATGAGATGAAGTAGAAAGATCAACTTGCATACAAATATTAAATTTGTCTAATACAATTATGAGAGAAACCACCAAAAAGCTACTAACCCTAATACATCATTATCTATTTATACTAGAGGGTTAGAGCACCATTAACCTAAGCCCTTTGGCCCAAAAGCCTTTCCTAAGCCCATACAAATAAGTTGGCCCACACCACTAAATGTAACTAATGCATAAACCTAATTAGGGCCTAACAACGTGGAATCCTCCCAACTAAACACCGTCGAAGAAACCTATCGCCTATCCACCAAATTCATCCACAATAAAGTCTTGGATGGAACCTTAAAACCCAAGGGTTCTACCACAACCGTCCATTAAGCCACCACCGAACCAATTGTCGAACCCACTCCATCCAACGCACCAACCCAAAACAACTCGAACAATAAGAAGCGGAAGGCTTCAAATCAAAATTTCTTCGTGGTTACCCCACAAAACCTACATCCTCAACAACCACCAACTCACAATTACCAAAAACCCCGAATCAGCCAAGCGAGCCTACACCAGGACTTCACCCAAGTGTAGACTTGCACTTACCACCACCCAACCAACTTTCCATGCCGCCTTTGCACTACGTGCAATCGGTTTGGACATTTCAACACCCAATGCCGAAGTGGCCCAAAACCACAAGGCAACCAAGCCCAAAGCTAAGCCCAAGCCCAAAACCACAAACAACCGCCGACAAACAATGGTCGCACTTTTTACAAATGTGGCAACCCAAACCATCTCAGCAACCAATGCCCACAATGCAACAACTAGACGCAACCACCAACTTCTCGTGGACACGCTTTCGTCATCACAGCTGCTCAAGCGTAGAACAACAACAACGTTATCAACGGTACGTTTCTCATAAATGATGTATATGCTTCTTTGTTATTTGATACAGGTGCGGTAAAAGTTTTTTATCTGTAGAATTCGAGCAATTGCTTAAGTGTAGACGCTCTAGGTTGCCAAAATCGTTCACCGTCGAAGTCGCTAATGGAAAATCCTTAACGAACATTAATTCCCAGTCGACCTCATACCCATACAGTTGACTAGTTTTCATATCATAGTAGGCATGGATTGGCTTCCAAAATTCCATGCCGAATTTCTTTGCTCCGAAAAGTTCAATCGTCTTTCACTACCGTCCGGTGATACTTTGCACGTCTACAGTGAGAAACCTTCAAAGGGACTTTAACTCATGTCTTTTACTCAAGCGAACAAGTACTTACGCAAAGAGTATTTTTCCTTTCTAGCCCACATCATGGAAAAGAAGGACAAGGGAAAAAGTGTGAGCGATGTTCCAATCGTTTGTGATTTTCCCCGACGTTTTTCCAAAGACTTACCTGGTCCCACTCCTCCACGTTCTGTTGACTTCCGAATTGATCTTATACCCGATGCTAAATCTCTATACCCGCACCTTCGGAGATGCAAGAGTTATCGAGAAAACTTCAAGAATTACTTGATAAAGGCTTCATACGCCCTAGCACTTCTCCTTGGGGCGCTCCTGTTCTCTTCGTCAAGAAGAAAGATGGCTCCTTCTGCAAGTGTATTGATTATCGTGGGCTTAACAAACTCACCATAAATCGCTATCCTTTACCACGCATTGATGAACTTTTTTATCAACTCCAAGGCACAACGTGCTTTTCCAAAATTGATCTTCGTTCGGGCTATCATCAACTTCGAGTCTTCGAAGAGGACATTCCTAAAACTGCCTTTTGTACTAGATACGGTTAATACGAGTTCGTAGTTCGTGGTCATGCCCTTCGATATGACTAATACACCCGCGGTCTTCATGGATTTAATGAACCTGTGTGTAAGCTTTATTTGGACTGTTTCTTGATCGTGTTCATAGATGTGGCCGAAAACGAGTGACACTTGCGTCTAATCCTAGAACTCCTTCGTATAGAAAAACTTTATGCCAAATTCTCTAAGTGTGAATTTTGGCTATAAGAAGTACAATTTCTCGGTCACGTCGTGAACGAGAAAGGTATTCACGTTGATCTCATTAAAATTGAAGTCGTTAAGAATTGGATTGTACCAAAGTCACCTTTTGAGATTCGTTCATTCCTTGGATTGGTGGGTTACTAACGTCGATTCATTTCCAACTTTTCCAAAATTGTCGTCCCACTTACTTCGTTGACTCAGAAAGATAAACCTTTTGTTTGTGGTTCCGAACAAGAAGAGTCTTTTCAAACACTCAAGGACTTGCTTTGCAACACTCGTATTCTCACACTACCCGATAGTAACGAAGATTTCATTGTGTATTGCGATGCGTCTAACCGAGGTTCTGGTTGTGTGGTCTTCACCGACCATAAGAGTCTTCAACATATCTTTAACAAAAAGGAACTCAACATTCGTCAAAGACGATGTGTGGAGTTGATCAACGACTATGATTGCGAGATTCGCTACCACCCCGGTAAGGCGAATGTCGTGGGCGATGCCCTTAGTCGAAAAACTCATGTAAAGAGTATTCGTTGCTTCCAAATCCAAACCGACATTCAATATCGTATTAGCGCGGCACAATACTCATTCGTCAATGAGGATAGCTTGTATGATAAGATGAAATTTGGTGCCAAAAAGTAACTTGTATCCAAATCCAACGGAATCCTGTACTACCTCGATTGCATATGGATTCCGAACCGTGACAACCTCTGTGACCTCTTAATGAAAGAGGCACACAAGTCTCGATACTCAAATTACCCTGGTGCCGACAAGATGTACCAAGATCTTTGTATATCTTATTGGTGGCCTGGTATGAAGAAAGACATCGCGACTTACGTATCCAAATGTCTCACGTGTTCCAAGGTAAAGACCGAACTCCCTCGAACCTCGTTTGGTCATGTTTCCTTCTGGTCTACTCGAACAACCGGAATCTCCCGTGTGGAAATGACAGAGTATAGCCATGGATTTCATCACCAAACTCCCTCAACCTCGTCCGGACATGATAGCATTTGGGTGATCATTGGCCATCTAACCAAATCCACTCACTCCTCCCTACTCGTGAAGATTATCGAGTCGAGAAATTGGCTCATTCTACACCAATGAAATCATTTGCCGCCATGGTATCCCCGTCGACATCATTTTTGACCGGGATGGTCGTTTCACCTCTTGCTTTTGGTAAACGTTTCAAATCGCTCTTGGTACTCAATTCAATCTTGGTACGGATTTTCATCCACAATCGGATGGACAAACCAAGCATACTATCATAATCAACTTTGGTGGCAATTGGGATATACATTTACCTTTGGTCAAATTCTCGTACAATAATAGCTATCACTCCAGTATTAAACTGCTCCGTTCGAAGCCTTGTATGGACGTAAGTGTCATTCGCCTATTTCTTGGTACGAGATCGGAGATGCAAAAATCATCGGTCCCGAGCTCGTACAAAAGACAACGGACAATATTTTACAGATTCTCGACAACCTACTTAACACTAGAAGTCGACAAACTAATTACACCGACAAAAGACGCAAACCCTTGGAATTAAACGTCAGTGATCAAATACTCCTCACAGAATCCCCTTGGAAGGGAGTAGTTCGTTTTGGTAAGAAAGGCAAGCTCACCCCTTGCATTGTAGGTCCTTTCAAGATTTTCGAAAGGATTGGAAAGGTGGTGTACCGACTGGATTTACCTCAAGAGCTCAACAATATTCATCCGACATTTCATGTGTCCAACCTCAAGAAATTCTTAGCTGAATAAGGACTTCAAGTTCCGCTTGACGATTTACAAATCATTGAGTCCTTACACTTTTTCAAGAAACCGGTCTAAATCATGGACCAAGGGACCAAGCAACTTAGGCGCCATCGAATTCCCATAGTCAAGATTCAAAGGGAAGGAAAACATGTCGCTGAATTTACTTGGAACTCGAGAGTGAAATGAAGACCGAGCACCCACATCTATTCACCGAGTCTTCCTTTTAAATAAATTTTGGGACGAAATTTCCTAAAGTAGAGGAGACTATAACGCTTTGCATTTTTGTACTTTCCTTATTTAAAAGTTGTATTCATATTTCTATTTTAGAAACTTGTAATCGTGTCGTATTCATATTTCATTTCCAATCTAGTAATCTGAGGCTCTGATCATAATGGAAATTCATTTTTATAAATATACGTGTTACATACTTATGTTATATGCAATCAATAGTTGAATACATGTTTATACGCAAAACCAAGACTCGAAATACTTGGAAATATTAATCATAGATGCAGTACATTCATACAATACTTTGATACACTTTGAATACCTAAAAACGAGCTAAAATACAAATTTACGGTATAACATAACATAATTACAAAGTTTGGGGGCCAAAAATGAATATTTTTTGAACGTACTCCCTGGTGCCATGTGGGAGACACCCAGTCATCCCCAGCGACGCGTGGGAGTGGTCAATCCACAACAGGTTGCAGCCAGCTCCTGGGTTGGTCCATTTTTGCCACCTTTTCACCTCCAATCACCTCCTAACTCATTTAACTCTAACCCTAATCAACCACATTATAAATAGGAGCCTCCATACACTCATAAACATTTTCCAAACACTTAATACATTCTCAAACTCTCTAAATCTTTCAAAAAATTCTTGGGCAGAAACATACAAGTGTTCTAAGTGAGTTTTCACTAACCTTTCTTCACATTTCTTCACATTTCTTCTTCCAAACTACTTGGACAACTTCTAGGCAGGTTTCCACAAGTTTTCCCCCGGGCAAACTAAGGTGGAACCTCACCCCATTTGAGGTCCAAAGTAGTTAAAACTTTCTGTTTAAACAAACTTTTCATACAAGTTCATGTTCATCTTATTCTTGTAAGAAGCTTACACCAATCTTGCTTATAACCAAACCTATGGTTATGTGGCTGGAATAGTGTTGATTCCCACAAATTTAGAGGTCTAAGAACCTCCTACACTTTTTGTTTTAACAAGGTTCCAAGCAACCTACGAGTGTTGAAACCATCCAAGTTCATCATCTTCAATATGGTTGAACTTGTGTTTGGTAAAAGTGTGAACCATGGAAGCTTTGGCTCTCCAACCTTGTTCCACAACCTCACTTGTTCAAACTTTTAGTTAGATTCGTATACTAAATCTCAAAACAATTTCTAACAAAGGGACAAGGCTACATCACGTCCCCGAACACTCTCCATGTTTGGGATGCACACATCTAGCTTGCTTACTTGGTTGTTTTAAGATTTAGTAGATTATATGTTTTCATTTTTAGTTCATATTCATGACCAACCGAAATCATCAACTACGTTGATGATTTCTGTGATTTGGTGAATCATATAATGAGGTTAGATGGATGTTCATCATCCTACCTCCTTGCATGACCACATATCCAATCCGTTAAACAAAAACCGCAACTCACACACATTCGTTTCCCTTTAGGGTAACTTCAGTGTTCCAAACTCAAGAACTCATTCAACTCACACTTGTGGAATCTCTACGCAAACAATAAGTATACATGACCCTCTTTTCGTTTTCACACTTTTGGGTGCAATATATATACCATATTAAAATTTGCACAATCACACCTATGTAATTACTTAACGTACACAAACAAATCTGTTATACATGCTTTGTACATTCATGCTTTAGGAATACATGCATGCTAGAAGCCATTCGTGCACTATACTTTGTCATGAACTTCGTATATACCTAACTTAACATGTATAGCGCTATAGGAGTAGCACACCGCCCTTGTTGGGTCTATGTTAAGTAATCTTACAAACGGTCTTGTCATTGTGACAACAAGATTAGACTAGTAGAATCTTTAGGTTGACACGTATGTGATGCATGCTAGTTCATGATGTGTTATGCCTTAGTATACGTTTTTGCCATGTGGATTTCGTTAAAATACTTTTATACATATGCTAGCACACTAAAATTGTATGCTCACTAGTTCTTTTATGTTGACATGTTACTTTAATATATATTGCAGGAGCTTGATGTTAATGCATCAAAAAGAAATCTAATAGTAATGACTAGAAACACACTTAGCTTAAAGTTACGTTTTGTTGTTTAATTTGTATGTTCTAGTTGTCGTATTTCCCTTTTTGAATAATGTATTCCCTTTAGCATGAAATGAAACATCATTACTTTAAATACTTATCACAATTAGTCGTTATGAAGTCTCGTGCAATCTCGTTTTCGTCTCACTTCAATGTTCCCGACATGGGTTGGGGTGTGACAGTTGTGTTGCTAGATTTGTAGTGCAGTTAGAAGTTAGCGAAGGGTTAAGGCAGAAGGAGAAAAGGGGGTTGAAGCAAGAGGTGTTGAAGAGGGTTAGAGAAGCTAGTGTTTGTGAAGTAGAAACTAGCACACCCCGATTTCTGGTGGGGCCAGTTAGTGGGTTTATGAGTGACGATTGATAATAGTTTCACAATAAGCAGCAGAAGATAGGATGATAAATTAATAATATAAATGTTCAAAATTTATTAAATAAAATTTATAAGCGTTCGATACAATGACCCACAAGATGGATCCGAAGTAAAAGTTAATTTAAGGACATTATAAGCCTTAAAGCACAGGAGTTGCAAATTCCTAAGCTTTTCCCTTGATCGAGCTATTCCACCCTATATTCAGGGCTCATTACCTGCGGTTTAATCTTTTGAAAATACGTCATTTTTCACTAGTAAATACAATTAACCGACTCGTTTAAAAATCATTTTCATAAAACATTTTGATACATATTATGATAACCCGTGGGTTAATCATTTAGTAATATTTTGGGATAGATTTCTTGTCACTAGTTTTACAGGCTTGTCAATACAACTAAGTACCAGAAATCTATGACGGTATGTGATGATAGTAAACACCACCTTTAATACACGTCTTCTAGGAGTATACCTATTACCATGCACGTATTATATACGGCCATTCCTATTTGATGAGTCGGCACACCCGGACACGGTACCATAACCCCTAGTGTTTAATGTTATTCAAGCAATACAAATTTAGCCGGATTCTTATATTTATGAAGCATTTTTGTAACACTACGTGTTTTTACGTCTAATATTTTCCGACACGTGTCCCGGTAATCCGTATGTGTATTTTACGCTAAACCGGGAGGGACCTAGTTTGTCAAATCGCTTGTCGTATCCTCGTTGTGCCTTGAAATGAAGTTGAGGGGCCGATTATGCAAAAAACAAAAGTATTAGAAGTGCATGGACTGAAACTGCCAAACTTTTAGAAAGTTTGGAGACTGTCACATTTTAACAATTATGCCACCTTGAGCTCCTTGTTTGACACCTTCAAACACTTGTGGACACTTATACACAACCCCTAATATCACACCCCGACCCGCAGCGGAAAAAGGTGATCGGGGCATGATTGGGTTTTCATCAAAGCTCATGACAGTTATTATAATGTTTCATATTTATTCTTACAATTTAAAGGAGATCATACAATCAAATCATACTAGTACAACATGTTCTATACATCTTTCTAGACTTCATTATTTTTCTTCTAAGGCACTTTTCCTATGTGTTCCTTGCTTCATCCTGTCCACCTATATCATGTGTAGAAATGGTTTTTGGGTCAACAAAAAGTTGGCGAGTGAATCCTATGAAAACATTTAAATGTGTTTTTTTGAATTGATTATAAAATAAAGTGCATAACCACATATGAGTAAATGTAGATGTAAATTTATTCACAAAACACATAATATTAAATATTGCACACACATACAACAATTGATTGTTTTGAGGCACGCGTTGTTCAACTCGTCTCCCACGAGGAACTGATGGGCCTAACAAATAATTTGCATACAACTTGACAATATGTAATACATAACAACAAACAATATTTACATTCTAAGTTTAGATCATAATATGGTATAGCACGAGTTTGAATAAGCGAATTAGTTTAAGCGACACATGATACACCCCAAAACATGAATAAAAAGGGGAATTTGTAAGAATTCAGTCACAGTGGGTGCGTTTCTTGGATTGATGATGAATGCGCACGAATTCGGATTTAATCGGCAAAGGAACTAACCTAAATAATAACATAATAGTTCGATAAATAAATAAACTCTTATTTGAGATTAGTATTTTTAATTAGTGCTCTTAATGGGATTGTTCGGTTTATTTTTGTGAGTTCAAGGAAATTTTCTAACTTTAAAAATATTATTTTAAGTATTTTTAATTGCTTTTTAAATAAAATAAATAAATAAAAGAAAATAAAAATTTTGACTTTTTGACCGGTTGACCGTTGACCAGTTGACCATTTGACTGTTGACCGGTTCGGTCGTGTATTTGTTTGCACTGAGTGAGGTTCGAACTTGTGACCTCCCGTACGCGTGCACGCAGCTCTACCAACTGAGCTACGTGTCTAACCCGAAATATTTCTGTTTTTAATTATATATATATACAAATTAGATAAATTCATTTCTGTCCTTATTTAAAAACTTGAAAATTGCAAGAACCGGTGCGGGAGCCTGGACTCGAACCCGCGACATGCTTAATGTTTTTGCACACAGTTCACCACTGGACTGTGTGTCTAACTTGGTTATTATTCCGGTTTTTATTATACTTAAATACTATTTAGATTTATCCAGAAATCATTTACTTAAAAAGAATTTTAATTATATCAAACTGGTGCACATAACAGGACTCGAACCCGGGACCTGTTGTTTAACATTGCACACAGTCCACCGCTGGACTGTGTGTCTAACCCGAGATATAACCCGATTTATATTATATATATACACAATCCAAAACTTCATCTTCTTCGTAAACTTTACCCAGAAACCAAAAATCCGACTGTTATCTTTATCTAATCGATTCTGATTATTGTTTACGAATTAACGGAATTAAATGTGAATGTAAAAAGGTTTTAAAGGTTCATACCCCTGGAGAACAGCACTTTGACGATTCCAGTGACCAACTCCGGCGAGTTCCAATTTTTCCGGCGAAGCTTGACTTGCGACAGAGGCTTTACAGGGAGTTGAGGTGAGTGTGGGTGACTTCTGTCGAAGCTCTAACAGTCCTATTTTTAGAGTAAGGCACAGTGATGAAATGGGTTCGGTTTTTCGGCGACTTGCAGAGGATTCCGGCGAGTATGATGTTCTCCGATGATTAAGAACTTTTGAACAGAGTGTGAGAGTTGAGAGTGTAGATTGGATAAAAAATGAGCGAGCTAGGAAAGATCGCACAGGGTACGTATAAACTTCTTCAACCGGTTTGGATTTTCGGTTTCAAACGGCAATTATGGTCCATGAATGAAATTGATTGAGTTTTCGGTTATAACTGATGTTAGTCATCAGTTACACTTGCTTGATTCCGGAGTCAAAGGAAACAGTCGTAATTTCACGTATTTTCCGGCGTCTGCGGATTTGGGCGCGCTGGTTTTGAGTTTCGAGTTTTATATTAAGTATTAATTGTTTCAGTATTATTCCAAACTAAGCGTGTGGCGGAGTGGTGTGTTGGTTGTTTGGTGAACTAGCTGACCCGGGTTCGAAACCCGGCAGCTTGTTATTATTTTTTTTGCACAAATTTTTAACCTTTAATAATTTTAGTTTTTAAATACTAAAATGTTTATTAATTATGTATTGTTTAAAATTAGTTTGAGCATTAAATACGCGACAAAATTTATAACTGATAATTCGGTTAAATAAACGAAATGGGTTTGGATAATCTGGTTTTTTTTACGGATGTTACAGTATCCCCAACTTTTAGGAATTTCGTCCCGAAATTTAAGTAGTGGTATGTTTGACTCGAAAGGAGGGTGGTTTTGACAATTATATACTTAGGAGGGGGTAAGAGTTTAAATTTTTTTTTGTTTGAGGCGGTAACGTTCCTTCTAAGGGTTGAGTACGTTGCTACAGGAATCGCTTTTTGATGCCTACGATAAAGAATATTGATAAACAGAGTTGATTCACTAAGTATGATTTCATGCGCAAGAGTTTTGATACGTTTGGAAAGATAAGGTTATATCCTAAAACAAAACTTCTACTACTAAAACCTACATGGAACCTCTCATAACCGCCTGACAATGCCTCTGATCCTTTGACAAGAATACTTATATATAGGAAGTACCAGCGGCGTATCCACCATATTCTTGTCAAATTTTCATTGGCTTTATCAGTAAATTATGATTAGTTCTATGTGACTCTAAACACAACAACCAAAACTTGAGTCTCAATTCTGAAAGTATACATGTTTGAATGATGACAGTACCTCTCTCGTTTGTTATAATGAAGAGGTTAGTCTATTAGAAGTGAGACACAGCCCAACTTCTTTGAATGATGAGATTGAAATACGTTGAGATGTATGATGATACGAATGCTAAATCAGTGAGTATAAAACAAACTTCAACCAAGACATTACTAAATCCTACATGGAACTTCTCATAACCGCCTGACAATGCCTATGATCCTTTGGCAAGAATACTTATATATAGGAAGTACCAGCGGCGTATCCACCATATTCTTGTCAAATTTTCATTGGCTTTATCCGCAAGTTATGATTAGTTCTATGTGACTCTAAAACATAAACAAACACAACAACCAAAGCTTGAGTCTTAATTCTGATATTATACATGTTTGAATGATGACAGTACCTCTCTGTTGTTATGATGGAGAGGTTAGTCTATGCAGAAGTGAGACACAACCCAACTTCTTTAAATGATGAGACTGAGATACGTCGTGAGGTATGATGATATGAATGTTAAATCAATGAGTATAAAACAAAACTGAAATAGTAATTCGCATTAAGATTCTTGGATAAATTTCCAATTTATAATTGAGATACGTGAAAATTGAGATAACATAAAGAAAAAACATAAAAACTAAGCGGTTGGAGTTGAATCTTGATTTTTGGTGAAGGAGACTAGTTGGGTGGTTCGTTTGGGCCGTCATTATCTTCAACAGGATTAGCGTTGATGTTGAAAACTCTTCCTCTTACTGGTGGCCTAATGGTTAGGTTTTCTTGATTTGCTTGGTTAACTGGGTTTGATTGAGCTTGGGCGTTTATGATGTTAACCAATCTAGGGCACGTGTTTCTAAAATGGGTAGGGTCACCACAATTGAAACAAGCTCGGACATATGGGAGCATGGGGTATTGGGGTTGTTGATATGTTTGGATCATGTTTTGAGTAGGGGGTGAGGTTTGGTTTTGAGAGGTACGGCAAACCTTGCTCAAATGTCCATAGCGTCCACAATTTGCACATAGTCGACAAGGTAAGGTAGATGGATGGTGATAAAAACAGGTGTTGCATTGAGGGTGAGGTCCAAAGTAAGGTTTCTTATTTGGGTAAGTTGAGTTGGGTGCTACTTGAGTGATTGGGATAGCTTGGAGGGGTATGGCTAGTGAAGTTGGTTGATTGTGTTGGGTGACAGCGAATATTTGTCCATCTCGTTTTCTCTTAGAAATGGGTTGAGAAGGGGATTCGGTTTGGGTGGAGTTTGAGGTTTCAGTTGATGCTTTATCCTTCTTCTTCTCCTCCTTGAAGTCCTTATTTCGTATGCGGTTCTCGGTGAGCTCTGTAGCTAACTCCATTGCTGCTTCCAAAGTTGAGGTGTGGTACTTATTACAGAGTCTTGAATTTTTGAAGGAAGACCTCTAATGTAGTGCTCGATCAAACGGTAGAGAGGAGTGAACAAGTTGGGGACCATTTGATTTAACTCTAGGAATCTCTTGTTATATGTGGTGTGGTCGCCTTCCTTTTATTTCAAAGAATAGAACTCATCCTCTAATTTCTTGATTTCGCTTCTTGGACAGAAACGTCTTGTCATGGTTTCCTTCAACTCTTCCCAAGTCAAAGTCATAGTATCTTCAACACCTCGCTTGGCCTTCTCTGTATTCCACCATGTAAGTGCTATTCCAAGTAAACAACCAGTAGCATATCGCACTTTGCGATCATCGGGGCAATCGCAATTTAGAAAAGTGTTTTCCATTTCTTCAAACCAATGGAGGAGAGCGGTGACACCTTCAGTCCCTTCGTATTTTGGAGGGTCGCAGGATTTGAAATGCTTGAAGGTGCATTTAGTGGTACTTGGGGGAGGGTTGACAACATTTTGATCTTCTTGATTGGCGGGATTAGCGGTAAGGGCTTGTTGAACTTGTACTACAATGTTGGGTATTAAGGCAGCCATTTGTTGAGCGATTTGGGCAGCCATGCGCTCGCGGGCTTTTCCTGATCTCATCTTCCTACGAGCGGAATTAGAAGACATCTACAAGGAATACATATCAAGAGTATGAGTTGGACGTTTTAGGGGTCATGTGTCGTATTTAGGAATGAACATTCATAAAATAAATATAGAATAATAAATCTACTATATCCATAGGATGTCTTGGGCTTTGCTCGTAATTGGGCCTTGCATGCCGCCATACTTCACCTTCGTAATCATGTGGGCCCCCATGATTACCGGGTTTTTCATATGGTTCGCATGTGTTAGCCTGGTTACGTACACTAAAACCCGGAGAAAATCGAGAAATATGTATGTAACGTATGAAGTTCGGAGTGCATCCAGGTGTGGACACGGTGACGACTCAAAGTGGTGTTGGTTCGAACGACGTTTGGTGTGGCATGCTTTGGCCTAATAGGTCCTTCGTACTCTCATTGTTAGTCCCCAGGTAGGCAAACTGGTCCGTTATATTGGATTTATACGAATGCCAACCTAGACAGGACGTTCCGACTACCGGTACTTGTACCCTTACAGTTACTACATGCCCGTCGTAGAACTCACTTTGATGAGATTTGAAAAATGACAAATGCGACAAAATCTTGAATAACGGAAGTATGAAGATGATTTGAATATGTGAACATTGAAATATGTATGATGAATATGTATGTAAGTATGTATGTTTGACTGTAAGTATAATTCATTATGTATCACAAAATGTAATATTGGAAGTGTTTGCATGCATTTGTGTATGTAATAAATATGAAAGAAATAAACATCATGAGTTTGCATGTAACCACATAAACAATTAAAATCTAATCAACTATAGTATAGGCTCTAAGGGGCTAATAACCTATCCTATATCCCTATAGTCAAAAGCTCTGATACCAATCTATCACACCCCGACCCGCAGCGGAAAAAGATGATCGGGGCATGATTGGGTTTTCATCAAAGCTCATGACATTTATTATAATGTTTCATATTTATTATTACAATTTAAAGGAGATCATACAATCAAATCATACTAGTACAACATGTTCTATACATCTTTCTAGACTTCATTATTTTTCTTCTAAGGCACTTTTCCTATGTGTTCCTTGCTTCATCCTATCCACCTGTATCATGTGGTCTCCCACGAGGAACTGATGGGCCTAATGAATGAGTTTTGAGGCACGCGTTGTTCTACGAACTGATGGGCCTAATGAATGAGTTTTAAGGCACGCGTTGTTCAACTCGTCTCCCACGAGGAACTGATGGGCCTAACAAATAATTTGTATACAACTTGACAATATGTAATACATAACAACAAACAATATTTACATTCTAAGTTTAGATCATAATATGGTATAGCACGAGTTTGAATAAGCGAATTAGTTTAAGCGACACATGATACACCCCAAAACATGAATAAAAAGGGGAATTTGTAAGAATTCACTCACAGTGGGTGCGTTTCTTGGATTGATGATGAATGCGCACGAATTCGGATTTAATCGGCAAAGGAACTAACCTAAATAATAACATAATAGTTCGATAAATAAATAAACTCTTATTTGAGATTAGTATTTTTAATTAGTGTTCTTAATGGGATTGTTCGGTTTATTTTTGTGAGTTCAAGGAAATTTTCTAACTTTAAAAATATTATTTTTAAGTATTTTTAATTGCTTTTTAAATAAAATAAATAAATAAAAGAAAATAAAAATTTTGACTTTTTGACCAGTTGACCGTTTGACTGTTAACCGGTTCGGTCGTGTATTTGTTTGCACTAGTGAGGTTCGAACTTGTGACCTCCCGTACGCGTGCACGCAGCTCTATCAACTGAGCTACGTGTCTAACCCGAAATATTTCTGTTTTTAATTATATATATATACAAATTAGATAAATTCATTTCTGTCCTTATTTAAAAACTTGAAAATTGCAAGAACCGGTGCGGGAGCCTGGACTCGAACCCGCGACATGCTTAATGTTTTTGCACACAGTTCACCACTGGACTGTGTGTCTAACTTGGTTATTATTCCGGTTTTTATTATACTTAAATACTATTTAGATTTATCCAGAAATCATTTACTTAAAAAGAATTTTAATTATATCAAACCGGTGCACATAACAGGACTCGAACCCGGGACCTGTTGTTTAACATTGCACACAGTCCACCGCTGGACTGTGTGTCTAACCCGAGATATAACCCGATTTATATTATATATATACACAATCCAAAACTTCATCTTCTTCGTAAACTTTACCCAGAAACCAAAAATCCGACTGTTATCTTTATCTAATCGATTCTGATTATTGGTTTACGAATTAACGAAATTAAATGTGAATGTAAAAAGGTTTTAAAGGTTCATACCCCTGGAGAACAGCACTTTGACGATTCCAGTGACCAACTCCGGCGAGTTCCAATTTTTCCGGCGAAGCTTGACTTGCGACAGAGGCTTTACAGGGAGTTGAGGTGAGTGTGGGTGACTTCTGTCGAAGCTCTAACAGTCCTATTTTTAGAGTAAGGCACAGTGATGAAATGGGTTCGGTTTTTCGGCGACTTGCAGAGGATTCCGGCGAGTATGATGTTCTCCGATGATTAAGAACTTTTGAACAGAGTGTGAGAGTTGAGAGTGTAGATTGGATAAAAAATGAGCGAGCTAGGAAAGATCGCTCAGGGTACGTATAAACTTCTTCAACCAGTTTGGATTTTCGGTTTCAAACGGTAATTATGGTCCATGAATGAAATTGATTGAGTTTTCGGTTATAACTGATGTTAGTCATCAGTTACACTTGCTTAATTCCGGAGTCAAAGGAAACAGTCGTAATTTCGCGTATTTTCCGGCGTCTGCGGATTTGGGCGCGCTGGTTTTGAGTTTCGAGTTTTATATTAAGTATTAATTGTTTCAGTATTATTCCAAACTAAGCGTGTGGGGGAGTGGTGTGTTGGTTGTTTGGTGAACTAGCTGACCCGGGTTCGAAACCCGGCAGCTTGTTATTATTTTTTTTGCACAAATTTTTAACCTTTAATAATTATAGTTTTTAAATACTAAAATGTTTATTAATTATGTATTGTCTAAAATTAGTTTGAGCATTAAATACGAGACAAAATTTATAACTGATAATTCGGTTAAATAAACGAAATGGGTTTGGATAATCCTGTTTTTTGACAGATGTTACACCTAACACCTGGCCTTACCTCCTAGTACCTCAATCATGCATTTAAGGAGGCCATCCCATGTGTTGCAACAAGTTCTTCACATTGGAAGCTTTCAAACACACCTTGGAGGAGTTCCAGACGAATTTGGAGCATACTACTCTGTTCTTAGCATCATTTGGACCATATGTAAGTGTTAAATCTCGTGCTAAGTCGATTCTTCTTAGATCTTAGCCTAGAACAAAGTCTCGTCGTAATTACGCCTTGACTTTGCTCTAAATCCGTTTATACGTCGTCATTGTGCGTAACGAAAACTCCTACGTGCTCCTAATGATGGAGGTAATAAACCCTCAAGAGGGCAATTTCAGATTTTCACAAATTCATAGCCAATTGACGAGTCAACCGAAAAGTCAATAAAAGTCAAACTAGGCAGTTTTTGTAAAATTCATAACTAATGATCCGGATGTTATAAAATATGTTTTAAAGCATTAATAACTTTAAAATAGGTATTTGAACATATGTCAACAGGTACGGTTCGTCAATTTTGGTCTTGGCTTGGTTCGTAACTGAAAGTCTCAAAAAGTTGACCTTCTGTTGACTTTCAGTTCTGACCCATTTTGAGCCATTCTTGATACTAAGTTATGGTCATTTTATGACCATGATTATGTTTAGAATATTGTCCTAAAGTTTCGTGACTCGATTCCTAAGAAATCCGAGTTTTACATAAGTTCTGTAAAAGTCTTTAAAACCTTGCAAAAAGGTCCTTTTGTGTAAGATTAAGATTTTAAACACTTATAAACCGACACTTAAAGTTTCTACTGATTTATAACTATAAACCAAGTGTATTGATGTCAATAAACTGGTCAAAATATGATTTTTATAACATAATGCGTTTAATACATAAAGAGGACTAAAATGCCCTTTTCGGTATTTTAGAAAGCTTGAATATGGTTTTAAGATCAATATGACTTATTTACTGATGTAATATGATAAGTAGGACCATTTGGGATATTTATTCAGATTATGACCTGAATGGAAGGCTACAGTTCGTCAAATGCCGATAAATGACTATTTTACCCCTTTTTACGAAAAATGACTTTAACTACTCTTTTTATAATCAAGTCCTTTATTTACTGATATAATAAGACATATGGTATGATTTTGGTCTATAAAACAGGTTCCAACTTCTGTTTAATTTAAATTACCGACTTAACAGCATTTTGGCGATTTTTACGCTTTTACGACACATAGTATGGTTTAAAACCATAACTATGAACCAAGACTTGTTACCTACTGATTTATAAACTTATTTTCATCATAACAAAAGTATGTACAAGTCCCAAACTCAGAATCCCAAATTTGGCTTCAAAGCTATGTGTGAAATGACGAAAATGCCCTTACGGAACATAGTTTATTCCAAAACCGTCAAGCACACCTACATTTGATATCCTACTGTTATAACCTTATAAAATTTATATTTTTACTGAATAATTTGGGTCTTGACATCAGATTATTAATTTACATCTTTTACAAACATAAAAATGACCGAAATGCCCTTGTGAGGCATAAATCGGATTTAAATGTAACTTGGACCTATTTTTACAAATGCTACTGATTTTATGATTATTAAACATGATTTCTCATGGAACTTATATATTACTCATACGGTTGCCCGGTTTCGCTTATACGCATTCGGTTAAACATACGTGGCTAGTTTACGTATTTTAACCAAAACGGGCTTAACCTTGTCCAATCCTTATCAAAATCCAGAATGTTATTAAGTTATCCATATTATACAAGTATATATATACTTTTCAGGTCTAATTAACATCCTCTTCCGGTCATCGCTTAATCTAGCGTATTGTACGGTATCATATTTTTAGCGTAAGACTAACCGGTTCAAGTCTAAGACTTAATTTAGAACCCGTTAGCATTCTAATATTGGTTATTAATTACCATCACTCCAGACTGAACGCCGCCCGGAAAATTGCCTTGTACTTGCTATGGAAATTTCGGCTGAGCTTGCAACATACATACATAACAACTCAGGTAAATACTCTTAACTTATTTTCCCTATACGGGCTTTGGATGCGGTAGACTACTACCGCTTGGTCGGGTATGGGATAACGTTTTATCCAGTTGTGATAATTAACTGAAATCTTACATAACCCGGGTTTGATCTGTTTTGACTGAAACTAAAACATTTGGGGTGGGCTTGACCGTGTCTGGGATATCCTTGGCTCACTAAATTGGTAGTGGCCAAGATAATATAGCATGGCGTGTAGGCATACACATGGAAATTGCTATCCTGCTTTCTTTGTGAAAGTTCAAAGTGGTGTGTCAGTCGATCATGTCTGGGTTTTTGTACCGGGCCTCATATGTAAAAGCCAGCATGTAAATCTGTATACAAGGTCTTTTGTACTGTCCAAAGTTATTTATAAAAACGTGCCTAGCGCACCTAAAACCGTTTTCGAAAATATTTTCAAAATGAGTCGGTTGAGTGTATTTACCAGTGAAAACTGACGTATTTTCAAAGTTTAAGTTACAGGTGCAAGTACGGAATAGACTGGGAGCTACGGGGCAAATATGTAAGGAGTTGCGACCTTAGAATTGCCTGTTAATAGTCTGTTATCATTTTTGTACGTTTTTGCGATCCGCCTGTGAATCTTGTTACAACCTTGTCTGTATATTATTTAAACATTAGACTTATCGGGTTGTAATAGTTTATTTACTCCAGACTTCCGTTGTGTTTAACTTATTTGGTAATGATGACATCAACTGTACGTCACGATACTCCCCACCGGTAGACACGTGGATGTCGGGTTGTGACAGGTTGGTACCAGAGCCAACGTTTGTGGGAATTCGACACTTGCCATTAGTGTTTGATCTCAAACGATATAAGAAAACACATTCCTTAGACTCTTGAGTCTAGGCTTTGACCTAGGATTATTTGTTTCCCTATTTTGCTATTTTGCTTGCTTTGGTTTTTAATTTGCTTTGTAACAGGAATTGTCAAAGATGCCTCCAAAGTTTTCTAGAGGAGCGAATGGAAAGGGGCTCATGAGAGGCGGAGCTGCGGGTCAAGGGCCTTCGAACCCACATAACTACAACCCTTACGAGGGGTCAGGAGACTCCTCATCACCATGGGAACCGTACCCTCATCGTCACTCTATATCCCACGAGTATTCCCCACTACCAGATTCACTGCCACCACAACCTAGCCAATCTTACCACTCACACTCCCATTCTTTCCATGGGAATTATAACCTCGATATTCAATTCCACTCACCTTCTGTAACCCCACCTGAAGATTCCCCGGAGCCCATGGAAGAAGACTCCGACCCAGAAATGCCGGCAACGGGATTAATGGGTCATCCCATTTACTTATCCAGCGGATCCTACTCGTATGCTGGAACGCCCCAACACTATCCTGATGAATTTCAGGAAAAATTTTCACAATACATTTTCTACGACACCCCATCCTACCATAACACCCCATCTTATCATAATACGCCATCTCACCACACTCCATCCCACCATACACTATTACACTACACCCATCCACCTGAAAACCAACAGGTGGAACAACCACAACTACCACCTCATCCACCTAGGAAGAGGAACGCACGCATGTCCGTGCGAATGGGGCCCAGAGTTGGGTCACTATCTCCCCAACCTTCATCCTACCCCACTATCGCAGAAGATCCACAAATTGGTGGACCTTCTTATACCTTGCCTTTCAACGAGCAACCGCCACCTACTATTGAGCCTGAGCCTCAACCACCATTTTCTGCAAGTGAGCCATCATCACTATTACTACCACCATCAGGTTTTGATAACCCTATCTCTTCCTATTCGAACCTACCTGCGTATAACCCATTCAAACCCTCTACATGGCCAAAGCATAGCCACAGTCATAATGTACCTATGCAAGACCCTTACCTAGAAATGGCCATGAATGCGCATTACCCCTATCCCTGCCAACCAAGCGGATATCCCTACTATGAGTACCAACATCCGATTGCCTCAACCCCAAACTCAACCGCAACCACAGCAGTTGCCACCAACTATGAACGTTCTAAACGAAGCATTAGAACGGGTAAAAGAGCTACAAGAGAAATCAGCCAAGGATGCTAAGAAGAACCAAAAACTATTAAAAAGTCTGGTGAAAAAGTTAACAGGGAAGAAGGATTGAGCTCCCTATTTTTCCTACGTATTATGTTTAATTTAAATCAAGTCCTTGCATGGACAAGTATTTAACTTTAAAACCCCTGCGAGGGTATGTTTCTTATTTTAGTCCCTGCGAGGACAATTTATCTTATTTTATTGTAAAAGACCCGCTTAGGGCAATTGTATTTGAATGTTAATATTAATGGAATTTCTTTTGGATTAATGTTATACGTACTATTATTATATCAGTTGTTCAAGCAAACGTCTCGATATTGATTCGAAATTTGTGATCTGCGAAACATTTCCAAGAAATCTCCTTAATGGTTTGCACCTGCCAAGTGATTAGGTCATATATATTGGCAAAACGGTAGTTGATTATATGGTGTTCTACCCTGATAGTTAAGGTTGAGAAATCCTATAAAGAGTCCCTTCTATCCAGAAGTGGTGAACTACGTTCTAAACTTCACTAGTCCGCCTGATCTGGACTAGCTACTTAAACCATTACAAGGAATTGCTATTCTAAAAGGTTAATATATTCAAGGTATTAACCTCCTGGCAGTGTGACCTGAGGAACCA
Organism: Scalesia atractyloides; assembly: GCA_947069175.1. NCBI lineage: Eukaryota > Viridiplantae > Streptophyta > Magnoliopsida > Asterales > Asteraceae > Scalesia > Scalesia atractyloides. Next base: position 29,865,120 of record CAMTDV010001634.1, read on the forward strand.
TACAAGCCGTCAAGGCAAAGGACTACGTCCAAGCCTATATAATCTATTTTGATCTTGATCAGAAATCATCAGTGCGATGATTACTTTATTTAAACACCCATTGGTGGTGTAGTGCCTACGGCCATATTAATACATCATTAGTGATGTAATGCATACGGGCTATGTTATGTCCATTGGTGACAATGACAGTTTCAGTCTACGACTCTCTGTCTTGAGGTAGTAATACTACGTTTGAACTTTGAAGCTATTTGATCCATTAGTGATCTTGATTTTATAATTCAAGACCTTAGTGCTGCTTTAAATTGTCCTTGTGATAGGCCTATTTGTGCCACATTTTAACACCCCCTTACTAAGGCCGTTTGTGCCGTTATCAATTAATCAAACAAGTGTAACTAATTAAATTCTACGTGATTGCTTCAGCGTCAAAGTACAAGGATGGCTAGTTCAGATGAAGCAGATAGCCACGAGGGGATGGAGGTGCCAACGAACAGACTGTAACTACTAGAGGTGAACAGCAGGCATTAATTGCCACCGAAGTAGAAAAAGCAATTAAAGATCGTGATGAGAAGATTGGTGAATCCAGTGCTTCACATACCAAGTATACTTCTAAGCACACATCCAAGCATACATCTTCACACCATTCTAAGCACTCATCGCAAAAGAAGTCTGAACATCCCTCTCACAAGAAAGACGACTCTGAGCATTCATCGAATATCGAAAGGAAAAGAAAGGAGTACCACAGAAAGACCCAATTTAATAAGGAAGGTTGCTCCTATAAATACTTCGTGTCTTGCAAACCACGTGATTTCACTGGTGAAAAGGATCTGTGGAAACGCTCTGATGGTTAAACGAGATCAAAACTATTGTGGAAATCAGTGGGTGCGCTGAGAAAGACGTAGTGCAGTATGTAGCGCAATCGTTCAAGGGCGATGCCCTCACGTGGTGGAAGTTGATGATCCCGTCTTCTGGGAAGGTTCATCTGTATAATCTAAGTTGGGAGAAATTTGTTGAATTGGTAAAGGATGCTTACTGTCCACCTCACGAAGTGGAAAGGATCGAAACGGAGTTTATCAGATTAGCCATGAAGAACCTTGATTGTGGAAAGTACGTGTCGGAATTCAATTCTATGTCGAGACTTTTACCATATCTAATCACTCCAGAGTCCAAACGCATCTCACATTTTATTGGCGGATTAGAGCCAGAGATTAAGGGTGATGTCAGGGCATCTAGACCCGTGACGTTTAGGTCTGCTGTAGACCTTTTTATGGTCTTAACTCAGGATTTGAAGAGACAGAGGTCTCTTCCGCCTGAAGGTGGCGAGAAAAGGAAGAGAGATGATGACAGGCTTCACCGCTTTAGCAACAACAGGAAGTTCGGGACAAACAAGAACCATCAAAGGTCTGATAATAGGCCTAAATGCAGAAAGTGCAACAAGCGACACTTTGATGCGTGTCGGGACGAGTTTCAGATAAAGCCTTGTGGGATCTGTAAGAGGCATGGGCACAAGGCCCTGGAATGTAAGGACTTGAAGGAGGCCACCTGTTTTAATTGTGGCGAGAAAGGACATATCAAACCCAACTGTCCTAAATACAGAAGGATGACACCGCTAAGGACGATGGGGCGAAGAAAGGAAAAGCTCGTGCTTTTGAGATGAAAGTCAATGAGGTTGTGAACGATGACAATGTGATAACGGATACGTTCCTTATTAATGATGTTTATGCTAGAGTTCTTTTCGATTCAGGGGCTGATAAATCATTTGTAGATCATAAGTTTAGTGCCTTATTAAACTTGCCCATAAGAACTCTAGACATAACCTATGATGTAGAACTTGCTGATGGAACGATAGAAACCGCTTCTACAATTCTTGATGGATGTTTTATTTCCATTAAGGATCACTATATTCCTTTTTTGCTATTGCCAATGAAGTTGGTAGGTTTCGATGTAGTTCTTGGTATGGACTGGTTGTCTAGTAACCATGCCCATATAGCTTGTAACAAGAAGCTCATCGAAATCAAAACTTCGACCGGTGAATTGCTGCCTATCCAAGGTAATGTACGTTATGGTTTGTCCGAAAAGGATGTGTTACTTAAAACTTCAAAATCCCTGAAGAAAAATTGTGTCATTTACATGGCACAAGTAACCATTGATGAAGCTAAGCCAAAGATCGAAGACCTACCCGTTATCTCAGAATTTGCTGACGTGTTTCCTGAAGACTTGCCTGGTCTACCTCTGGATAGGCAAGTAGAATTTAGAATTGATATCATACCTAGTGCAGCTCCAGTTGTTAGAGCCCCGTATAGACTTGCACCTACAGAAATGAAGGAGTTGAAGACACAACTTGAGGAATTGTTGAAAAAAGGATTCATTCAGCCAAGTTCTTCGCCTTGGGGAGCTCCAATACTGCTTGTGAAAAAGAAAGACGGTTCAATGCGAATGTGCATTGACTACCGCGAGCTGAATAAGTTAACAATCGCTATCCATTGCCTAGGATTGATGATTTATTTGACTAGCTTCAGGGAGCAAGCTACTTCTCAAAGATTGATTTGAGGTCAGGTTATCATCAACTCAAAGTTCGTACTGAAGACGTTCCAAAGACGGCATTTAGAACAAGATATGGTCATTATGAGTTCTTCGTGATGCCTTTTGGACTCACTAATGCACCAGCAGCATTTATGGATTTGATGAACAGTGTCTGCAAGCCGTATTTAGATAAGTTTGTCATTGTCTTTAGTGATGATATACTTATATTCTCTCGTAATCAGGAGGATCACGAGAAACATTTGAGGTGTATTTTGGAGTTGTTGAGACACAAGAAACTTTGTGCAAAGTTTTCTAAGTGTGAATTTTGGTTGCGTGAAGTACAATTCTTAGGCCACGTGGTTAGTGAACGTGGGATACAAGTTGACCCTGCCAAAGTGGAGGCAGTAATGAACTGGTAAGCCCCCAAGACACCATCCGAAATCCGAAGTATTCTGGGTTTGTCCGGTTATTATAGAAGATTATAGAAAACTTTTCAAGGATAGCTACTCCATTGACGACCCTGAACCGTAAAAATGTTAAATTTGTTTGGGGTCCGAAACAGCAGGAAGCCTTTGATGTATTGAAGCAGAAATTAAGTAATGCTCCTGTGTTGACTCTACCAAAAGGAATTGAAGATTTTGTGGTATATTGTGATGCTTCACACACCGGCATGGGATGTGTACTCATGCAAAGAGGAAAGGTAATTGCCTACGCTTCAAGGCAATTGAAGATACACGAAAGAAACTACACCACGCATGATTTGGAACTAGGTGTCGTGGTGTTTGTGCTCAAACTTTGGAGACATTATTTATATAGAACAAAGTGTGTTATATACACCGACCACAAAAGTCTCCAACATTTATTCAATCAAAAGGATTTAAATATGCGACAGCGTCATTGGATGGAGACGCTGAACGACTATGATTGCGAGATCCGTTACCACCCAGGCAAGGCAAATGTGGTTGCCGATGCTTTGAGCCGCAAGGAAAGGGTTAAACACATACGGATCAATGATAAAAGTATTGAAGTAAAGAATAGTCTGAAAGATAAAATTTTGGAAGCTCAAAAGCAGGCTTTACTTGAGGCAAACCTCCTAAAGAAGAACTGGGAAAGATGGTAGAACAACTTACACTAGGAAATGATGGAATTCTTAGATTTTGTGGATGAATTTGGGTTCCAGTTTTCGAAAGACTTAGAGATTTGATTCTCCAAGAAGCACACAATTCCAGGTACTCAATTCACCCGGGTAGTGATAAAATGTACAAGGATTTGAGACCCGATTATTGGTGGTCCGGGTTGAAGAAATCCATAGCGGTCTATGTAGCTAAATGTTTGACGTGCTCACAAGTTAAAGCTGAACATCAAAAGCCGTCAGTTCTATTGCAGCCATTGGAAATTCCCATGTGGAAATGGGAATGCATAACTATGGATTTCATTACCAAGTTACCAAAGACAAAGCGAGGGAATGACGCAATATGGGTGATTGTAGACAGACTGACTAAGTCGGCTCATTTCCTGCCTATTAATGAGACTTATAGCTTTGACAAATTAGCAAAACTCTATGTTGGCGAGATTGTTTCTTTACACGGAATACCGATGTCCATTATATCGGATAGGGACACAAGATATACTTCGCACTTTTGGAAGAGCTTTCAACAGGCTTTGGGCACTCGATTAAATTTTAGCACAGCATATCATCCTCAAACGGATGGGCAAAGCGAGCGCACTATACATACCTTAGAAGATATGCTACGCGCTTGTGTGATTAATCTAGGTGGAAGTTGGGATAGCCACTTGCCACTTGTTGAATTCTCCTACAATAACAGCTACCATGCAAGTATTCAAGCAGCCCCGTTTGAAGCGTTATACGGGAGAAAGTGTAGGACGTCCGTTTGTTGGGCAGAAGTTGGTGAAGCACAACTATCAGGATCGGAAATAGTCCTGGAGACGACGGAAAAGATTTTACAAATTCGGGATCGTCTCAAGGCTGCCAGGGATAGGCAGAAATGTTATGCGGATCGAAGACGTAAACCTCTTGAGTTCCAGATTGGCGACAAAGTCTTACTTAAAGTGTCGCCTTGGAAAGGTATCATGCGCTTCGGAAAGAAAGGCAAATTAAGTCCAAGGTACATTGGACCATTTGAAATTGTTGAGCGAATTGGAGTTGTCGCTTATAGATTAAAGCTGCCGGAGAAGTTCAATGGAATCCATGATGTATTCCACATTTCTAACTTGAAGAAGTGCTTGGCAGATGAGTCGTTGTCTATGCCACACGACGAGGTTCAGACTGATAAGAACCTACGTTTTATTGAGCAACCAGTGGCGATCGAGGATCGCCAAGTCAAGAAGCTTCGTAGGAAGCATGTGCCTATTATAAAGGTTAAATGGGACGCTCGTCGAGGTCCCGAATACACTTGGGAAGCGGAAACTATCATGCGACAGAAATATCCACATTTGTTTGATTGAAATCTCGGGACAAGATTTATTTAAGGGGGTGAGGATGTAACACTACATGTTTTTACGTCCAATATTTTTTCGGCACGTGTCCCGGTAATACGTATATGTATTTTACGCTAAAACGGGAGGGACCAAGTTTGTCAAATCGCTTGTCGTATCCTTGTTGTGTCTTGAAATGAAGTTGAGGGGTCGATTATGCAACAAACGAAAGTATTAGAAGTGCAGGGACTGAAATTGCCAAACTTTTTGAAAGTTTGGAGACTGCCACATTTTAACATTTATGCCACCTTGAGCTCCTTGTTTGACACCTTTAAACACTTGTGGACACTTGTACACAACCCCTAACACCTGGCCTTACCTCCTAGTACCTCAAACATGCATTTAAGGAGGCCTTCCCATGTGTTGCAACAAGCTCTTCACATAGGAAGCTTGTCAAACACACCTTGGAGGAGTTCCAGACGAATTTGGAGCATACCACTCTGTTCTTAGCATCATTTGGACCAAATGTAAGTGTTCAATCTCGTGCTAAGTCGATTCTTCATAGTTCTTAGCCTAGAACAAAGTCTCGTCGTAATTACGCCTTGACTTTGCTCTAAATCCATGTATACTCCGTCATTGTGAGTAACGAAAGATCCTACGTGCTCCTAATGATGGAGGTAATAAACCCTCAAGAGGGCATTTTCAGATTTTCACAGATTCATGGCCAATTGACGAGTCAACCGAAAAGTCAATAAAAGTCAAACTGGGCAGTTCTTGTAAAATTCATAACTAGGATGTTATAAAATATGTTTTAAAGAATTAATAACCTTAAAATAGGTATTTGAACATATGTCAACAGGTACGGTTCGTCAATTTTGGTCTAGGCTCGGTTCGTAACCGAAAGTCTCAAACAGTTGACTTTCAGTTCTGACCCGTTTTGAGCCATTCTTGATACTAAGTTATGGTCATTTTATGACCATGATTATGTTTAGAATATTGTCCTAAAGTTTCGTGACTCGATTCCTAAGAAATCCGAGTTTTACATAAGTTCTGTAAAAGTCTTTAAAACCTTGCAAAAAGGTCCTTTTGTGCAAGATTAAGATTTTAAACACTTATAAACCTACACTTAAAGTTGCTACTGATTTATAACTATAAACCAAGTGTATTGATGTCAATAAACTGGTCAAAATATGATTTTTATAACATAATGCGTTAAATACATAAAGAGGACTAAAATGCCCTTTTCGGTATTTTAGAAAGCTTGAATATGGTTTTAAGATCAATATGACTTATTTACTGATGTAATACGATAAATAGGACCATTTGGGATATTTATTCAGATTATGACCTGAATGGAAGGCTACAGTTCGTCAAATGCCGATAAATGACTATTTTACCCCTTTTTACGAAAAATGACTTTAACTACTCTTTTTATAATCAAATCCTTTATTTACTGATATAATAAGACATATGGTATGATTTTGGTCTATAAAACAGGTTCCAACTTCTGTTTAATTTAAATTACCGACTTAACAGCATTTTGGCGATTTTTACGCTTTTACGACACATAGTATGGTTTAAAACCATAACTATGAACCAAGACTTGTTACCTACTGATTTATAAACTTATTTTCATCATAACAACAGTATGTACAAGTCCCAAACTCAGAATCCCAAATTTGGCTTCAAAGCTATGTGTGAAATGACGAAAATGCCCTTACGGAACATAGTTTATTCCAAAACCGTCAAGCACACCTACATTTGATATCCTACTGTTATAACCTTATAAAATTTATATTTTTACTAAATAATTTGGGTCTTGACATCAGATTATTAATTTACATCTTTTACAAACATAAAAATGACCAAAATGCCCTTGTGAGGCATAAATCGGATTTAAATGTAACTTGGACCTATTTTTACAAATGCTACTGATTTTATGATTATTAAACATGATTTCTCATGGAACTTATATATTACTCATACGGTTGCCCGGTTTCGCTTATACGCATTCGGTTAAACATACGTGGCTAGTTTACGTATTTTAACCAAAACGGGCTTAACCTTGTCCAATCCTTATCAAAATCCAGAATGTTATTAAGTTATCCATATTATACAAGTATATATATACTTTTCGGGTCTAATTAACATCCTCTTCCGGTCACCGCTTAATCTAGCGTGTCGTACGGTATCATATTTTTAGCTTAAGACTAACCGGTTCAAGTCTAAGACTTAATTTAGAACCCGTTAGCATTCTAATATTGGTTATTAATTACCATCACTCCAGACTGAATGCCTCCCTGTAAATTGCCTTGTACTTGCTTTGGAAATTTCGGCTGAGCTTGCAACATACATACATAACAACTCAGGTAAATACTCTTAACTTATATTTCCTATACGGGCTTGGGATACGGTAGACTACTACCGCTTGGTCGGGTATGGGATAATGTTTTATCCAGTTGTGATAACTAACTGAAATCTTACATAACCTGGGTTTGATATGTTTTGACTGAAACTAAAACATTTGGGGTGGGCTTGACCGTGTCTGGGATATCCTTGGCTCATTAAATTGGTAGTGGCCACGACAATATAGCATGGCGTGTAGGCATACACTCGGAATTGCTATCCTGCTTTCTTTGTGAAAGTTCAGAGTGGTGTGTCAGTCGATCATGTCTGGGTTTTTGTACCGGGCCTCATATGTAAAAGCCAGCATGTAAATCTGTATACAAGGTCTTTTGTACTGTCCAAAGTTATTTATAAAAACGTGCCTAGCGCACCTAAAACCGTTTTCGAAAATATTTTCAAAATGAGTCGGTTGAGTGTATTTACCAGTGAAAACTGACGTATTTTCAAAGTTTAAGTTACAGGTGCAAGTACGGAATAGACTGGGAGCTACGGGGCAAATATATAAGGAGTTGCGACCTTTGAATTGCCTGTTAATAGTCTGTTATCATTTTTGTACGTTTTTTTGATCCGCCTGTGGATCTTGTTACAACCTTGTCTAAACATTAGACTTATCGGGCTGTAATAGTTTATTTACTCCAGACTTCCGCTGTGTTTAACTTATTTGGTAATGATGATATCAAATGTACATCACGATACTCCCTACCGGTAGACACGTGGATGTCAGGTTGTGACAGGTTGGTATCAGGGCCAACGTTTGTGGGAATTTGACACTTACCATTAGTGTTTGATCTCAAACGAATTAAGAAAACACATTCCTTAGACTCTTGAGTCTAGGCTTTGACCTAGGATTATTCGTTTCCCTATTTTGCTATTTTGCTTGCTTTGATTTTTAATTTGCTTTGTGATAGGAATTGTCAAAGATGCCTCTAAAATTTTCTAGAGGAGCGAAAAGAAAAGGGCTCATGAGAGGCGGAGCTGCGGGTCAAGGGCCTTCGAACCCACATAACTACAACCCTTACGAGGGGGCAGGAGACTCCTCATCACCATGGGAACCGTACCCTCATCGTCACCCTATATCCCACGAGTATTCCCCACCACCAGATTCACTGCCACCACAACCTACCCAATCTCACCACTCACACTCCCATTCTTTCCATGGGAATTATAACCTCGATATTCAATTCCACTCACCTTCTGTAACCCCACCTGAAGATTCCCCGAGCCCATGGAAGAAGACTCCGACCCATAAATGCCGGCAACAGGATCAATGGGTCATCCCATTTACTTATCCAGCGGATCCTACTCGTATGCTGGAACGCCCCAGCACTATCCTGATGAATTTCAGTAAAACATTTCACAATACATTTTCTACGACACCCCATCCTACCATAACACCCCATCTTATCATAATACGCCATCTTAGCACACTCATATGTAAAAGCCAGCATGTAAATCTGTATACAAGGTCTTTTGTATTGTCCCAAGTTATTTATAAAAACGTGCCTAGCGCACCTAAAACCGTTTTCGAAAATATTTTCAAAATGAGTCGGTTGAGTGTATTTACCAGTGAAAACTGACGTATTTTCAAAGTTTAAGTTACAGGTGCAAGTACGGAATAGGTTGGGAGCTGCGGGGCAAATATATAAGGAATTGCGACCTTAGAATTTCCTGTTAATAGTATGTTATCATTTTTGTACGTTTTTGCGATCCACCTATGGATCTTGTTACAACCTTGTCTGTATATTATTTAAATGTTAGACTTATCGTGTTGTAATAGTTTATTTACTCCAGACTTCCATTGTGTTCAACTTATTTGGTAATGATGATATCAACTGTACTTCACGATACTCCCCACCGTGCCCACCGGTAGACACATGGATGTCAGGGTGTGACAATTTTCCCATTTATATAATGCCCATTCCAAGAGGCTAATGCCGTATGCCAAGTTTTCAAATAAAACTAGGCTAAGAGTATTTACCTTTGCTTAGTATATTGCCCATTCCAAGCGGCTATTTACCATATTTCAGGTTGTATATTCTAGGCACGATTATCTGGAATGCTCTATAGTCCAGAATGAAACAGATATAAATATCTGTTAGAATGTTCACGAGTCTTTTTGTAAATTATTTTACTTGATCGCTACTTAGAATATTATTCGGTTTCGCTAGATTAAGCGTTGACAGTTTAGTTTATGCCCATCCGTGTGCGAAGCCTCGTTAAACATTGGTTATTTAACCAAACATATGGATTTGGAATGATTTTGAAAGGTTTAAACCTATTTCGACTAGTTTATATAATTATATATTATAAACTAGTAATTTGCATAAACGCGACATCGGATGGTTGAAAGGGTCTATGACAAGTCCACTGTGTCAAAACATATTTCCAAATGGTTCGAGGTCAATTTACATGTCTCGTTGGTATTAAAACCATTTCTACGTTAAAAGGGCTTTTTTACATTTTTTTTTAAAGTATCGATAACGGACTTGTCTATTTACCCTTTAAACGGTATGACCCTATGGTATAACCTCAGTGGGTTAATCCCTATAATATTATGGTCACAAAAAATGCCTTGATTGGGTTTCAAAGTATACCAGACGGGTCGGAATCAAAAGTCAAAGAAAAAGTTAAACTGCTTGACTTTTAATATAGAATAGACATCTAAACTCAGTATGATGAATTGAGCATGTCAAAATATGTTATATTAATCCATACTACTAATATAATGTCAAAACTTTGAGTTTTGATAATTTAAAGTTCAACTGTCGTAAAATGCACATTTACTAGTTTTGACTTTCATATATATAAGCTCGACTCATCATTTCGCCTATCAAATATGATTGTCGGAAGGTATGATTGTCACACCCTCAATTTCCACTTGGGGCGGAGTTTTACCGCGAGGCATGTGAACAAACCAGAATCTGAAACACTAGTACGTCGAACGACTCTATATGATTTGATAATACGTTTTCTAAAATCATTTGTCGTTGATTTTATATTGTCTTGATTAGTTACCAATATTTAGCGGAAGCATTAGTTTTTAAAGTTGTGCGGAAGCATAAAATAAGTAGTGAAGCAGGCGCCAACACAAACGCCAAAATAAATGAAAAACCCCAAAACAGTATTTGTAAATGAGACTCGATAAAAGATGTCTTGTTCAATGCATGTGAGTGCACCTAGAGCTCCTAGCGTCCTGAGAAACATGTAAAGAAACAAGTGTCAACATTAAAGATGAGTGAGTTCACAGGTTTTCATAAATTCGTTTGTTCGGTTATGAGTTTGTTTCCTCCGTTATCCCTAACCCGGGATAACGATTTAGTCCATTATTCCCAACCCGGAATAATAATGATGTTGGTTCCATTATTCCAAACCCGGAATAATAAGTTGTTGTTTCCATTATTCCAAACCCGGAATAATAAGTTGTTGTTTCCATTATCCTCAACCCGGGATAATATAGTTGATTCGTAATTAAGTTCAATGTTAACATATATAGGTAGCTAGCCTAAAGTTATGTCACGTAAGAGTTCGCGATCGAAGCTGACTGTGGTGCCTCCGTGTTGCCAGGCCTATCACTGACCATGGCGAAGTTAGGCCAAATTATTCACCCGTTGACCATACCCGGTCGGCTAGCGCGACTAGCTCGGATGGGGCTTGTCGGGCCCAGTAGTACTACTTATAATTCCACCGCTATTAAAACCCAATACTAACGATCCGAGAGATTGACGAGGACTTAAGTGATATAGCTACTTAGTGACCATAACATTACATTAACATCAACTTAGTTACCGAATAGTTATGTGGCGTTGATTTCGTATAACGTAAAGAGATTGAGTTTGAAGAGTGTATACATGTTTCTCCCCCTGTTGTTTAAAAACCGGATAAAGTTAGGGGCCGTGAACTCACCTTTTGTTGCTCGGTTAGTGTAGCAAAGAAGTCGTAAAGGATGGGACCGCTAATTGCGTCCTAACAAACCAATTGATTTCACGTCAGTGTGTGAACACACCAATACAAATTCTACACGTAATTTACGCACAAAGTGATACATACAACAAAATATTTAACACTCAAACATGCATGCAAGTATCCTCATGTGAACCTAGTGATCAAAACAACTTATCATGAACATAATTCAATCCATGCAACAATTTGGTGCACACAATCACAAGTTATCAAATTTCAGCTTAACACTCATAATTCAGCTGTTTTTCTAGGATTTTTATAAAATAGTTCCAACGTTCCAAAAATTCCAATATTTTTAAAGCAGGTGCCATTTATACTGTAGAAATTTATATAAATTTTCCAAGTCCTAAATCTTTACCATTTAACCATAAATATTAATATACTAGGCTGCAGTCAGATTTGTCGCTTTCTGACTGCAGTCCACGGAAGAATTTATTTAAAAATCACTGATCGTCCAATTAACAAAATTCCAGTTGGTGTTGCCCGGAAATTTCCATACCTAGTTGCTGTACAAAATTCATGACTCGACTCCCTACTGATAATAAAATCCAACTCGAAAAACAACTAACAAAATTTCAGGATTTTCACAGCTTTAGTTACTGAACTTATTTGGCCATTTAAAAATATCAAACGACTTCAGAAAATTATGAATCCAGCGCCATTAGATTCGTTATTCAAATCTCTACGTTCTAGACATCAGAAAATCCGTTTTTCAACAACTAATGACCGAGTTACAGCCAGATGAAGTCGGCTGTAACTATTACTCAGCAAACTGTTTCAGCATATTGTTACCATAAACTCGCATAAACCGTTCATATGATTAACCTAGGCGATCAAGAACCGGTTTCCTAATCATAGATCAATACATATAACATATCCATGCAAACCCTAACCAACATCTCTAGTTTTTACAAACAAACACAGCCTATACTTTTCAGATTTCAAACAAACATTACTTGCAACCTAGCCTTAACAATCCGAAAACAACACAATCGTTTCATTCAATCATTCAATCCGAAAACAACAAAATCAAAACACATGTATTCCGAATATGATCTTGTAACATATGATAAATTCTAATCTTTTAACGATAAGGTAAACGAACCGTGCGTAAGATAAGGAAAATGGCGAGGGCTGGAAGAAAAGAAAGGGCTGATCTGATCAAGGTGATGAAGGCAGAGGTTGCTCGCGATCAATGGGAGTGCAAAGGGGCTGTTTGCGGTCGAGGGAATGGAATGATTTGCAGCCGTCGACTGTTAGCTCTTAGGGTTTTGTGTTTGTGAGGGATGCATGCATGGTTAGTATATATAGGCGCAAAAGAGATAAGGGTTACGGTTTGGCTTGAGCTCGTGGCCGAGGAACTTGGGTTGGTTCGGTTTGGGTTTGAACACAATGAGTTTGCGGTTTGGGCTTGATCTCGGCCGAGAGTGATTTGGGTTGTTCGCGGATATGGTCTTGGGTTTTGGATAGAAAGCATGGCCGAAGAGTCTTGGGTTTAAAGTTTAAAACTTGGTTAACTCCTAGAGTCACAAGGAGTTTGAGGTTGGTTCGTGTCGCGGTTCGGTTCGTGTACATATTTGCCATGATTATTTTATAACAAACACAATCACATAATCGCACATCACGTATTCACTAACTCGTACACGTTTAATACATAGCATATAATTCACTCGACAAGTATTACGTTTAAGTTGTCCGAAAAACCCGGGATGTCACATTATCCCCATGTTGAAAGAATTTTCGTCCCGAAAATTGAGTAAACGCGGTTTAGAATGTAGCGTACATGTTTAGAGTGCCACGCACAAAGAGTTAGTTCGTTTATGATGGTACGCGAAGTTACAAGAAGTTCCCAAGTGCCATGCACAAAGATTCCCAAGTGCCATGCACAAGGACTTAGTTAACAATAGTACGCAAAAGTATGAGAAATTTCCAGGTTGTCACATCATCCCCATGTTGAAAGAATTTTCGTCCCGAAAATTTAGTTACTGGTATCGTTAGTTTGCTGCTCAGTTGCGAAGAGGTGTGGGTATTTGCTTTTCATATGGTCCTCTCTTTCCCACGTGAACTCCGGTCCACGCTTAGAGTCCCAACGAACCTTAACGATCGGAATCTTGCTGTGCCTTCGAGTCTTGATCTCACGATCCATGATCTTGATAGGCTGTTCCACGAAGTGTAGTTGTTCATCCACTTGGATCTCATCCAATGGAATGACTAGAGTTTCATCTGATAGACACTTCTTCAGGTTTGACACGTGAAAAACGTTGTGAACTCCACTGAGTTCGGCAGGAAGGTCTAATTGATAAGCTACGGGTCCGATACGTTTCAAGATTACAAACGGGCCTACGTACCGTGGGTTTAGTTTGCCCCGTTTTCCAAAGCGGATTACACCCTTCCAGGGTGACACCTTTAGTAGGACGCGATCGCCTACTTGAAATTCGAGCGGTTTGCGTCGTTGATCAGCGTAGCTTTTCTGTCGATCTCGTGCCGCCGCCATGCGGTTTCTAATTTGTACAATCTTTTCAGTAGCCTCAAGTATTAACTCAGGGCCTGTGAGTTGACTGTCACCGACTTCTGCCCAACAGACCGGTGATCTACATTTACGACCGTATAATGCCTCAAACGGTGCTGCCGAAATACTCGTATGATAACTGTTGTTATATGAGAATTCTACTAGAGGCAGGTGGATTTCCCAACTATTTCCGAAGTCTATGACGCATGCCCTAAGCATGTCTTCCAAGGTTTGTATGGTCCTTTCACTTTGACCATCAGTCTGAGGGTGATAGGCTGTGCTCATATCTAAGCGTGTTCCTAACGCTTTCTGAAGTGACCGCCAGAAGTTGGACGTGAAGCGAGCATCTCTGTCTGAGATGATGGATGTTGGCACTCCGTGCCGAGAAACTACTTCCTTAATGTAGATGCGAGTCAACTTCTCCATCTTATCTGTTTCTTTAATAGCTAGGAAGTGTGCGGACTTAGTTAAACAATCCACAATCACCCAGATGGTATCGCAACCACCCAAAGTTCGCGGGAGTTTAGTGATGAAGTCCATCGAGATCTGATCGCATTTCCACACTGGGATCTCAGGTTGTTGGAGTAGCCCCAATGGCTTTTGATACTCTACCTTGACTTTTGCACAAGTCAAACACTTGCTCACGTAGGTGGCTATATCGGCTTTCATGTTGGGCCACCAATACGCAGCTTTAAGGTCTTGATACATCTTATCCAAACCCGGATGGACAGAGTATCGGGATTTGTGAGCTTCATCCATGACTAGCTCTCTGAGGTTTCCGTAGAGAGGTACCCATATGCGATTCATGAAATACCGGGCTCCATTGGGTTTTACTTCCCAATCGCATTCCATTTTTCCCACCGATTCGGCCTTGATGTTTTCCTCCTTAACTGCTTCTAACTGGGCGTCGCGTATCTGTTCGGGTAGCCCCGAATGAATAGTGAGTTGTAATGCTCGTACACGACGAGGTTTCAAGTGTTCCTTCCTACTGAGGGCATCGGCTACCACGTTAGCTTTACCCGGGTGATACCGAATGGCACACTCATAATCGTTCAAGAGTTCGACCCAGCGACGCTGTCGCATGTTCAACTCCTTCTGATTAAAGATGTGTTGGAGGCTCTTGTGGTCCGTAAAGATTGTGCACTTCGTTCCATAGAGGTAGTGTCTCCAAATCTTAAGTGCAAACACTACTGCTCCCAATTCCAGGTCATGCGTCGTGTAGTTTTTCTCGTGAACCTTCAGTTGTCGCGACGCATACGCGATGACCTTATCGCGTTGCATGAGTACGCATCCCAGTCCCTGAATGGAAGCATCACAATATACTACAAAGTCTTCTGTCCCTTCCGGCAAGGACAGAATAGGTGCACTGCAAAGTTTCTGTTTCAGCAATTGAAATGCTGCTTCTTGCTTGTCACCCCAAGCATACTTGATGCCTTTCTGGGTGAGGGTAGTAAGCGGTTGTGCGATCTTTGAAAACCCCTCGATGAAACGTCTGTAGTAACCAGCCAAACCCAAAAATTGGCGGATCTCCGTCGATGTCCTGGGTGCTTCCCAGTTTTTGATGGCTTCAATCTTGGCAGGGTCTACGTGAATACCCCTTTCATTCACGATATGCCCAAGAAACTGAACTTCCCGAATCCAGAAATCACACTTCGAAAGCTTGGCGTATAGATTTCCTGTTGGAGTAATCCTAGCAGTAATCGTAGGTGTTCAGCATGTTCTTCTTCACTTTTGGAGTAGATGAGTATGTCATCGATGAACACAATGACAAATTTGTCGAGGTATGGTTTACACACGCGGTTCATGAGGTCCATGAACACCGCAGGTGCGTTGGTAAGACCGAAGGGCATGACCAAGAACTCATAATGGCCATACCGAGTACGAAATGCCGTCTTAGCGATGTCCTCCTCCCTGATGCGTAGCTGGTGATAACCAGACCGTAAATCAATCTTGGAGTAGTAACTTGACCCTTGAAGTTGGTCGAAGAGATCGTCGATGCGAGGTAACGGGTATCGGTTCTTGACAGTAACCTTGTTGAGTTCCCTGTAGTCGATGCACATGCGGAAAGTCCCGTCCTTCTTCTTGACAAAAAGGACTGGAGCTCCCCATGGCGAAACGCTTGGTCGAATAAATCCTTTTTCTAAAAGCTCCTGAAGTTGGGTAGACAGCTCCTGCAGCTCAGCTGGAGCTAGGCGGTACGGAGCCTTGGCGATAGGAGTTGCATTGTTCGCCAATTCCATTTCAAACTCCAATTGTCGATGGGGTGGAAGACCAGGTAGTTCTTCTGGGAATACATCGGAAAAATCACGGACGACAGGGATGTCTTCTATGCGTTTCTCGTCCTTAGGCTGTTCGGTAATCAGTGCGAGTAAAGCGAAGGAGTTCTTCCTCCGAAGATACTTCTGCGCTTGCATGTAAGAGATGATGTTGGTGACGGCGCTTGCCTTATCGCCTTGTACCGTCAAGATTTCGTCGTTCGAGAGCGGAATACGGATAGATTTTTCGAAGCAGAGAACTTCGGCCCGGACGCCGGATAGCCAGTCCATTCCGACTACCACGTCAAAACTACTGAGGGTAGTTGTCATCAGATCAATGGTAAAAGTGTGACCCGCGAGTTTGAGTTGACAGCCGGATACTATATGGGTCACATCTACAGAATTACCATCGGCTAATTCTATAACATAAGGGGTCTCTAATGGTTTAGACGTGAGATTTAGGTTCTTCCTAAAAGACTCAGATATAAAGCTCCTATCCGCACCCGTATCAAAAAGCACAGTAGCAAAATGTTCATTAAGGGGAAACTTACCGGTGACCACGTTCGAGTCGTTTCTGGCCTCTCCGCGGCCCAATGTAAATGCGCGACCTTTGGCACCTCCTGTGCCACCGTTCCCATTATTGTTGTTGTTATTATTGTTGTTGTGGTTATTGTTGGTTGTGGTTGTTCCACCATTGTTGTTGTTACGGTGGGGCAGTCTCTTTTGAAGTGAGCAGTGCTACCACACTGATAGCATCCCCGGTTAATACCCTGCTGCTGACCCTGGGGTTGATTTTGATTCTGTCGGGACATGATTTCCCCACGACAATCCTTTGCCGCATGTCCCATCTTGCCACATGGTTGGCAGCGATTTCCGGCACAAGGGCCGTTATGATGGAGATTACAGCGGTTGCACTGCGGCTTTCGACCTGCATAGCCGCTTGCGTTCTGGTTGTTGTTGTTGTTGTTGGCGGGCTGATTTTGGTGACCCCGGTGGCTGTTGTAATGATTGAACCGTTTCTGGTTCCCTTGTTGCGGATGAGATGACGAAGACTGTCGAATAGTTGAGTCTTCAAACTTTCTTTTGTTATCAGGGGCAACTTCAGTTGTACCCCGTGCTGGCAACTTCTTTTGTTCCACCGCTTTATCGGTGAGTTTATGCGCCTATCGGATTGCATGATGTTCAGTTACAGGGTTACTAGCCATTACCATACCCTGAATTTCCGGGACGAGACCCCCAAGATAGAACTCGAGTCTTTTCTCCACAGTGTTGGCCAAATCGGGACACAGAAATACCAAGTCATGATGTTTTGCGGTGTAAGCTTCGATTTCAGATCCCACCATCTTGTGGTTCCATAAGGCTTGCTCTAACTGTTGCACTCTGTCTCGTGGACAGTACTCCTCTTTGATTAGGGCCTTGAACTCGGCCCAGGCCATTGCATTGGCAGCAATAAGTCCACGCGTTTGGACTTGTGCATTCCACCATGTCAGTGCCCCATCTTCCAGTGTTGAGGCTGCGTATTTGACCTTGTTGGCCTCTAGACAGTTGCACATTTCAAATACGGATTCAGATTTTTCGATCCAGCGGACCAGTCCAATGGGTCCTTCCGCCCCCGAGAATTTGCTTGGTTTCGCGTCGAGGAACATCTTGTAGGGGTTAAAGCCCCCTCCTGCTGACAGAGAACAGGTAGTCAGCGAGGAATTCTACTAGCCCAACTATTAGATTTTCACACGAAAATTTAATAATGGTTACCTGCTGGTTGGTTCTGAACACCCGCTAAAGCTGCGTTCACGTGCTCTTGAATCATGGCAGCTAGCTCTTCGGGCGTCAAGTTAAGGTTTCCACGTCGTCCAGTTGCCATTTAGATCTTCGAAACACAACACAAACACACCCCGATAAGTCTATATATCCAATATAGTTATCCTACTTCGTACTTTAATAATTATCAAGTTACGTCAACTCAATATATTAAATAGTCAAAAAAAATACTTGATTAACTGCAATTTCAACGTCTTACAAAAGTGCAAATCAAACATATGAATTCACTATAAAGTCTCAAGTTTAAACACAAGTGGGAAAATAAATAGACTGGAGGAAAGTAAATAAAGTAAGCGAGACGTGTCAGTCGTCTACGTCTCCATCCCCCAAATCACTGTCGTTGCCGTCATCCTGTGCGGCATTTCCAGCTTCTACAGCTGGATCCTCCTCCGGATCCTCCTCTGGAGCTTCCTCAGGGTCCTCCTCTGGATCCTCTTCTGGATCCTCTTCAGGGTCCTCCTCTGGATCCTCTTCCGGATCCTCCTCTACCGGCACTGGAGGGGCCGGTGCGGGTGCAGGTGCTTGATTTTGCTGTAGCTCCTGAATGTTCCAACTATTTTCCAGGACTCTGTCCTCGAGCCAGTCGGCTCTTATCTGCTCAGCACGCAGATCTCTGGCTAAGGTGTTACGAGCTATCTTACTCGTATGATGCTCTTCCTCGAGCGAGTCGGTTTTACCTGTCAGTTGTCGGATCATCCATCCTTGTGCTAGGATGGTTTCCTGCATTCTTTCTAACTGTTCTTGTTGTTTATGTATCATGATTCTAAGTAGGTCAATTCCTACTTCTACAGGGTTAACCGGTTCAACCGGCACAGCAATGGTTGGGCGTGATGACGACTCCTCCCGCAGAGCGAGCCTTTTCCTCGCAGCTGAGCGCGTCTCCATGCCATAAGATGGTAAGGGTTCCACCATAGGTGCCTTTCCTGGCGCTCTTGGTGGCGTAAGTTTGTCGGATGATGATGACGATGATGATGATGACATTGCCTGTTAGGTCGTGTAGTTAGTTACGAGTTGTTTTCATTTCTTATTATTAAGTCATAATCCACATAACACAGTTGTGGTACATCGCATAACAAGATATAATAGTTCGGTGCCAAACTAAGTCTAGTGTCGTGAAATCAGCTATAGTTTAGGTCTACTTCTAATGCAAACCTGGTTCTCTATAGCTAGTGGCTCTGATACCAATCTGTCACACCCTCAATTTCCACTTGCGGAGTTTTACCGCGAGGCATGTGAACAAACCAGAATCTGAAACACTAGTACGTCGAACGACTCTATATGATTTGATAATACGTTTTCTAAAATCATTTGTCGTTGATTTTATATTGTCTTGATTAGTTACCAATATTTAGCGGAAGCATTAGTTTTTAAAGTTGTGCGGAAGCATAAAATAAGTAGTGAAGCGGGCGCCAACACAAACGCCAAAATAAATGAAAAACCCCAAAACAGTATTTGTAAATGAGACTCGATAAAAGATGTCTTGTTCAATGCATGTGAGTGCACCTAGAGCTCCTAGCGTCCTGAGAAACATGTAAAGAAACAAGTGTCAACATTAAAGATGAGTGAGTTCACAGGTTTTCATAAATTCGTTTGTTCGGTTATGAGTTTGTTTCCCCCGTTATCCCTAACCCGGGATAACGATTTAGTCCATTATTCCCAACCCGGAATAATAATGATGTTGGTTCCATTATTCCAAACCCGGAATAATAAGTTGTTGTTTCCATTATTCCAAACCCGGAATAATAAGTTGTTGTTTCCATTATCCTCAACCCGGGATAATATAGTTGATTCGTAATTAAGTTCAATGTTAACATATATAGGTAGCTAGCCTAAAGTTATGTCACGTAAGAGTTCGCGATCGAAGCTGACTGTGGTGCCTCCGTGTTGCCAGGCCTATCACTGACCATGGCGAAGTTAGGCCAAATTATTCACCCGTTGACCATACCCGGTCGGCTAGCGCGACTAGCTCGGATGGGGCTTGTCGGGCCCAGTAGTACTACTTATAATTCCCCCGCTATTAAAACCCAATACTAACGATCCGAGAGATTGACGAGGACTTAAGTGATATAGCTACTTAGTGACCATAACATTACATTAACATCAACTTAGTTACCGAATAGTTATGTGGCGTTGATTTCGTATAACGTAAAGAGATTGAGTTTGAAGAGTGTATACATGTTTCTCCCCCTGTTGTTTAAAAACCGGATAAAGTTAGGGGCCGTGAACTCACCTTTTGTTGCTCGGTTAGTGTAGCAAAGAAGTCGTAAAGGATGGGACCGCTAATTGCGTCCTAACAAACCAATTGATTTCACGTCAGTGTGTGAACACACCAATACAAATTCTACACGTAATTTACGCACAAAGTGATACATACAACAAAATATTTAACACTCAAACATGCATGCAAGTATCCTCATGTGAACCTAGTGATCAAAACAACTTATCATGAACATAATTCAATCCATGCAACAATTTGGTGCACACAATCACAAGTTATCAAATTTCAGCTTAACACTCATAATTCAGCTGTTTTTCTAGGATTTTTATAAAATAGTTCCAACGTTCCAAAAATTCCAATATTTTTAAAGCAGGTGCCATTTATACTGTAGAAATTTATATATATTTTCCAAGTCCTAAATCTTTACCATTTAACCATAAATATTAATATACTAGGCTGCAGTCAGATTTGTCGCTTTCTGACTGCAGTCCACGGAAGAATTTATTTAAAAATCACTGATCGTCCAATTAACAAAATTCCGGTTGGTGTTGCCCGGAAATTTCCATACCTAGTTTCTGTACAAAATTCATGACTCGACTCCCTACTGATAATAAAATCCAACTCGAAAAATAACTAACAAAATTTCAGGATTTTCACAGCTTTAGTTACTGAACTTATTTGGCCATTTAAAAATATCAAACGACTTCAGAAAATTATGAATCCAGCGCCATTAGATTCGTTATTCAAATCTCTACGTTCTAGACATCAGAAAATCCGTTTTTCAACAACTAATGACCGAGTTACAGCCAGATGAAGTCGGCTGTAACTATTACTCAGCAAACTGTTTCAGCATATTGTTACCATAAACTCGCATAAACCGTTCATATGATTAACCTAGGCGATCAAGAACCGGTTTCCTAATCATAGATCAATACATATAACATATCCATGCAAACCCTAACCAACATCTCTAGTTTTTACAAACAAACACAGCCTATACTTTTCAGATTTCAAACAAACATTACTTGCAACCTAGCCTTAACAATCCGAAAACAACACAATCGTTTCATTCAATCATTCAATCCGAAAACAACAAAATCAAAACACATGTATTCCGAATATGATCTTGTAACATATGATAAATTCTAATCTTTTAACGATAAGGTAAACGAACCGTGCGTAAGATAAGGAAAATGGCGAGGGCTGGAAGAAAAGAAAGGGCTGATCTGATCAAGGTGATGAAGGCAGAGGTTGCTCGCGATCAATGGGAGTGCAAAGGGGCTGTTTGCGGTCGAGGGAATGGAATGATTTGCTGCCGTCGACTGTTAGCTCTTAGGGTTTTGTGTTTGTGAGGGATGCATGCATGGTTAGTATATATAGGCGCAAAAGAGATAAGGGTTACGGTTTGGCTTGAGCTCGTGGCCGAGGAACTTGGGTTGGTTCGGTTTGGGTTTGAACACAATGAGTTTGCGGTTTGGGCTTGATCTCGGCCGAGAGTGATTTGGGTTGTTCGCGGATATGGTCTTGGGTTTTGGATAGAAAGCATGGCCGAAGAGACTTGGGTTTAAAGTTTAAAACTTGGTTAACTCCTAGAGTCACAAGGAGTTTGAGGTTGGTTCGTGTCGCGGTTCGGTTCGTGTACATATTTGCCATGATTATTTTATAACAAACACAATCACATAATCGCACATCACGTATTCACTAACTCGTACACGTTTAATACATAGCATATAATTCACTCGACAAGTATTACGTTTAAGTTGTCCGAAAAACCCGGGATGTCACAATGATCACATGAGAATCATACCAACATTATTATGATCATGTAGGAAAGTTCGGATTGAACTTAGACTTGACCAAAATGGTCAGAACTGGAAGTCAAACTGTTTGAATTTCAGTTGATAAATAGCTAAATTAATGAAATTGAACAAGGGGGAATGACTTACTAGACTTGAGGACTCCTGAGAACTTCAAGGGGCTGCTCGAAACTCCAGAGGAAGCTCCAAGTATCAGATTAAGAGTGAATTGAAAGGTGTGAGTTGAATGTGAACCATGATGACCTATTATACTAATCCAAAATCTCCCAGATCATGACAAGTGTGAGTAGGAGTTTTAGGAGAGGGATTAGTGTCATTTTAGGTGTCACAATGAGGTGAGTTTGAGACAATTTCGTGAGATTGGTGGCAACAAGGCAGCGGGGAATTGCCAGTTGCCATCTGTTGTCTGCACTTCTTACGGACCGTAAGAGGTGGGTTATGGTCTGTAGGTGGTGGGTTCACCGCCTTTACAGGTTTTGAACCCCATACGGTCCATAAGGGACCTTCAGAAATGGAAGTTTGGTATTTTTGCCACTTTAGTCCTTGGACTTTGTTTCTATTTCCTTTTTGACATAATTGGTCCATCTCCTTCCAGAAATAGGAAATAAACGGAGAGTCTGGACACGTGTCATGTTATTATATGATATAAATATGTGAGGTGTTACATTCTCACCCCCTTAAAATAAATCTCGTCCTCAAGATTTTATTCAAAAGGATAGGGGTACTTTCATCTCATGTCTGATTCAACTTCCCACGTGTATTCTGGGCCACGGCGGGAATCCCATTTTACTTTCACGATAGGAATCTTTTTTCTTTCGGAGCTTCTTAACCTGTCGATCCTCGATCGACAAATGTTTCTCAATGAATCTAAGGTTTTCATAGATTTGCACCTCATTGTGTGGCATTGCTAGCGATTCATCAGCTAGACATTTCTTCAGATTTGATATGTGGAATACATCATGGATTCCACTCAGTTCCTCAGGTAGTTTAAGCTTATAAGCTACTGAACTGAAACTTAGTCTCCGATTTGAAATTCAAGAGGTTTAACTTGCCCTATATATCTTGGGCTTAACTTGCCCTTCTTTTCAAATCTCATTACACCTTTCCAAGGTGATACTTTAAACATAACTTAGTCTCCGATTTGAAATTCAAGAGGTTTTCTTCTCTTGACGGCGTAGCTCTTTTGCCTATCACGAGCTGCTTTAAGTCTGTCATGGATTTGTACTATTTTATCCATGGTTTCTAGAATTATATCAGGTCCGGGTAATTGATTCTCTCTAATTTGTGCCCAACAAATAGGCTTTCTACACTTTCTTCCATATAAAGCCTCGAATGGTGCAACTTTTACACTAGTGTTATAATTGTTGTTGTAGGAGAATTCAATTAGGGGTAAATGATCATCCCAACTACCTCCTAAATCGATCATGCATGCCCTTAGCATGTCTTCCAAAGTCTGAATAGTACGCTCACTCTAACCATCGGTTTAAGGGTGGTAAGTTGTACCAAAATTTAGGCGAGTGCCTAAAGCTTGTTGGAAACTTTTTCAAAAGTGAGATGCGTACCGAGTATCACGATCGGATACTATTGTCAATGGTACATCATGCAGGGATACTATATTGTCAACATATAACTTGGCTAATTTGTCTGAAACGTGTATTTTATTGGAAGAAAATGGGCTGACTTAGTCAATCTGTCGACTATAACCCAAATAGTATCGTTTCCATGACTTTTTCTAGGTAACTTGGTAATTAGATCCATAGTTACCATTTCCCATTTCCAAATGGGTATTTCTAACTGTTGTAGCAAACCTGACGGTTTTTGGTGTTCGGCTTTCACTTGCGAACATGTCAGACATTTGGCTACATAGGTGGCTATATAATATTTCATGCCTATCCATCAATAGTTCTTCGTGAGGTCTTCGTACATCTTGTCTTCACCCGGATGTACAGAATATCTTGAGTTATGTGATTCTTTTAAAATCAACTCTCTGAGTCCTCGAAATACAGGAACCCGGATTCTATCATTAAGTCTCAAGATTCCATTGTTACCAGGTTTTAACTGTTCAATAGCTCCACTTAGTTTCTCTCTTGGAATATTTGTCTCTAACAAGGATTTTTTTAGCATCTACTAGCTTCTCATTAAAGTTGGTTCGAAGCTCGTTTTTTTAGTATGCACTCTAATCGGTTTTACCTTTTCTTTCCTGCTCAAGGCATCAGCAACGACATTTGCTTTGCCAGGATGATAACGAATCTCACATTCGTAATCATTCTAGGTTTCCATCCAACGACGTTGACGCATATTCAAATCCTTCTGATTGAATATGTGTTGAAGACTTTTATGGCCAGTGTATATAATACACTTTGTACCATACAAATAGTGTCTCCATAATTTTAAAGCAAAGACTACCGCACCCAACTCTAAGTCGTGAGTGGTGTAGTTCTTTCGTGTACTTTAAGTTATCGTGATGCATAGGAAATTACAATGCCTCTCTTCTTTAGCACGCAACCCAATCTTGTGTGCGAAGCATCACAGTATATAAAGAAATCTTCAATTCCTTCTAGTAATGACATGACAAGAGCGCTACTCAGTTTCTGCTTTAGGATTTCACAGGATTCCTTTTGCTTGGGCCCCAGTCAAACTTTACATTCTTTCGAGTTAGTGTAGACAGGGGTGTAGCTGTTCTTGAAAAGTTCTCGATGAACCTTTGGTAATACCCGGCAACCCTAAGAAACTGCAAATCTCAGAGGGTGTTTTGGGTGCTTCCCAATTCATGAGAGCCTCAATCTTAGCAGGATCCACTTAGATACTATTCTTGCTAATCATATGTCCCAAAATTGGACTTCTCTGAGCCAAAACTCGCATTTGGAGAACTTAGCATAGGGTTTCTCCTGTTTTAATAGATCGAGTATACATCAAAGATGTTTCTCATAATCATCTTTGTTGTGCGAGTAGATAAGTATGTCGTCTATGAATATGATGACAAACTTATCTAGATATGGTTTGCATACTCTGTTCATGAGGTCAATGAATGCTGCAGGTGCATTGGTGAGTCCAAAGGGCATCACTAGAAACTCATAGCGACCATATCTTGGTCTAAAAGCAGTCCTTGGAACATCTTCACTTCTTACCTTCAACTGGTGATATCCTGATCTCAAGTCAATCTTGGAAAAGAAACTCGCTCCTTGTAATTGATCAAATAGAACGTCAATTCTCGGCAAGGGATAACCGATTCTTGATCGTGATCTTATTCAGATCACGGTGCTCAATGCACATCCGTATTAAATTGTCTTTCTTTTTCACGAACAGAATAGGAGCTCCACAGGGAGAAGTACTAGGTTGAATGGATCCTTTCTCCAAGAGTTCATCAAGTTGAGTCTTTAGTTCCTTCATCTCCATTGTTGCTAAACAGTATGGGGCTTTGGATATCGGAGCTGAGCCAGGAAGTATATCTATCCTAAACTCCACTTTCATGTCTGGAGGTAGACCAGGCAAGTCTTCGGGAAATACTTCTGGAAATTCAGAGATGATAGGATTTCTTCGATCTTTGGTTTAGGGTTGTCCAAGGTTATTTGTGCCATGTAGATCACACACCCTTTTCTCAGATATCTGGACGCCTTAAGTAGGGATACTTTGTCAGGCAATCCATAATAATGATCTTCATGGATAGTGTGTGAATCACCAAAAGGGGATTTGATTTCAATAAGCTTCTTATCGCAGGCAATTCAGGCCTGGTTATGGGATAACCAGTCCATACCTAAAAACTATATCGAATCCTACAAGAGTCATAGGTAAAAGATTTATAGGAATAGATTGGTTATAAATGGTTACAACGCAACCTTCTAGGATATTGGAAGCAATTTCTATGTTTCCATCGACCACCTCGACCTCATATGTTAATCCTAGGTCTTTTAAGGGTAGATTTAACAATTCACAGAATTTATGATCTACAAAACTTTTATCGGCTCCTGAATTGAATACGACTCTTGCAAAGATATCATTAACAAGAAACGTACCCGTTATGACTTTGGCATCATTGACCCCCTCTCTTACGGTTAACTGAAAGGCTCTAGCATTGCGTTTCTTGGTATTATTTGCCTTGGCTTTACCATCACTTGCGATCTTAGGACATTTAGTCCTAATGTGGCCTTTTTCTCTGCGTTCGTAACAAACTGCGTCCTTGAGATCTCGACACTCATGTGTCTTGTGACCCGTTCTCTTGCACATACCACAGCTTCTTGGTGACTCAATCCTGCACTTTCCAAAGTGCCTCTTCCCACAAGTTGTACATTCCGGTTTTGGACCACTGGTCCCTGATTGATTCTTCTTTGAATCAAATCTTCCTTCCTGGAATCTCGAGTAAGATTGCTTTCTTTCATCCTCTTATTGCTCAACTCAGTCCTTGTGGGTCTCAACAGAATCTCATCTTCTGTTAAGGAGAGAGATAGATCTACAAGGGATCTAAAGGTGCCTAGGTTTGAAGATTTCACCATACCCTTGATTTCTAGTGCTAAGACACCAATGTATCTCGTGATACACATAGACACGGGGGTAATAAGGTATGGCACCAATCGGGATAGAGATTGTACTTAGACAAATATCCCCTACAGTCTAAGTTCTTCATAGTCAGTTTTAGAAACCTGACTCTATCTTCTCCACTTCATGGGGTGGACAATAAGTCTCACGGATGAGTTCTACGAACTTTTCCCATTCCATGTTATACAGATGGACTTTACCTGATGCTTGGATCATGGCCTTCCGCCATGTCAGTGCATCCTCTTTGAAAGACTGGGACACGTACTTTACGATGTCCTTTTCAGGGCAACCGCTGATGTCTATGACTGTCTCCATTTTGTGTAGCCACTTGAGGGTATCTATTGCTCCTTTTTTCTCCCGTGAAGTCGTAGGATTTTCATGAGATGAAGTATTTATAGGAGCATCCATCTTTCGGATATTTGTGTTCCTTTATAGTGACACGTTTTGGTTCACTATTCTCCTTTTTAGATGAGGAGAAACGAGAACTATGTGTATGAGTTCTATGAGTTGATGATTAGGGAATAGAAACAAATTCTTACCTCGATGGTGTTGGCCCTTTGTACTTGGCCATAAATTCGACCATGGCTTTGCCGACTTCCTCGGCTATCAGGGTTTGGAGGTTATCTCCTCCAACCTCTCGCTCAGTGTTGGTCGCATTGCCATCACTGCCGTTATTATCATTATTTTGACTTGCCATGTGTACGTTGAGCATATGCAATCAAGGAGATTTTTGGTTTATCGTGGATCAATTTAAATAATAGAAAGGGAATTTGAAATTAAACTTTATTAAATCATTGGTTTACAATACATTGTCTTATAAAGACTTCTGGAAATTAAAGATATAAACATTGTCCATCATTGGACTTTAGGAATGTAAAATAAACAAATTACAAATACAGAAATAAAAGATCTTCAGTCGTCTCTTTTTCCTTTCACGAGCCTTGTAAGTCTGCGAACCATCTTGCTGGTTCTTCTTTCACTCCATTCCACCTGTCTTTTTATTTCTTCCAAACTTTATGCCGCCTAAGTAATTATGTCAGGAGTTGGTGGTTGTGGAATTTGTGGTTGTGGAACAACCGGATAAGAATAGCTAGGATTTGAATATCCTAGATTGGGGGTTGTACCCAAGTGTAGGGGCTGGATACCCAAAGTTAGGATAACAAGGGTATGTGGGTGGAAATGGTGGTGGATAGTATGAGTTTTACATGACCGCCTGTACACAGGGATCGTACGAGGGAGCAATGTTGGTATAATCCATTGCTGCCAAGGTGTACGGTTTAACATACCCAGGTAGGTTGGTGTATGATGGTATAGGGTTGTCGAAACTTGGCAGTACAGTCTCTTCTACCAGAGCTGGGTTGGAGGTCCTCCTATCTGGGGATCCTCTTTCATCGGTTCATAATGGATAGGAGGAAGAGGGGGAAGTGAGCTTGAAAGAGTTCCAGGTCGCACCGACATTTTCGGTTTGGTGTGATTTCTACTTTGTTGCTGCTCCACTAGTTGGTGAGGTAATACCGGGGCGTCATCAGGTGGAGGTGGTGGAATTTAAGGTGGTTCTTGGGAAGGTGTGTGGGGATGTTTAGATGGCTAGTATTCAGGAGTGTGGTAGAAAGTAAATTAGTTAAAATATAGGTTCCATTCATTGGGACCGTGATAGGGTGAACCATGGTAGGAGGTGCTGTCACTGGATAATTCGATCGGGTGTTGTTCAGTTCCTGAATTGGGCATTTCCAGATCAAAGTCGTCATCTTGTGGTATCTGGCTTGGATGTGGTGAGTTTAGGTAGTTAGAAGCATGAAATGAATCACTAGAGTGATGTGAGTGCGATTGTAGGGGTCTCGTCGGTCCTCGGCCCATGATTGGCCCTTTTCCTTGTCCGCGTCTTCTCGGAGGCATTTTCCTAACAATTATAAAATCAAATAACTACATATAAATAGGAAAGGTCTTTGGTTCAAGCCTAGGCTCGGATTTTTCTTAAGGAGTCTTCGTTTGTGATATTTGAGTTTAGACACAAAAGGTGTAACATTCCGCAATTGTTGTATAATTCGTTTCCGTGTTTTTCATTTTCAACCATTGTAATCCGAGACTTATGATCATAATGGAATTCATTTTATTTATTAATTTTTTTCTTTTTCAATAATCGTTCAATCAAACATAGGTGTCATTCATATATATCAAGACACGTTTAAATCATTCAAAAACCAACTTAAGTTGTGTATAATCAATATTCGAGACCCAATCAATCAACTATTGTGTTAGAAACTCAAATTATAAATTATGTTAGAAACTCAAATTTATACAAATAATAAAAGATAAATGCATAAAACAAACAAGCCCATGACATTATGGCCTAAAAACAAAAAAAAATATTAATGGGTCAATTTTTAACTTTTTATATTTTTTTCACCACTGTAAACTAGGGTTGTTCATGAGCCGAGCCGAGCCTAGCCGAGCTAGGCCAAGCTCGGACTCGGCTCGATTATAAACTGAGCTGCCTCGGCTCGGCTCGGATTCGTAACCAAGCTGAAAACCAAAGCTTGGTCCTGGCTTGGTTTTAAACCGAGCTAGCTCAGCTCGGCTTGGTTTGGCTCGATTTTAAAAATAAAAATTAATATATAGCTCTAAAAATTAAGTACTCTAAAATATTATTCAATACTTTAAAATAATATATCCAAAATAAGTTCAACCTAATACGTCACAAGCCAAAATCAAGTTAAACAACACAAAATAAGTTTTAAACTTTGACGAAACCCATTATTAGTTCATTAGCATGGTAATAAACATTCCAATAAATCATAGATATCAAATTACAAACCTAAATACATGTAAATAATAATTAGTTTTTTGTAATATATTATAATGTATAGAAAAATAAAATATATTATAAGTAAAATAATCCGAGCTAAACCGAGCCGAGCTAACAAACGAGCCAAACCGAGCTAATCCGGCTCGTTCGAGCCGAGACGAGCTAGACTCACTTTCTAACCAAGCCGAGCTGACTCAGCTCACTTTTAAACCGAGCTATATCGAGCGAGCTTTTTCCGAGCTAAATCCGAGCGAGCTTCGAGCAAGCTCCAAGCTCCGAGCTTTTTGAACAGCCCTACTGTAAACCCTAATCTCTTCCCTATAAATACCAAACTCATTCCATCACTTTTCTTTTTCATTTCTCAAAGAATTCTTTCTTCTTGAAAGTGAGTTCTATCTCCTTTCACCTTCTTCTCTTCTTCTTGTTTTTCTTTGTGTTTCCATA
The DNA here is from genome assembly GCA_947069175.1 of Scalesia atractyloides. Lineage (NCBI taxonomy): Eukaryota > Viridiplantae > Streptophyta > Magnoliopsida > Asterales > Asteraceae > Scalesia > Scalesia atractyloides. The sequence continues at coordinate 29,894,842 of CAMTDV010001634.1, forward strand.
CTTCTCCATATTGGGGAAATCCATATGGAATGTCACCGATTGTTTGCCACGGTAAACAAAGATGGTGCATCACCAAAATAAGGACAAATCTTGGGTTTTCTTTTACATGTTTTTTTTTACATTTAGTTATGTCATTTTCATCTTACACAACTAACCATGATCAATTATTATAATGCCTAACTTAATATTGTCTAACTCTTTATTATATGTCTAGCATTACTAACCATGCTAACTTCTTTAACCGTGCTAATAATTACTAACATTTTATTCATGCTACTAACCACCAACCCCTTTAATTTTGTTTCTAACTCATTTAATCTTGCAATTTAATTTTGGTAAATTAACTCATTTAATCTTGCAATTAATTATTATTGTTATCAAAATCATTATAGACTAAAGATATATAGAAATATAAATATTAACCCTAGCCATGACACCAACCAATTTATGATGGAAATTTGTGTGCAAAGGTAAACATTTATTTTAAACTAAATTTCTCACACTTGGACTTCTAGTGGATCAAATAGTACCCACGGAATACACATACATTAATAGTGTCCAAAGTGAGTGTTTAGTTAAGATAATATTTTTATGTATTTTAATATTATTGTTATTATTATTATTATTATTATTATTATTTTTATTGTTATTATTAATTTCTTATTCATATCTGATTAACTTACATTCTAACTTCCCCTTACTTTATTCCAAACTTTTTATGATCATGACATTCGATGCATTCAAACATTCATATTTGTCTTACATATGATTATTATTACACATACTTGATTTATACATTCGTCATTGCATGTTAGTTTTACACATGTTTATCATTATTCATATTTAAATTCATACATTTGACAATACATGGTAGTCTACAGATACTTATCACTACTCATACTCGAACTTATGCATTTGAAATACACGATAGTTTTTATAAATGATGTCCTTATGCATACTTGAATACAATCACATACACACGCGCTTGGTACTTCCATGCATTCATATGCAAATCCACGACAAAACACACTATGGGTCTTACCCAAAATAATCACATATTCTCATGCTTTGCATTCAAATATCTTCATTGCCAAAACTATTTAATACTATGCATTTTATTCACCAGTTTTAGAAGCGTGTCATCAAAACTATCACAACTTTTTAATACCATTTGACCCATACACCACTAGTACAACCTATACGGATCATGCGATGACCGAAATAACTACGAGTGCACACGTAATTATAACGTTAGGCGCATTAAAATCATAGCAAAGTTCTAGTGTGTCGTGACGCGAAACGTAACATGACATCGAGTAACAAAACAGATGTGACATGGCTAGAACATGCTGGATACGTCGCCAGTACTTCCAATATATAAGTGTTCCTACCATGTTAACATGAGTAACGTAAAACATGCCATGTGAAGTTCGATGTTATTTGGACCCTGCTTCTACAAAAAAATATTATCAATCGAACAAAACTTCTTATTTCATGATCTTATCCCTTTTGTTTTACGTCACAAGTATTCTCGGTGACATAACATTTTTCCTTTTGTCTTATGACCTCTAATACTACGCTCCATCATAATCAAGCATTGAGGTTTTACTCAATACTCAAACCTTGCTCAATCTTAGAAGTACGTTTTATACATATTACAATTTTAATAATAGGTTTTCAAATAACAAAACCTCACACTCGAATCCATTAGCCATTTGTGGCTACAATCACCTTCTTCAACGATCTACTTTTCTTTTTGGTCTAAGACTCTCATTATTTTTGCCTCATGTGTTTGGTAAATCATTGTTGACTAGAAACCTTTTGACAATCCGTATCTACACACCTACTTAAACAACAGCATTTCCTTACCGACGAGAATCAATTAACTATCTTCTACCATTTATTTAATTATACACATAACTACCCAATTAACAACTTTCAACACGTGTAATGAGTTACCTTTTTGCTAGAATTTGTTTCCAACTATTTGTTCAAAATTTCATTAAAACCTTATCTAATGAACTTTACCTAATTATCTATTTTGTTTAAGTACCTATTCTCGCAAACCAACCTAGTCCATATATTTTAAAACTTCTTTTTCCTTTTTTTTCACACTTAGACTCCAACTAATCAACCTATTTACCCGATAAAAATCTTTCCCTATAATTATAATTTTTTTTACCATCTCATTTTAAACCAATAACATTTTATTTCCTACAATTATAAATGGTTACCACTTCTTTTTAAACCAATAAAACTTTCTCTTACAATTGTAATTTTTACCAACTCATCCTAAACTGATTGAACCCTTTCTCACAATTTTAAACAATCTTATTTTATACGGTGAAGTCACATAGTCTTTCAAATAATGCTCACTAAATTATTTCTTAAGTTGGGTTACCTAAGCACTCCTTTTTGGGTCGCCAATTTATGAAGTTGTCTAAATTTGATCACAATACCATTTCCTATACACACCTATCTGTTTTACAACCTTCTTCTGTCTACTTATGGATAATATCTCAATCCATTTCAGACAAACGAATTGCTTTTACAACCTAACCTATCATTCCCCTCAAATTGTTTATTTGCATCAATTTACTTAATGATACGTGGTCGAAAACTGGTGTTTAATCGTATTTAATTTTATGTTTTTACATGATTTTCGATTTCGAATGGTCTACTTTTGATTAGAATTGCGTTTTGCAGGTCTAACGGAGTTTAAAGAGCAATTCGCGAACTTTACGGAGCATCAGGAGTGAACGGGATCAACGGGGAACTGAAAATGAAGAAAACGGAAACCAAGAGTTAGGATTAGCGTCGCCGACGCCCAAATGGGTCGTCGGCGACGCCCTTGGTTGTTCGCGTCGGCCAAAAACTTGCGTAGACAGCGTATTAAGGCATCATCAAAAAACGGAAAATCTAGAGGCCGTCGGGGACGCCCTCCAGAATGTGATATCGCTGATTTTCGTTTGTTGAGCGTTTTGAACGAGTTATAACCCACTTTTGGGGGTTTTTTCAAGGGAGTTACGCAATTTTGAACCTAGAGCACTATCTTGGAGCCATGAAACATCACCAAACTCATTCCCAGTCCATCTGAATTGGTCACAATCATCTGAATTCATCATCTATCCTCACTTCCCTGACCCTAATCATCATCCTTTCCATCATCCCACCAATCCATTCTCCATAATCATCCACTATAACCCTAACCTTCATCATACCCCTCTTCAAAGCTTCAAGATGTTCAAGACCAAGAGTTCATCATCCGTTGATCACGTACCGTTCGTCATGAGCGGCTAATTCTCACGGGTTTTACCCCATTGTAAACTTTTGTAAGGATATATAGGGTTTGCTACTTGTTTAGTATTTGGTTTGTGACTATTTGAATTGCATTTGAATCATTAGATAATTTTCTTACGTTTGTATTGAATTTACGAATTGTCTAGTGAGTTAAGAAATTTGACTTCGGAAATGAATATGGGTATTTGTGCCTTGTCTTTTGATAAGATTTACTTGTCCGGGGTAATGAAGTGCATTGCGGTCTATCTTTAAGGTTGATAGCAATTGGCACCTAAGCCTTGTGATTCTAAAACCGTTAATGAACTAATTCAATTAACCAAGTTAAAACGTGTAGTAACCCTAGGTCCTACAATTGTTAAACCGGGTGTGAACCTTGTTCTCCATCATTGTTTAAAACCTTTTAATCAAGTTTTCATGCAATCATTCAAGTTTTCATAGTTAATTAATCAAAAACAAATTTGTCGGTTCAATCCGACACTCTTCCCTCAAACAAACAAATTAACGAATTAGCAAGCTTCATAAATTGTGACAACATTTAAAATCAATCTTTTCCGCGTGCAAACCACAGACTCTTCATGGATCGACCCCGTACTACCACTAGTAAATCGGGTTTATGAATATTATCTGACCGGGGCGCGACACTCTGATCAAATTTTGGCGCCACTGCCAGGGAGTTCTTGCGCTTTGCGTTTGGATATTAATTGATTTTGTGATTATCTGTTTAAGGTGCTTGTTCTTTTTACTACTTTCTCTATTTCTTTGTTACGCGGGTGTGTTACTTGTGCAGGTTACAGGTAGTGCATGCATACAAGAAATTTCGGGAGGACCTCACCATTAGTATTCGTACCGGAGATTGAACGAGTCGTTAGAAGGAACTTAGCCAACCGGTTAGAGGCAACCCTTGTCTCTAATCTACGCGGAAGCATTCATTTCATTCATACCGAAAGAGTATACATCTTATTAGGCTGGCGGAATTCTGGAGAAATTCCGCCAGCGTTTCCCCTCTGGGAAGCAACTCGTACGAGGGGTGACCAACTCGTACGAGGAGTGTCCAACTCGTACGAGGGGTGTCTACCTCGTACGAAGGGTGTCCACCTCGTACGAGGTGACACTTTTTCTCATCTCATGTTCGTACTAGGGTTGTGTGTTTGTATCAAATCTATACAATATTCAACACACGCTCTATCTAGCCTATTCGCACAGTGACGGACATAGAGTGCATCACAATTTCCCCCTTGGACGTCACTGTGGAAGCATGATCTAGATCTTGAAATCTGAGATCCGTATTTGAATATTCTGCAACTTTAATCAAGGTATCTGCCGATGTCGTAGAACGCGTCAACAAATTCCCCCTTAATTGATTATTCGGGTTTGCATTATCAACATTAAGCAACATTCCCCTGAAATAATTTTCTCCAGAAATTAATCTTTAGGTCTTTTGTTTGAACAGTTCATGACCTCCTCTGATTTTCTTAGTCTTCAAATTTTCTCGAATAATCGCCAACTTGAAAACTAATCAATGCAGCATCTATGTTTCTTCGTTAACCACATCTGCGTTCAGTTTAGCGCATTTCTCTTATGCTCGATCCTCTAATCTTCAAAACTCAACCGACAATTGATAGAAACTTTGAATCACCACATAGGTAAACTTCAAATCAATGAATACCTGTCAAAATCTTAAATCACGATTTCCGTAATCATGCTTATGTTTAAGCATACTCCTGAAAGATTGATTAGCAAATCGGTAATCTTCTCGATCAACAAATCTTCATCGGAAAAAACTATCTGTCAATACGCAGTAATCTTCTCTTCTTCGTTCAAGTTCAAACATGTAATATTCTTCTTTCATAACAATCTCAAATGTATAGTCTATTTCGTGAGCAAGTGGTATGCTTCTTTGTCTGAAAAACCCGTATATCATCATCTTTAGTCATGAATTGCAAGTATGTAGCCTTCCTCGTAAGCCCTGGCGCAACTGAAACTACAAAGCATCTTCATCTCCTTGGATACAAATCAAGAAAACAGTTCATTTGCCTTGCAGAATTAAATTAGATACATTAAACCACTAAGCAGTCGTGTGTTCATTTGTAAACGTACGACTACTAGGCATCAACATGACCACGACCATGGAATCAGGTAAACAACTCCTCCTAGACTTAGTTATGTCACCCCACTTTACGAAAAGTAGACATCAACTTGATCTCATCACTAATGAACTCAGACTACACTTTGATCTCGTACAGAAAAATCCAAGACACTTAGCATCTTCAAATAATCTGCAGTTGGAACCACCCGAATACTGTTGCATCGTCATGAATTTAAAAAATGCCAGAATTTTAACATATACGTGAAAATTTTTATTCCCCCTCATTTATGCAAATTCTGGTGTTTTGAACATCGTCTCACAAAACCCAAATTTTGCGGAAAATTTCCCAAAATTGCGGTTTTGATCAAATGCGGATTTGACGTTAAGGCCCATTGATAATCACTAGACTAAATAATTTTCATTTAGCAACGGTATCACTGACTATCCCGTTATCTTCAACCAAGAGTGATCGTATCATCAAATCTGTATTCTGAAGCTCTAAACGGTGTCCCCAAACATGCTGAATTTGTCGATACAATCTCGAAAAAATTTGCAATCATCAAATTTTTTCTGGAAACCCGTCTCGTCAATATGATCAAAAATGACTTTTTTGGGCACATCACCACTTCGTACGATGCGGGTCTCCAACTCGTACGAGGCGGGTCTCCAACTCGCACGAGGAGGGTCTCCAACTCGCACGAGGAGGGTCTCCAACTCGTACGAGGAGGTCACCTCGTACAAACGAGTCTCGTCACCATTTTCGATCCAGAATCTTTATTTTTATGAATTTAGAGATGATTCCACGACATATCTGGTCGAAAATGATTTTCTAACAATCCTATGAGTTCAATTTTACATTTTGTCCGATGATTGTCTGTTTATTTGATGTTTTACGTCTAAAACCCCTCCTAAGGTCATAATTCATGAGCGTAGGTGACTTCAACTGTTAGATCGATTGAATCGGTACCGTAGCTCTGATACCAGTTGTAGGAGGATCGGCTTCCCTCAAAAGCAAAGAACCGAACTTGACTTAACTAACAAAGGCAGAATTCATCAATAGCAAGCTAGACAATGATCAGATCTACTGTTTAACGCTTTTACTTCTTTGTATTAATAAACGTGATAGAATACAGACGCTAAACAGACAAGGCTTCGCCTCAGTCAAACAAAAACAGCTAACTACTCAAACACCCAAGCACCTCTATTTATAGACTTGGCTTACTCGCACAAGGGTGTGAGGGACCAACTCGTACGAGTTGACATATGTCACCTTATATAAGGAGGGTACAACTTGTACGAGTTGACTAACAAACTTACAAAACGATAATAGATCTAACATTGGAAGCCCTGTTATATAACCGACATAACCCTAGACGTAGGAAATAGACATTATGCACCAACAAACTCCCCCTTGGATGTTTCCGCACTCTTGGTTAGTTTTCAAAAATCTTCAAAACTTGACGCTAACGTCCAAAGAAGTACTTTCTTTTCCTTCAACGCTCCTAAGTATAACTAGGCGTTTAATCTGTCGGAGGAAGTCTGTTGTAAGTGTTCCCGAACTGGAATCTCCTCACCGATGCCTTCTTTACTGTCTCAGCAATTCTTGTTTCTTTGCGATCTTTCTTGTGTTGTTCTTTATCTTTCAGCTTTCCCCGGTCGGTATTCCAGATTTTACCTAAATTAATATCATTAGCATAACAAACATTAATAACCTTCTGGAATTGCAACGCCTGCTCCTTGTCTTTTTCCTCGTAACTGATCTTGCCATAGAATAATTGTTCAATATCTTACTTCGAGCAGTTTACTAGCCACATCTGGTCTAGTACACGAATTCCTCTCGACAATCCATAAATCCGTTTGTGAGCGATTACCACTTCAGTCAGTTCTTCAGTGATCTTCCATGAATCATCTTTTTCAACTACAATCACTGCTTCACCAGTTGCTGAATCATATTGCCACCATTTGAATATCTTGTAAAATTCTTGCTCCATCTTCATCAAAGGCATATTCTACATGACTCATGGCCTTTTGACAATCAACGTTACATCCTTTTCGTTCAACACTGGTAGTAATCTTCTTTGGATAGTGGGCTTCCAGTAAGGGAATTTATGAAGTGCTTTATACTTGATCACTTTCCACAGCCGCTAATCCTGAAACTTCATCTTGAGATTGAACAATTTCGTTTGCACCAACTCTTCTATATCCCAAAATGGTAATGTCTTTAGATCACATAAGTATTTGAAGTACTGGACCCCAAATTCACGCTTTATCGCATAAACATCAAGCTCTTCAATCCATCCCCAGATGATAATATCTCCTACCGATTTGTCAGGATCTCGAGTGAAGAATGCTAGCGGACACTTGAACTTCCTCTCAACTAGAATTTCTTTGAAACATAATTTTTTCATATCTACAATCTTTTCTTTAGAAAGACGTTTAGGAACACTGCCCTCTTTCACAGTCTCTTCCACTTTTCACTTTAAAAGATCCTCAGTAGCTTCATTAAACATCTCATTAAAGGTTGGGAAGTCATCCGTTCCTTCACTAGAATATCCAGCATTTATGTCTTCGTCGGAATCATCCTCCACGATAACCCTATCGTACTCATCTGCCTCAGGCACGTATTTTTATAGATAATCATTTGGATGAGTAGCAGTGATGTTGTTTAATTCGTCCTCAAAGTCAAATTCGAAAGATCCTTACATTTCAGCAATCTTTTCTTTGGAGTAGTTGTGCACAAATTCTCCCTCTTCAACATCGTGCTATAAGTAGAATATATGTGGTTGTTACACGTCAGGAACAGTCGACAATGGAGTCGCTTTGAGAATTCCTGACTGCTCAGAATCATCAACATAATCCTTTAACTAGCCCTGAATTGGTACCGTATCATCCTGATTAGCTGAGTCATTCAAGTACATATCAATGTCAACATTTTCCTTAGAACTCGAAATGTTTACATTTAGACATGTTCCACCCTGACTATCGTTATCATCACCCCTATCACTATCATCCTTCTTCTCAGACTTGTCACCATCTTTGTCGTCCTTTCCATCATCATATTTTTCAGCATCCTCTTTCTCGTCTTCACCTTCAACATAAGCATCAACCATTTCATCAATCTCAGCATACATTTTCTTCTTATCCAGATGCTGTTGATGATGTTCAGAAATCTCAGTGACATCAACCGGTTCACCTACTAGTGCATAGTTCATTTGTGGCACATACACAACCATTCTTGTCTCTGGATCAGATTCAGCTTCTGGCGCAGATTCTTCTATCATTAAGGTTCACCGATCTTTCCTTTCCCTTTCCCAGCTTTGGCACATTTATCTCTAGCAATACATTGACGCTCAGCTGCTTTGGCCTGAATCTCTTCAATTTCAATCTCTGCATGTTCAGCTGCGAAGTTAATCCCATATCTTTTGATCAGAACTTTGAAAAGCATATCATACTTCTTTGTATTCTCAGCCTTCTTAGTCACCAATTCTTTGACCACCAAATGTAGCCTTTCGTTCTCAGCAATTATAGTTTACAGCCTCATTACCAAGACAAGGTTCTCCATTTGAAGCAGCTTGATCATCTTTTCATTCTCCAACACTTTTATACGTAACTCTTGAGACTTATCATTTTCGTCAACTAGAAAAGATAACAAACTCTTCAAACTCTTCTTATCGTCCTCTAGAAATTTGATTCGACTTTCGTGTTCTTTTATCTGTCTCTCCAACTCCCCAATCCTTCCTTGTTAAACATATCTTCTCCAAATCCTTCACCGTATGAAATATCTTCAATGTTAGGAAACTGATCACTCAGAAACAGACTTGGTCTAGATTGTGGTGTTCTTTGTTGTAATGGAGGAGTAGGTTGTTTCGGAGTTGTTTGTTTTGGAGATGGTTGTGGTGGTGATATGTGTTATGGTTGTGGTGGTGTTATGTGTTGTGAAGATGGTGGGTTTTGTGGTGAGGGATGTGGTGGTAATGGTGGTGGAGGAATGGTAGTCTCAACAGTTGGTATAACCATTGTAGCATCAGGTGTCTTCCTTATCAATCTGAACTTAGGACGAGCTGTAGGAGAACCTGTGCTTTTCTCCTTTGCATCAATCTTTGACCTAGTTTTACGAGACTTCTTTATCAGACGTTCTTCAGCAGAATAATAATCAGATGGAATATACACATCATCATCATCACCATCTTTCCTTTTCTTTGCTTCATCTGCCAATCTAGCAGCCTTTTCTACTTTATCAAACGTATCGTTAGAATCATCACTATCATCACCATCATCTCCTCCAGCCCCTGCCGTCTTTAAACAAGTCTGGGCTTGCTCTTTTTCATCCTCAAAAGTAGCAGAACAAACATCATCATGTGTGGTTGCCGTTTTTGCTTCAACATTCACTTCTACCTCAGCTTCAACATTTACTAGTTCTTCAGCCTGAACCTCCTCCACCTCTGGTTCATCAACTAATACTATATTAACTCTGGCATGGTTTCTTTGACGTGGAGCAGATGATGAGGATCTAGCGGCTTGATTGTTGGAAATACGTCTACGTTTCTTCGTATCTTCCTTTTCAAACCACAGACTTCTCTTTACTTCAAATTCTTCTAACATTTTCTCTTATCCGTTCTCCTCTCCGCTCAAATCCTTACGCCACTTACCCTTTGGTGGTGCAACATAGTTCTTGTTAACGATCGCGCCAAACATAGGCTTAGCAACTAGCTCCTTCGTTTTCTTCACATACTAGTTTAGCTTGGTCAGTGTTAAGACATCCATATGCTCTAACTTCAGTATATCATCTTCTCTATTCTCTAAATTAGGAAATTGATCGTCTAACAACATCTGGACAAACCTTGGGTACTACATAAATTTCTCACAATCGATATTCAACACCATCTGCTTAAAAATCAGCTTGCTGAAGTTATATGGCAAGTTGAGTATCAACGTTGTTATCATACACATCTGGTCTACTAGATCGTCGAAACCTCCCTTTCTGTGACTTAGGGCTTGTATGACATAATGAGCAAAGTACTTGCAAGGTCTCCCGAGATTATTCTTCTTAAATGGTGCAGAGTTCACGTGTCCACTATATCCCATAAGGTAAAAGCATCCTTTCACCATTCGTTCCGGATAGCCCGTAGGATAACTCTCTTTATCTTTAAAGTCTAACACTCTACGAATCAGATCTTCGGTAATTGTGACTTCAACATCTTTATCTTTGATTCTGACTGCAGAAATAATAGCCCTTGGCTCTTTTTGGAATCTTACGGCTGCCCAGAAACACTCAATAGGTGACCTGTAAGCTTTGTGGCGATTGGTTAAAGCTTTTGTAATTGGCAGATGTCCCATAAACTCCAACACATCCTTAAATGGATCAATTTCTGGAATATTCTCATCCAATAAACAACATATATTATGGATTGGTTCGAACGAAGTTTTCTTTTCCTGCACATTCAGAAAAGTCAAACACTTTAGAATTTTTTTTCAACATTTGGCACTTTGTACGAGGTGTGCATATGCACCTCGTACGAGATGGGCATACACACATAAACTTTTTTAAACATTTTGTCGTATCTGTTAAAATTCCAACATTTTTGAATTTTTTTGAGACGATGTTCAAGTTGTAGGTCCGGAATCCGTAAAACCTAAAGTGAAATTTTTGAAACTATTTGGTGACAAACAAGACCGTGAATTCGGTTTAAACATCCAAAACCTTTAAGAGACTTTCACTTAGCCGAACATTTTGTGAGATGATGTTCAAGACGATGTTTAAACATAAAGTGAAATTATCGCAAGGGCAGAAAAATAGATCGCGAAAGAAGAAAATGAAAGCGAGAGAGTAGTTGGAAAAGATTTTGTCTTCGAAAAGCCGATTAGTTTTGATGCAAGTTCTAGAGAATCGTTTCATAACACTCAAAGTTGCAAAACTTCAAGTGAAATGTGTTCATCAGATACAAATCTGAAGACAAAAGAGAAAACTGTAGAAAAGAAAATTGTTTATCAAACAGTTGCAAAACCGAAACAAGTTTGGAAAGCTAAGGTTTTGGATGATTCAGAAGAAACTTTGAAATTGTTTGGTGACAAACGAGACTGTGAATGGACTAAAGTTTCCTATGATAATGAATCTGGTCAACCCAAATCCAATATGGATTGGGTTCCAATTCAAAACTAATTAAGTTCATTTACGTGTGCATGATGACTAACCTTCAAGCAAATGTCTATTCAGAAGCAGTGGTTGTTCATGCAGAGAGACAGGTTTGATATTCCACACAAACAAAACGGTAGTCTCGCATTCACATTCGTAAAAAGTCGTTGTTTGGTTAAAATAGAATATTTTTATTTTCGATTTCGAAAAGATGTTTTCAATTTTAGGGGGAGAAAAATTTTAAAATTGTCAAAATCCAAAATTCTAGTAAAATTGAAAACATCATTTCAAAATCATTTTAGATAGATAAAATTTTTAAAAAAGTCAAAAACAATTGGAAATCTCAAAATGTCAAAACCTTTGAAAATGAAAATGAGATTACTTATGCAAAAAGAGGAAATATAGTACATCAGTGGACTATCAGTGCATGCTAAAGATATGTATTTTTTTAAATGGTTAAACAATCTCGCTAAAGATGTGTCGGTAGGCTCAGCTAGACTAGTAGTTTTGTGAAAACGATACAAACTTAAACGAAAAGCCTAGTTCTAGCGGAAAACTCGGTTGAAAACATAGTACTTAGTTTTGTCATTCGTGATTGTGTACCTACTCGATAATCGCTGAATGCTGCAAAGCATAAAAACTATTCAGTTTGTGAACTTTCACAACTTACTGAAAAAGTCACTGTGATTGTGTATTTCATTTTGCAAAGATTTAAACTTGTTATTATTTCTTTATTTTGTTTAAGCATTGGACATCCTCTGTGTATACGAAAGTGTCGAACTGGATGTTAGTGCCTGAACGTTTCTGCTTTATTTTACTTGGTGTTTCGTTTAAATCTTGGATCACCTCTGCGTATATGGGAATATCGAACTGGTGATTAAGATCTAAACAATTTCAACTTGTTTTTATTTCTTCTTTTGTTTAAACATTGGACTTTCTCTGCCTGTAGAAAGATCGATCTGATTGTTAATGTTTAAACATTCTGCTTATTTCACACATATCACAGTTGATGAAAGTTTAAAGGCATTACTTGAGTTAGTGTATTACACGATGAGGGGATATGCTGAGATCGTGGGGTCCATAAGAACTTAGTGCAAATTAATGTGCCTTAATGTATCGGTAAGCATTACAAAAGTTTTTAGATTGAGTTTAAGTGGACAACAATACCGACAATCCACAAAAATTTTTTAAATTGAGTGTTTCATCTTGATCAACGGTGCAGCTCATATGTCTCAGTAAACTGATATGATCCTCTACACGTTTTCTCACAAAAATATAAATTGTAAATATTATATTTTAGTTTGTTTACATTTCTGCATTCAATATTAAAAATCCAAAAAGATTTTCTTTCAAAATCTTCCATGAAAACCTGATAATGTTGAATTTGAGCTGGACCAACGAGACTATTGAGAAACTGTTTGTGTGTGGATACGTGTGTTTGTTCTTAAAAGTCAAATCTTAGAGATTCGGAGCATCATTCAAGGGGGAGACTACATTTTCACTTGAAGATGTTATCCCAGGCAGTTCAAGACTAATCATCACAGATTTCTATCTATGTCCAGGGGAGATCGTTAGTGCACTATTCGTGTGATCTTAGATAGAAATCTAATTGTACTAGTTAATGTCTAATGTCTTGAGTCTGTATTATACCGAACGGAGGTTTCGCTAGGTATACTTAGTTTTTGTTTAGGTTGAGTTAGGATTCAGTACGACATGATACGATGAGAGCGGATTTGTTCAGACATGATGTCATCATACAAGATGATGACATCATATCATATACATCATCTTCTCATTAATCATCACATGCATGCAAACAAAAGTCAACTTAAAACACATATGTACAGTCATTTGTATGGAAAAGGAATTGTAAGCATGGGAATTATACAAACCGTACGAAGTGCATGCATGGAAGGATCACTTCGTACGATTTGCATGGTGGACCTCGTACGAGTTGCATGCATGTACTATTATAAATATCAACTACAAGAACCTTGCACAACGGAGAACAATACCTCGTATAAACAGATCTTCAAGATTCATCACGTTCAATCATAGATTAGGAATTTTTGTGTTCGTAGGTGTCGAAACTCTGTCTGGTTTACGTTAAATCGTAAAAGCTTTGATTATTTACGTTTCGTGTATCGGTTACAACTCGGTTTTACGGATTCCGCATGTAAAACCATATAAACGCAGATCTTGTGTTCTTAGGTGAACCGATCCGGAATTTTACAGTAAAAGCAAAAAGTGAAATTATCGCAAGGGCAGAAATTTCATAAAATTTGTGCTCTGATACCAGTTGTAGGTCCGGGATCCGGCGCTTCCAAATGGAGGTTTGGGCGTATGATAGTATCGATTCGGTAGAATGTTATTAAGAAAGGAGTAGAAACAGAGTACGCAGAAGCATTCATTTCATTCATACCGAAGGAGTATACATCTTGTCAGGCTGGCGGAATTCTGGAGAAATTCCGCCAGCGTTTTCCCTTTGGGAACCTCCAAAACTTACAAACTTTGAACACACAACACATATATAGAGGGATGAGCAACTCGTACGAGGGGTGACCAACTCGTACGAGGGGTGTCCAACTCGTTCGAGGGGTGATTACCTCGTATGAGGTGACACTTTTGCTCATCTCACGTTCGCACTAGGGTCGTGTGTTCATATCCAATCTATACAATATTCAACACACGCTCTATCTAGCTTATTCACACAATGACGGACATAGAGTGCATCAACATCACCACCTACACCTTCCCTTGGACCCATTCAAATGGATCCTCAAAACTCCAACCAACCAAAAACCAAACGCAACACGAATTCCAATACCAAGATTACCCTCACCTGAACCCAAATGTTCAAAACAACCAACCAGGGAGTAGTAACAATTCGAAACCACCAACACCACCATTCCAAACTCGTGGTCAAAATCCAAACAACAACCAACGTACACCCATACCTCCACCTCAAAACCAAAACCAACAAAACCCATTACCACCCAACCTCAACAACCGTCATGTAACGCCAACTATGGGGTTAACCAAAATCATGGCAATCCTACGAACGAAGCACAATTTCTCGATCTCCATAATTTGAGAAACAATATTCCCGATGATGCATCATATAGCGTTCCCGATTATCAATCGTCGGAACATGTGAGTATTCACTCGGAATACTTGGACGACGGAGGGAATTACCATGAGCGGGTTGAAGACGATGTGTGGGATGATGATAATGTGGGGAATTTCTATAACGCTTAGGGATTTGAGTATGGAGATATTGGCTACCAAAATGCCAACTATGTGGGGAACCACGATGATTACGAGTAGGATTACGCTCGCGATGACGGTTATGGTAACAACCGTCAACCATGAAATAACCAATGGAACCGGGTGACGATAATCTCAATAATAACAACAATGGAAATCATAACCAGATTCCGCAATTCTTGGGCGGAGGTAATCAATGGGGTAATCAAGGTGGTGATCGAAGAGGTAACCAAAGACCGAGCAATCAAGAAGTTAATGGTCTGCCACGATGTCAAATGCATCAACAAGCCCCAAGAGGTGTAAATGGTTGATTTAGACCGGTGGTCACCGAAAATGACTCGCCCATTGTACCCACACCTCGATGGAGAAGAGCTTTTGATTGTAAACCCACTTACATCAATATCCTACCCCACTTCAATGGTCGGACTAATGACGAGCCGTATACTCGTTTGGCGGAATTCTCCGCCATATGTGCCACTATTGGGGGTCATAACTTCGCGCTAGAGAAAGTGAAGCTAAGGTTGTTCCAATTCTCATTGAAGGACAAAGCTAAACAATGGTTACTCACACTTCCAGCAAATAGTATTCGTACTTGGGCGGAAATGCAACAAGTATTCCTTGACGAATACTATTCGATCGTGAAGACCGATGATGCACGAGACGAGATTTAGTCATTTCAACAGTTATCAGGTGAGTTATTACATGAGGCACTTGCTCGCTTCAAGGAATTCGTTCAAAACTGCCCCCGCCATCAGATTCCCGATGGGAGTTGTTGAAGTGTTTCGTATGAGAGCTAGATGCCGAAGATCACCCAGTCGAGTCGGCAAGTAATGGTACGTTATTGAATAACCATGAGGAAGACGATTGGGATTTTTTGGAGAGAATGAGTAAAAACTCCAAGGCGGTTGCTTTGGCAGACCGAGCTAAAAAGCATCTGATCTCAAGGTCTTGGCCCAATCGCGATGCTAGTTTCAAGGATCGGATTGAAACATTAGAACGGGAGTTGCTTTGGCGGACCGAGCGAAAAAGAATCCGATCTCAAGGTCTTGGCCCAATCGTGATGCTAGTTCCAAGGATCGGATTGAAACATTAGAACGAGAGTTGGCACGTATGAAGAAGAAAGATGTGGGGGCAGTGAAATTCGCCGTTTGTGAAGATTGTGGTGACCTCGGTCACCGGGCCGAGAATTGTCAAGTGAACATGTATCAAACCACCAATGATGTGAATCAAGCGTATGGAGACATAAAGTAATTTGATATGAACCCCAACACTTATCACCCGGGTTTGAGGAACCATCCTAATTTTAGGTATGGTAATGCTTCAAACCAAATGAACACAAACTTTCAAGCGGGTAATCAAGGTGGTTCATCTTACCAAAATCGCCAAGGCTACCAAGGGCTACCAAAGGAATTACGACAATGGCGGTAATGGTAACAGGTCGGTGAGCAACCAAGGTGGTGGTGATGAGTTGAATGAAAAAATTGATGCGTTATTGAGTGTGGTGAATGAATCAAATAGCCACATCAAATAAATGAAGAAGGCGAATCAGATGAGGGATAAATCTCATTAGGCGTTGGCGAGGCAAGTGGGTCAATTAGTGGAAGATGTGGCCCAACTCAAAGGAAGTGGAGGACGACTCCCGAGCGACACTACGGTGAACCTGAAGAGTCAAAGTTCAAGCACGGATAATGTGAGGAATGTGCACATTAACGCGGTAAGTCTTCATTCAAATGAAGAGGTTTGTAGTATTGAGAGTACTCCACCACCACAACTTGTTGATGGTGTAGTGGAGGATTTTAATGATGAAAGCAAACATACGCAAGAAACAATTTACACAACCCAAATTTGAAAAAGATAAGTCAAAAATATCTTTTTGTGAGAGTTGTTTAAATGAATTGCATGTTAGGGCTAATGATATGGGTGTGGCGTTTAATACCATCCCATATCCGTTGGCTCTATTAAAACCAATTAAGGCATCAACAGTGAAAAAACAAACCCCACCAAAGGACGAGAGGTGGGAAAATTTTAAACAAGCAAAAATCAATTTACCATTGCTTGATGCCATAGTAAAAGTTCCTGCTCATGTCGAATGTTTGAAGGAGTTTAGCACCGAAAAACATCACAACAAACTACCCGAACCGGTTGATTTGATATCTCATGTTAGTGTCGTTTTATCGAGTGCCCTCCCCAAAAAGCTCAAGATCTGGGAGATCCTCTTATTCTAATCAAAATTGGTAAGTTTAAAATTAAGAGGGCACTCCTAGATCTTGGAGCTTGCGTGAGCATCTTGCCTATATGTCTGTATAACCAATATGATTTTGGTACTTTGAAAAAGTTTGACACCCCCGTGGTGTTGGCCGATCAAACTACCATGCATCCAAGGGGGATGGTGGAAGATGTGATAGTGAAGGTTGAAGATTGTTATTACCCAGTTGACTTTTTGGTAGTTGACTATGTTGGGTGTGTTGAGGACACACAACCGATAGTCATACTGGGTAGACCGTTCCTGGCAACTGCTAATGCCATAATAAATAGTGGAACGGGAACGGTGAGCATGAAGTTTGGAGACCAAGAACGAATTTTGAATGTATTTCCTAAATTTACTAACCCGCTTGGTGAGGATAAGTGTCCTAAGGAGGAATTAAAAAAACAAAAACACATGTGCCATGGTTGGTAGGTTTGGAGAAACAAAGAAGAAGCCGGTCAAAAAGAAGAAGGTGAAGAAGTCACCTCAAGAGAAAAAAGGAAGAGGAGAGGTTGAGAAGGTTTGGTCCATTTGGGACCAAATGGTATGAATCGCCGGTGGGTGATGTGGGAGAGTTTGTGGGTAACAAACACTCCGTTCAACCACCATGAGGTGGTATTTCATTTGTTGTTGTATAATATTTTCGGTACTTTTTAATTCCTTTTTTTAGTTTAGTTTTCTTTTTTGTATATTTCTTTTTGTACTTTGCATTCTTAGGTAAATGAAACGAGATCTTCCTCGTCCTTCCGAGCTATCGGGGGGTTTTAAGGGCTTGTTGCATACGCAAGTGCAACCGTGATTCCTACGAAAGTGAGTTAGGATTGTTGTTGTTGTTGTAAAATATTTTTCCACAAAATCAAAGTGAAATAACGAATAACTTGGTAAATATTTTGTAAAAATGGTAAAAATGGATTAGCTAACAGGTGTTGATTTTTGTGAAAAGCTTGCTTCTACACGATTGTTGAGACATGTAGGTAATTGTATGTTCGTTGAGAACGACCATTTGTATGGAGGATCGAGGAGCACATGAAAAATGAACAAACCAGGTGCATACGTTTCTTTTTCTTTGATTATTAGTTAGTAAATAAGTAGATTGTATTTTGTATATACTTGATTCGGGTAAAATTTGGAAGTTTGGTCGTCTCACATCCCTTGTGCGTTTTAAAGGTCTCATTCCTACCTATTGAGGATAATGTTGACCTCAAGTGTCGGGATGGGGAGAAAGAATTTCAATTTTGACCCTTTCATTTAAACACTACACATTGAGGATAATGTTAACCTCAAGTGTGGGGATGGGGGGAAATTTTCAAAATTTTTCAAAATTCCTTATTTGAGCAATATAAAAGCACAAGTAACTAAGTCAATGAGCGATGGCACAACCCATTTGGTATTTTGTCATGGTCAAGTTCTAATGAGTAGCATGACAGGTATTTAGCTGGTGGTTATTTGGGAATAATCCGCTTAAAAAACTAATATATCTTGCATATCACATACCATACCCTTTGTACGTGAAATTTTAAGCTACTTTTACACATTATAGATATATATATTTCATTGTTTGAGTGTGTCATTAGTCGCGTTTTGTAGAACTTGCAACTTTTGATGCGTTTGAGACCATAGATCGAATACGAGCACAGGAATAATTAAGGCATTAGGAAACCTTTTCTTTTTACACCATTTATATTACCTTTACCCAAAGTCAATCCCTTAGTCGCCAACTTTGAGCCTAAACCTTTCGTTTAACCAACCCATTTAGCCTTTAACCGTTGAACCTTTTTATTTTTGACCCATGTGACGAAAATTCGATTTTAGGATTAGTTTGTTTGTAAATTTTTGGTGTATATATCTCGAAAAATAATGAAAATTCAGAAAATATCATGAAAATAGCATAAAATTGTTGAGAAAACGCACAAAAATATGTGTTGATAGTTTGTTGAATAAAAGGAGAAAATGTTTAGCCTCATAGTTAGATGTTCATAGTTAGTTGGTTTGGTAGTCCTTGTAATAAAAATCGAGTTTTCATCACCTTAGCCACTGTTAAACATATCTTCTTCCACACCCTTAGCCTAACCCCGTTACAACCCTCAAAGACCTTTTGAATTGTGCTTTATAGTCATGTTCAATGGTGCAGAATGATTGAGTTGCAAGCTTATGCGGGTACGTGTTCTAATAGGTTTTGAGTGATTACTTGAAACATGCTAATGCAGTATTATTAGCCAAATTTTAAAACCGAGTGGAGAGAACATTGTGAGGGATACGCTTTATGTGTTGGTTTTAAGGGTGGGTTAATCTTGGGTAACCATTTTATGTGAAATTCATTTTACCGTTAAATTTCTTGAAATTTGTGAAAATTATGAAGCAGAATGACCTTAGACCTTAGCTTGAATCTCGAGAATAGAAAGTGTGACTGTTTGTTCGACCCACGTGAAAGTGAAAAACATATTTTCTTAAGGGCAAGCAAAAGACAAGTGTGGAGATGTGATACGTGGTCGAAAACTGGTGTTTAATCGTATTTAAGTTTTTGTTTTTACATGACTTTCGATTTCGAGTGGTCTACTTTTGATTAGAATTGTGTTTTGCAGGTCTAACGGAGTTTAAGCAGCTATTCGAGAACTTTACGGAGCATCGGGGAGCGAACGGGATCAACCGGGAACTCGAAATGAAGCAAACGGAAACCAAGATTTGGGCTTAGCGTCGCCAACACCCAAATAGGTCGTCACAAGGAGGTGAGTTTGAGACAATTTTGCGAGATGGGTGGCAACAAGGCAGCCATTCTGCTGTCTCTGCACCTCTTACAGACCGTAAGAGGTGGGTTACGATCCGTAAGTGATAGGTTCACCGCCTTTACAGGTTTTGAACCCCTTACGGTCCGTAAGAGATACCTTACGGTCCGTAAGGGACCTTAAGAAATGGAATTTTGGTATTTTTGCCACTTTAGTCCTTGGACTTTGTTTCTATTTCCTTTTTGACATAATTGGTACCTCTCCTTCCACAAATCGGAAATAAACGAAGAGTTTGGAAACGTGTCACGTTATTATATGATATAAATTTGTGAGGTTTACAAAAGCTGCTACCATTATTGTAGAGGTCTTGTGGGGTGCTTCACCTTGAATTGATTTGAAATAAGTTTCATTGTTTATTTTTTTTTGGCTTGTTTAATAAAGTATATAACATTATAGTCCATTTCATATCTACAAATTTTTTGAAGTAGAAGAAATGTCTATAATTAAAAAGCATAAGAGATGGTGAACATTTGGTTTTTTGTCTCCAAAAGCATAGTTGTTTGCATTTTGTTTTGTAAGTTTTACGAGTTGTTATAACCATACTCGAATTCATAATATGCAGGTGATGAAGAAAGAGGGGTAAATTTAGGGTTTATTAGTCTTATATAAAGGATGGAGAAGATGAGTGTTTTTTTTTAAATAAAATTTTTAGAAGTCAAAAGACGTAAATACCCCTACTTAAGAAGGTGAAAATTTCAAAAAAAAAAAACCTCACTAAACGGTACTTTTTAAGCCGGCTAGACGTATGGATGAAAATGGCCCAAAAAGGCCAAAAGTGAAAGGAAATATAGCAGAAAAAGTCATTTTGAATGAAATTGGCAAACATGCCCAAATCTTATGGACGGTTTTGGCAATTTACTCTAAAACCTATCTTTATTCTTTTTATTAACGTACTATGATTCTATACCCAATTGGACAATAGAATACATAATGAGTTGAATGAATTAGGGGCAATTTCATATATACCTCTACAAACTTTCAAAATATCATATATACCCATGTAAAAAAAATGTCCGCATAGTCCAAGTAGTTTGCC
The DNA here is from genome assembly GCA_947069175.1 of Scalesia atractyloides. Taxonomy (NCBI): domain Eukaryota; kingdom Viridiplantae; phylum Streptophyta; class Magnoliopsida; order Asterales; family Asteraceae; genus Scalesia; species Scalesia atractyloides. The sequence goes on from CAMTDV010001634.1 coordinate 29,915,692, forward strand.
CAAATTTCACCATGGATGGGGTGTGAAATGACTAAAATGTCCTCATCATAAAAAATAACAATTATCACATTAAAATAAAAAGTTAATATATATAATTCAAGTGGGGCCCACATTTTATACTTAAAACCTAAAATAGCCCCTGCATCCTCCTCGCCAAAACTAAACCTCCGCCCCTCAACCACCGCCTCCACCCAACACCACCACCTAAAGCAACCCAATTTCATAAATATATACACCAATACCATCGCCGACATACTTAATTCTACCCTCTCTGCCTTCCGATTACATCATATTGTCAAAAATTGCCATTGAGATTTCATATCTGATGAACAATGAGTAACCAATACATGTTCCCACCAAATTTCTACATTTTCATCACTAACCTTTTCTGACGAAGACAACTCGTCCGAGCAATATTTGTTGGAATCTTTTTCTTCCTCGCAAGACAAGTCTACCACTCCACCACCACCGACGCCACTGAAACCCGAAACTCCTTCGAACCAGAACTCGACACTTGACTCGTCAAATGCTACTCCACCGTCTTCCAAAACCTTATTACCCTGACAGATTCCTCACCTTCCACTCCAAAACCCTCACCGTCAATATCCTGATTCTCAAATTCTCAGCCGCATTACGCGATTCAGGCATCGCCGATGCCAATTACACGAAGAAAAAGGTCTTGTTACTCTTTCGCAGCCACACATTTGATGTCGATTCTCGTCCCACACATCTATGGAGATGAGGAGTTTGCAGGGAAAGAGGGTAAGGGGGAAAATGGTAGGGGTGGGGTAGGGTGGTTGCCGGCTGTCGATGCTCCATGGTGGTGGGAGGTTGAGGATGAAAGAGGTTGGGTGTGAGAAATGGTGGTGGTAATAGATCTGTGTTATGTGAAGAAAAACAAAGAAAGGGGGTGGGTGGGGTGGGGTAAGCTTTTATTATTTAATATAATGGTGGGGCCTAAATGATTAATTATATTTTTTTGTTTAATTTATTAGTAATGTCATTTCACACCCACTTAACACTAAAAACTAACCCCCATCCACTTTATTGACTATCCAAGAAACGAGTGAGCAAAAGTTGAGGACTATAGATGTAATTTTAGAAAGTTGGGGACTATAGGTGGATTTTAGGCAAACCACAGGGACTATCTGGGCATTTTTCTTCCTGTAAAATTGTAAATATCATATATATCCTTACGAAATAGTTGAAATACAATATATACTCAATTTATTAAGAACAATTTAATTAATGACAACTTTACCTTATTTTTTTACAACTTTGAAATCTTATATATGATATTTAACTTCAAATATTATATTTACTTATTCTAGCATAATTTATTTAGCTTAAATATTACATATAGAGTATTCAATTACTTACGGGTAAAAATAATAAATATAAATAAAAATGGGTTAAAAAAATTTTAAGCTAAAAATTGGTTATATAAAAATATAAAGTTAAAAGATGAGCATATATAAAAACTTAAAGTTAAATATGGTAAGATGATCATTTATTAGATTATTTTTAATAAATTCAGTATGTTTGATATTTTAATTACTTTGTAAGGGCATATATGATATTTCAAGTTTTAGTTCGGCATAGATGAAAATTTGTAGTTTCAAAGGGTTAATGAAATTAATTGAATTAATTAATATCATGGGCTACTAAAAAGTTATCGTGTTTGTCCCCAGAATCATGGATTACTAAGAGGGTGTTTGGGATTGAGTTTGGAAATGACTTATTAACTTATTGGAATCAACAAGTCATTAGGAAAAGCTCCAAATCCTGGCTTTTTAAAATAACTTATTGACTTATTAGCTTTTTCAAAAAGCTAATAAGTCATTTCCAAACTCAATCCCAAACATCTCTAAGTTATCGGTTTTAGTTCCCAAATATTAATTCGTTTGTAATTTGATTAGTTCAAAATGTTTTTTATATCTTATGTTGTTCTTTTATATATAAAAGTACGGTAAGCCAAACTGGAATTAATTTTCAATAGTTCGGTTTCGGTTTTGAATTACGAAAAATTGTTACTAACGGTTTGACTCAAGAACCGTCCAAACTAGACCATTAACACCCCTAGTTTCTGCGAATTCATTTGGGCTGCAACTTTTGTGAGAGGATGCTGAAAGGCAAGAATTGCTTAAAAGAGCAAACAGAATATTGAGGGATCCCGAATGTGCTCGTAATCGTTTGGTAAACGATTATTTTTCTGAAAATATGCTCTATACTCCTGTTATGTTTCAGCCTCATTTTCGCACTAGTCGTAAACTATTTTTATTAGAATTGTTAACGTTTTAAAGCGTAAGTTTACATTTTTTCAAAAATAGGAAAAATGCTAGACGAACTAGGTTTCATCTCTTTGCGAAAATGCATTCATCAATTAGCGTACGACACTTTGTACGATGTGTGGGACGTATACTTGAAAAATGTCAGAGAAATGTTCCTAATATAATCTCCACAAGTTGTCGTTTTTGTAGTATTAACCTCCAGAGATAAGTTATCAAAAACTAACAGGGTTAACTTTCAGTTAGTAAGTATGAGAAGTGGCGGAACCACAGGGGGTCAGGAGGGTCCGTTGACTCTTCGGTCACCCTCTGATGAATCAATTATCGAACTGAACCAAGATCTAATGTGACGTTTCTTGTTACTTTGATCCTTCATATCTTCAATTATCGCGTTGTAGATAGAAATAGAGAAGATAAGAAGGTAACGTGACCAATAAATTTCTCTGGTGGTTTGCAACGGCATTTCAAAGATGAAGTTGTCCTGTAGGTTTGGAAGAAGAAGAAAAGAAGAAGAAGAAAGATAGAGATATAAGAGACGCCCTATTTTATGTATCACATAGGCTTTAAAGTTTAGGTCATTGGCCCAATTGAAAACCTAATAAAAAACTATTATTAACTGAAAATGTTTTACTGAAAACGTAAACAACATTAGCAATCCATTTTGTTGGTTTAAGCCTAAATATCATATCAGATAAGTTTCCAATTTTTGATTATATATTTATTAAATTCTTTGATTTAGCATATTGTTATTTAGTTAACGTAGAAATCTAATTTATAACGAACTTTCATAGAAAAGAAAAACAAAAATTAATTAGTTAAAATGTGTAGTTTACCCTTAGCAATTTAAAATCGTTATAGTGGTCGTAGTACATCTAACATTTTTTTTGTACATATAAAGTTTACATTGCGACCCCAGTCATAAAAGTCTGGTTCCACCATTGAGTATGAGATTACTAAAGAAAAATATGATAAAAGTTGAGAGTATCATCCTGGCTAATAAGTCAAATTTAGAATTATTATAATTCAATTTCCCTATTTTAATTATTCCTTTTAGTTGTTTTTATTTTAATTATGCTTTTTTTCGTTTTTTAGATTTTACTGTTAATTTCATTAAAATAAATAGGTAATGATTGAAAATGACTAAGGTGTGGTAAAAACTTCCGAAACAATAATAATGTGCAATGAAAAAAAAAGTGAGTAAAAGTGGTATGTTAATGTGTGAGTGATGTGACTATCACTTTATAACCTAACACTGATAAAAATGGAACGGTATAACATATTCTGAGTTGTTAGATGAATTCCCACTCCACCCTTAACAATATGTAGGACATGATCTTGGTAACCTTTTTAGTCAGTTTGTGCATGTATTTCTCTCTTTTTCTATATCTATATAAAGAAATTAACCATATAATAATTATCAAAAATGGTTTTCTACCCAAAGTTGTTATTAATTTTATTGATCAATTAGTGGATGTTATGTATCTTTCATTTTTCTTTAACATCTGATTTTTTTTTCTTAATTTGATTGATCAATTAGTGGATGTTATGTATCTTTCTTTTTTCTTTAACATATGATTTTTTTTCTTACAAACTTCTTTAATTGATATATTTTAGAGTAAACTGCTATTTTAGTCCTGGATATTTGATCACTTTTGTCATTTTATTCCAAAACCTAAATCTTTTGAATTTGGGTTCATGTGGTTTCAGTTTTGTTGTCATTTTCATACAAAAATAAAATCAGCTCAGATTTCTCAAATAAAATTCTGGTTTTTTTTTGTCTTTTTCCTCGGTTTAATAAAGAGCAAAATGGTCATTATAAGTTTTATTATAACAAATTATTAATTAAAATAGTAAAATTAAATACATTGTTGACCTTAGAAAAGCAGGGATTTGTATTCATCTTCCCCACAATAAATCATCTTTCACCTCTTCACACACACACACACACCAATCACACACTCCACAATCAACAATAATGAAGATGATTCAGCCGCCACCAACCACGAGCCGGAATCTCAACCGTCCACGTCGCCGCCCTGACCTAACCCTACCGTTACCACAGCGCGAGCCACAAATTGCAGTTTCGTTACCTCTTCCACCGTCATCTGCTCCTACAACCGCCTCTTAACACCTCTCAAACTCCAAACAACAACGCAACTATTTTTGCTCTGACGACGTTGACAACAGCAGCACCTAGTTCTTCTCTGTGATGGGTTTTTTAGATCTGAGCAGATATGCGATGGGGTGAGCGAGAAGGCGAGATTTGTGACATCGATAAAGTCTGTGTTGATGTTGTTGAAGATGAATTCTTTAGGTTGACCTAAGAAGGGAAGTGAACTAATGGAAATTTTTAATTTTGTGTTTTCTTTAATCATGGATACAGGGATTTGGATATATGAACTAATTATTGATGATTTCGAAGATAAAACTAGTTTGCATTTGAGGAACACAATTAGGGTTTACATTTGGGGAAGATGATGATATGTGTGTGCTTTTATAAGGTCAAACAATGTATTTAATTTTATTATTTTAATTAGAAATTTGTTATAATAAAACTTATAGTGACCATTTTGCCCTTCATTAAACTAAGGAAAATGACAAAAAAAACCAGGATTTTGAGAAATATGAGCTAATTTTACTTTTGGATGAAAATGGCAACAAAACTGAAAGGACAGGACCTAGATTCAAAAGGTTTGAGTTTTGAACTAAAGTTGCAAACGTGACAAAACCTCAGGGACCAAAATAGCAGTTTACTCTATATTTTATTTTTTCTTTTCTTAAAGTACTAATAAAAATACAAAAGAACCCTTATGGTTTACTTTGAGTTTTCATAAACCATATATATTATAATTTTTTAATTACAAAGTGGAAAAAAATAAGAAGGATAAGAAGGATTCTATTCCATTGTGTTTTTATTATCAGAACATATAGCACAATGTATGACACAATGAAGATGGGTTTTCTATATATTGTGTTTGATTTTCCGGTCATTGTGTTTCTCAACTGGGTTTTTTGTCATCACATTTTTAATAAGGTTTCTACACATTGTGTTATTATCATAGCTTATAACACAATGTTATTTTGGATTCTTGTGTATTTATTATCAAAATTTATAACACAATGAATATGGTGTTATATTTGGGTTTTCTACACATTGTGTTATTAGTTTTAATTATTGTGTTTTTCAATTGGGTAAGTTTTCTATACTTTGTGTTATAAGTTCTGGTCATTATGTTTAGTATGTTATCATTGTGTTTTAGTCTGTTTGTCCATTGTGTGTTTTTGTTTAGTTGTATATTGTGTTTAATTTACTGTTTATTGTGTTTTGATATGTTGTTCATTGTGTTTTTAGTCTGTTTCCAAGGTGTTTTAGTCAGCTATCCATTTTGTTTTTATCCAATGTCAGTTGTGTTTTACGCAACTGGGTTTTCAATTTTTTTCTAAAAGTATACAAAAACGCTTTATTTTATAGTATAACTTTTTTTTAAAAACAAATGACGTATAAAAAAGTTATTGATGTTTAAAAAATGGGCTAGTGAGGGAGGTTGGAATAATGTCACACCACAACCGATGACGGAAACATCGAGGTGAGACGAAATAGATTGCTCAAGGCTTCTTAACTTGCTAATAATGACAATAATTTTAATAACAATTTTCATCCCATTGCTAAAGGTTACATCTTCTTGAAAATGAAAGTACAACACATTGTAAACTGAAACATGACAAGTACAACATTCATAAATAAAGCTTCGTGTGAGTTTCTAGCCCACCCTAAATAAATTTCTTGTCGTATCGTCATCAATTTCCTGCAACATGTATTAAAGTATATGTCAACACAAAATGGTCGGTAAGCATACAAGTTTGTTTACATAGCATAAGTATAGAAAATGTCTCAAATCCACATGCAATTGTATACTAAGTTATATGAATCATACTAGCTTGCATGAACTATAAATCAAACCAAAGTGTCCAGTAGCGTAATCTTATCATCACAACCATAAGACCGTAAAGATTGAATACTTAACAATGACCCAACAAACGGGGCAGTGTGCTACTCCTATAGTGCTATACATATCAAGGGAGGCTTGCAAAGTTAATGATAGATAGCATGCATACTAGTGTCCTAGTATGTATAAATAAGTAATATAACAAATAGCATGTTTAAGGATTGAGTGATTGATTGATTGTATAAGATTGATTGTGTGTGTGATTGTGAATTTAATATCGATACACGTTTCAACGCAAAGTGATATAAAGCGTTAAATGGGTCAAGTATACTCACGATTTGCAAAGAATTCCCACAAAGTGCGGTTTTGAGAGGATGGAACACCAAAGTCACCGGTTTTGGTTCTTGAACCTTTTTATCAAAGTTAAAAATCTTGATGATTTGAGAGAGTTTGGAAGTGATTTGGAGGTGACGTAAGTATTTGGAAGGTGTTAGGGGTTGGTATTTTAAGAGGGTTAAGTGGTTGGGGTTTAAATGTTATGAAGGTGGTTGGAGTTAGGAGTAGTATTAAATGAGTTGGTTGGAAGTTAGTAGGCGGGTTTGGGATATTAAATGAGTTGGTTGGGGTTAAATATATTCAAACATAATAATAAAACTTATGAAATAACGTTCCAAATAAAATCTCGATGTGTGCTTTGGATTTGAATTAAAAATGCGTATTTGTGATTGTTTACATATTATGCAAGAATAATTAGGTAAAAATACTATAAAATATGTTTTCCGTTATGATCAAGTCTCGAGTTAAAAAGGATTGAAATTAGAATACGAATTACAATAGAATGGATAAGAATGAAAAATTACGGAACGTTACAAATAACATGTGACTTGCATGTACATGTTTCTAGGCATGTGACTTTCATGTGCATTAGGAATGGAATAATTACCCGAGCCCGACGGGTAAACCCGAAACCCAAAGCATTTGGTAGGAGTATACCCGATACCCGACGGGTATTGGGCCGGGTATGAGATTTAAAAAAAAATTTACGGGTATGGGACGGGTATGGGACGAGTATGGGATTAGAGGATACCGATCCGATTACCCGAAACAATACCGTTTCTACCCAAAATATATACCCGAAAACTTTCAAGTTTTATAGCTATTTTCCTTTAACTATTCTTTTATAATGTTTGATTATACTCTTTTTATTATTTGAAAAATAAACCTTTCTTTTGAAATAGATATTTTGATGACATTATATATGTTTGTACGCTATGAAATACAAAATTATTTTTTTGAAATTACTATTATAATATATTTAACTTTTAAATATATGAGATACTATAACGGTGATGATAATATGTATGTTATTTATAATAATTTAATATATTATGTTGATTTTAAAACATAAAATTATAAAGAAAATTAAATCAATGGATTAATTGAGGGGAAGTAGTTCACGTGAGAAAAGACTATAATAACTTTTTTCAATTTGTGTTTCCACTTGTAGAATTGTTGTATTTACAATACTGACATTGCGTCATTTTAATTCTTTGATCTTTTGTTAGGATCGCTCATCCACTGCTTAGGAACCTAATTTATATCTAAAGTCATCGTAAGTAGAAATTACGTGAATTGTTAATCGAATACACAAAATTTACTGTTTAAATTGTCTGTTTATTAGTCCAAAATCATATTACATCAAGAATCCAAACAGATAGAGCTTTGCCGTCTTGAATGCAAAGTTCTTACAATAAAGACCCAATACACCTATATATAGAACATCAAGTTCGCTCGAACTAAGGAATGGCCAGGACAAGTTCGGGCGAACTTGTCCTGCCTTCACACAAGTTCGGCCGAACTTGTGCTATTACAAACATAAATAGTTCAAATCTAACACTTTCAAGCCCTAATTACACAGACTCGATCCAAGACCTAGACAATAGACATTATGCATCAACAAACTCCCCCTTGGATATTGTTGCAGTCTTGATCAGTCTTCAATCTTCAACCTCTTTCAAAGAAGTTCTTATACGGCTTTCTTCTTCTTTCTTGCTTAGGAATAGGCGTTTGGTCAGTAGGAGGTGCCCACTTCATGAACAAAAATCTTCTGAGCCTTGCCTCTCTACCCCTTTCATGTATCTTCTCGAGACGCTTTTCCTCTTTCAAGAACTCTTTTCTTTCCAACTCTCTCCATCTTGATTCCCACATATGACCGGAATTAATACCATGTGCATAGCATACATTGATCAAACCTTGGTATTATTTAGCTTGAACTTCTTCACGTTTATCAAAACATATCTTGTTGAAGAACAAACACTTCACATCTTCTCTTGAACAATTGACTAGCCATATCGGGTCTATTATACGTATAATTCGCCATAACCCCCAAATTCTTCTACGTTCGATGCTTTCCGGATCTTTTTCCTTAGTGATATCCCATGTTTCGTCAGCGCGTAACCCAATCACTGCTTCTCTTGTTTCAGGATCCGTTTGCCACCACAAGAAGTGAGGATGAAAATCTTGTTCAATAGGCTTCATCACTCTTGGCCTTTTCATCACCAAAGTAACATCTTTAACACCCGTCTTCTTATCGATCTTGATTCTACATTTCGGAATGAACGGCTTCCATAACTCAAACCCTCTTAAAGCTTCAAACTTGATAACCCTCCATAGCCGTTGTTCGTTGTACTTCATCTGAAGATTGATGTTTCTTGTTTGTACTAACTCTTCAACATCCCAAAAAGGTAACGTCTTTATATCAGTAAGATGTCTGAAGTATTGAACTCCAAACTCTCTCTTTATGGCATAAACGTCAAGTTCTCTAATCCATCCCCAACTCAGAATATCACCAAGAGATTTGGCTTTATCACGAGTAAAGAATGCCAGTGGTCGCTTGAACTTTCTCTCTTTAGGCATCTCTTTGAACCACGACTTCTTCGCTTCAGCAATCTGTTCTTTAGTATAAAGTTTAGGGATATTGCCTTCTTTCACCACTTCGTCAATCTTTTGCTTTAACAAATTCACATCAATCTGACTCATGATTTCTTCAATCGTTGGAAAACTATCAGTATTGATACCAGAATACTTTTCAGCTTCATCATCAGAAGACTCTTCAAAGATAACTCGATCATAATCATCTGCTTCTGATACACGCTTGTAAACATATTCCTTTGGTTCAAATGTTTTTATATTCACCAACTCTTCTTCAAAATCGAATTCGAACGAACCAGCATCAACTTCGAACATTTTGGCCAATTCTTCCTTTGTGTAGTTGTGAACAAATTCTCCCTCTTCTATACTTGGGTCCAACATAATCATCAAAGGCTTTTCATGAATAGCAGCAACAGGCATCGCAACTATTGCATCAGACACGTCATCATCTTTAGGCCCTGTTTGCTCTATGTGCTCCCCCTTACTCTGATCATCCTCCATGTTCACATCATCATTTATCAAGGACTCAAAATCAAAATCAGTATGCACCTTAGCAGAATCAATCTTTAGACCAACGCCACCCTGATCATCATCACCACCATCATCGTGATCTAAATCATCTTTCGTATCATCACCTGCAGGGTCGTCGTCTTTTTCATCATCTTCCTCATCGTCGTCTTTCTCTAACTCAGACGTTTTGATCGATTCATCATTCTTTTCAGGAACATCTTCAGGAACGATCTCTGATTCTGGAGCTTTGTCTGTTTCAACAATCTTTTCTATCACAGGCTCCTCTGTAGGTTTAGGAATACTATCAACAATTCCTTTGCCCTTTCCTTGTTCTGCCAATTCTTTTGCAGCTTTGTTTTTATCTTCTTGCAAATCAAGTCATACTCTGCTTTGAAATCAACACCCAAGCTATTTGTTAATACTTTCTGTAGCCTGGCAAACCTTCTATCATTCTGATCTCTTTTAGTACGAAGTTCAGCGATCTCTTTCTCCAATTGTTCGTTTGCAGCACTCACACTATCAACCATCGCTTTCATATACCCTCTGTCATCTTCGAGAAATTTGACTTTGTCTTGCAGAATTTTTCTTTCACCATACTCTGCTTCACTTTATTCTCCAGAGCCTCTTTTTCAACTTCATTCTGTTTGAGTTTATCATCCAGAGCTTTGATTCTTTTCTCTAACATATCAACTGGAGTATCTTCAAACCAATTCGAAAGATCTTCAGCTGTGACAGGATGAGTAATATTATCTGGAATATCGCCGAAAGCATCTTTAAACTCTTTAGCTTTAGCACTTTATGGAGTAGACCGCTTTAATCTTGGAGGAGTTGCTTTAGGAGTACCCTTTATAGCAGACTTTGGTGTGATTGAGGCGTACTCTGAACTGGTACTTCAGTAACAATCGGTGGTTCTTGAGTTGCAGTCTTCGGTGGAACTTGATCTTCAACAATCGGAATATCTTGCAAGTTAGAAACAGGAGGTTCTTGTGTAGCTCCTTTCTTACTTTTCTGGCTCAGATATCTGCGACTTTGAGGATTTTTCTTTCCACGAGTACTAGGAGAACCCATTATTTTCTTTGAATCTCCAGCCTTTGATTTAGAACGCTTTGTTTCCTTCTTTGGTCGTTCTTCATCAGAAACCTCATCAGCAGACGGTATGTATAGATCTTCACCGCGCTTTTTCAATCGTTCTTCTTCTTTTTCTTTCTCAGTTTCTCTCTGTTGCAGAATCTTCAGAAGATTCGTCATCTTATCAGAAGTCGCTGAAATAACATCATCATGTTCTCCACCCGCAGTACCAGCCTCAACTTGGCTATCAACATTAGCTGCAATGCTTGAACCTTCAACATTCTGAGGATTTTCATCAGGCTCATCTATCAACATGGTTTCCACTTTCTTTGACGCCCTTTTTCATTTCGGCTTTTCAACAACAACAACCTTCTTGATATACCAATCACCTCTTTTCTCTTTGAAATTCTTTAATAACTCAACCTCGTCTTTATCGTCTCCGCTACCATCCTTTCTCCATTTATTTTCAGGTGGTGAGACGTAATCAGCTTTAACTATCGCACCAAACACAGGTTTCGTAACAGGAGCAGAATCTTGCTTCTGATATATCTTGAGCTTGTAGGAACGTCCACGAACAGCTCGGGAACCTAAGTTTGCTATCTATTGTCCAATTAGGCGGAAACTAATGACAAGTTAATCGAATAACAATAATTACTCATTTAAAGATTGATTTCATTGATCTAAAGTTCATATACATTCGAGATCCAGATCCGGTAGAGCTTCGCCTCTAAGATGCCAAACTTACAAGTTGTTACAAATGAAAACCCAAGGCTCCTATTTATAGTGGAGCAAGTTCGCTCATAAAGACCTCAAGTTCGCCCGAGGATGATAGAAGTTCGCCCGAACTTGACTTCTCAAGAACCAACACCAGCGAACTTCTCCTATATTTCTCATAAATACGCCTAGTTTCTAATAGTTTAAGCTCTAACCACTCAGACTCGATACATAATGATGTAGGAAACAGACATATGCACCAACAGACTCCCCCTTGGATGTTGTCGTAGTCATCTTGACCATAGTCATTTTGCTCATCTTCTGACATATGCACCAACACTCCTGACAACTTTTCCTTGGATACTTCCAATGTCATAGTCTTTCTTGAATGCCCTGTAGTCATTAGAATTCAAATAAGCTCCTGAGTCTTTTTCTCTTTTCTTGAATAAGTATAAACTTTTTGATCTTCAATTTCCATTCTTCTCTTCGATTTCTTGATAAAACTTTTAATCTCCACACTCATCTTTGCTGCAAGCTATGCCCCCCTTGCTTTGAGCTTTACTCCCTCTTGCTATAAGCTTTTAATTCAATCATGTTTTGTCTTGTTCCCCCTAGAACTTTGCTTCCTGTTTCAGAGTTCTTGAGCAAACTAATAAGACATTTCAGATTTAAACTTTGAAATTTTGTAACATTAACATTTCAAATTTTAATCTTCTTTCTGAAAACATTTTAGTTATTCAAGTTCAAGATACTAACCTTGAATACTTTTACTTTTAAGATTTTGACAATTCATTCATTTATCAATTTTTAAATTCACTAAGTTAATCAAGTTCAAGTTAATGACCTTGATAAACCAAACTTGTCAACCGAATCCAAATTAATGACCTCAATTTGACTTGAATTACACTGTGTTTTTCTTCAAGTTTTAAAGTTTCAAATTAATGAACTTTTCTTAGAACATTCCAAAACTTACCAGACTTCAAAGATTTGTTCTCCAACATTGGCTTGTTGAAAACAATGTAGAAACAAAATCTTTTTGTATTTTTGTAAGTTTATGTTAGAACACACTGAAAATCTTTTTGGATTTATTAACAGAAAAGCAGTAAAGAAATTAAACTATTTACAAAATATGTAACTTATTTACAAACATATTTACAAACATTCTTTTGTGAATTCGTGTCTAAGGATCATATCAGTTGTTTGAAACATATCACTAGTACCGTTGACCTTTTTGAAGACTTTAAGTTCTAAACTCGTTTACCTAGATTGTCGATATGTTTGTCCACTTAAACTTCATCACGTTTCTCAATTGTTCCATGATATGTTCGGTAAGAAATATGAAACTTGACTTAACTATGGTTCCCACCTCTTGATATACTCCCGAATCCAGATTCCCTAGATTTCATCTTACAGGTGAGTATACTGTAATTGATATCTGTATTTGGGTTGTGCGAGACCTTGAGAGCTCAAGTTAGTACTACCGTACAGACAAAGAGATGAAGGCTCGTCTTTTAGGAGTGTTCCAATTAAGGAATCTTTTCAGCATTGCAAATGATTAGATCTTTCAATTTTTTTCAAGTTTGCATGCTATTTTGGGGTTTTTAGCAAAAAGCATTATATAAGTTCTAGGCTATTGCTTCCGCAAAATCAGAAGAACTTGTATAATACCCCAGATATCAATCATCTATAAAGACCTCGTATCTCAGAATCAGGCAACCCTTCAATCGAAATTTCGGACTACTAAGTCCATATATCCAAAATGTATTAATCCACAAGATTAAGCAGTTGTAAATTTAGTTTATATCTCGGAAACAATCTACTGAACATCTAAAGTATATCGACACATCCATAGTAAGACTTGCTTATCACTTTTAAATTTTACAAATCTTTAGAAAACTGTGATAGTCCACTGATGTACTATCATTTACTTTTTGACACTAAATTCTTTTTGCCTTTTTCAATATTTTTTTTTTTGAACTTTTTGACATTTTTAATGTTTTTGAATTTTCATCTTTTTCATATGTTTTTAATTTTTCTGCTTTCAATACTCCCCCTAAAATCAAAAACATATTTATGGATTTTAGATTTTAAGAAATTCTATTCAGAAAAATATAACAAACCAATGTGGATCACAAGACCTCGTCGTCCGATCCTTTTCCAATTCCTGCATCTGCACTTGTAACAGATAAAATCAATGTTTTTAATAGAGTGGATTTTTGACAATTCAAACTTTTTCAAAATTATCCTTCTTTAACCAACTCCCCATCAAAATTATAATGATATGACATTTCTGGATAAGTTAAAACGATTTGGAGCTTCCATAATCCTGTATCAACCTTTGATCGGGTGGATCTTGGAACTCCTGCACATGAAACAACTATTTGAAAAGAGAGACCCAAGCCTTTTTGGTCTTGGGCTTCACATCATAAAGCTTATATTCACTTTCAAATCCATCATCATAATCAAAATTTTCATCAAACATTTCGTCCAATGTTAATTTTGAAACTTTTTCGACCTTTTCTTTTTCTGTCTGTTTTAGAAAATCATTTTTCAACTTTGAAAGATTATTTTAAATGATTGCTTCATTTGATTTGACATTTTTAGTATTTGCGGTAACAGACTTTTCATTTTCAGACTTCTTTATAGCCACCCATGATTGTGACATGTTTCTTGCTTTCTTGATATAAAACCTCGAATCATCATTTGTTTTAAACTGTGAAGTTTCACCTTTTTCACAAACTGAATTTTCAATCATTGATTCATTTTTGGTTTTTATTTCAGAAACAAATTCATTTTTGAATTTCACAATCTCTGGTTGTTTTTGTTTTTCATCTTTCAAAACATTTTTCCTTCGTGGAAACAAAGGCTTTAGATTCAGACACTTTCGAGCAATATGACCAATAGTATTGCATTTAAAGCATGTCCGTGTATCAGAATCATGTCCACTAGTGGTTTTTACTCCACTAGTAGTTTTGATCTTAGCCTTGTCACGAAGTTCTTTTTCTTTCTTGAAATCATCATTCGATTGCTTACTGATCTTACCTTCTTCTTGAACCGTATTCGTTCCGTACACAAACTTCATGTTTTTACCTTTGTATTCCTGGAACATTGTCTTTGATTTCTTCATCGATTCTTCTTCCTCATCCTCCAAACCCAAACCTGCTCTCATGTTCTCAGGAAAATCACCACCATTCCTACGGTAGTTGTTAAAATTCCTTTTGGGTTTAGAATAAAATTTCTTTTGATTTTTCTCGAGATCATCTGACGGAACTTCCACAAGTTTGAACAATTTTTCAATTTGATCTTCTTTCACATTCCGAATCGGAAAGCTATCATCAAAATATAATTTATCAGAATCCTTAACTTTGTACATGACAACGTTAGGATCATCACTTAGACCATTTTCTGATGCTATATCGTCACTTTCGGATTGTGAATCAAAACTCTTATCGTCAGAATCATTTCCCAGAACGTTCTTTATAACATCATTTACCACCGCTTTAATGTCATCATTTGATTTCATAAAGTCTACGTCAATGTTCTCCGGCAATTTGTCTTTCATTTCAGACAAGAGCAGACTATTAAATGCCTTTTCAACTTCGTCATCTTTCTTGCAAGAATAGCTTTCAAGAAATGGTGGAGGAACATTTCCGTATTCTTTACGCTTTGATTTATCAACATTTTCCTTCGACTTGATCATCGGTAAAATGTGATCAATGACATAAGCGTTAGTAGTGTAACTTTTTAGTAATTGTCTTACTCTTTCTGTTTCTATTTTAATGTCATGAAGCTCACGTTTTGTTTCGGCAATGGTATTAATGTACATTTTAATTGCCTCTTGTTTATCAATCACTGTTGCTTTTAACATTTTTTCATTAACAGCAAATTCAAGATTAGCTTTTTCGACATTTTAATATTTTCCTTGTATTTTGTCATAAGCTTCTTTCATGTTTCTGTAATCATAACGAAAAGTTTCATTATGTTCAGTTAGTTCTCTTATGACTTTGATCTTATCAAGGCATGATTCACAAGGACTTGTGCACTTTGTGCAAGGTTTTTCAACCTCCACAATTTTCACAACTTTCTGTTCAGATATATTTACCTCAACTTTTACCTTTTCGGCCTCTGCTTTTAAAGCTTCTTCTTTTTGCATCTCAGCATAAGCTATCTCTTCTTCTTCAGTTCTCTGCATATATGCTTCCAGAAACGCGTTCTCCAAAGCAGCATCAACATACGATATCTCTGGTTCATTTAAAACCTCTGCCATCATAGCCACACCAGTTTTCTTTCCGATGTATCTGTTCCAGTCAAAGCCATCTTCTTCATGATTAGCAACAAGAGCTTGTTCGGATTTCTTTGAAGATTTATCTTCAATTTTAACTTGTGTCTTCTTTGGATATGGCTTGTTTTGAAGAGCTTTCTTGTAATAATCATTGTTGTTACCGAAAGGATTTTGGCCTCCACTTGCTTCTTGATTACTACATTCGCGTTTGAAGTGTCCCTTTTGTCGACACCTGAAGCATGTGACTTTAGACTTGTCAAATCCAAGCTTGTTGCTTGAATTACCAATGTCTCTTCCGGTGAGTGCCACAAACTTTGTAACTCTTCGGATGATAGATGCAAGACTCCACTTGATATCCATTAGCTCTAGCTCTTCTTCATCTACTTGATCGTAATCCTCGGCAGTCATTTCCGGATTACCGATCTTTCCAGCAACAAGTCCTTCATATGATTCGAGAACAGTAGCAAGAAGTGCAATGTGTTGTTTGGCCACTTTCTCAGGAAACACGTTTTTCAAATCTACTGCAATGTTGCACTGAAAAACATTTGAATCAGAACTAGCTTGGCCTATCTGACTTTTGAATGAAGAGCTTGAACTAGCACTAGGATAACCAGCATATGGAGAACTTTGTTTTGGAGAGGAGTTTGTAGTTGCATTAAATGTTGTTTGAATTTTCGGGCTTTGAATCGGAGTATCTTGAATACCTCCTTTGTAATACACACCCACATCTTGAACAACATTTGCATTCTTTGTTTTTGCAATCTTCATCAACTCCATTTCATGGCCTTCTAATTTGTCGATGAAGATGATAACTTGAAATGTCTCCAAGATGGACTATTTTTTAGAATTGTCAGATATGGAGTCCATTCTCCTTCTGGAAGTGCATCAGCCAACTTCTCGATTTGCTCTTCGTTAGATCTTTTGATATCATGTCTTCGCATTTGGACCATGAGGTGACAGTATCTATCAATCATTTGCTTCATAGTTTCACCTTTGATCATCGTGAAGATCTCAAATTCTTTCTTAATTAAGGACTTTTTGCTCTTGATCATTTTCATCACTTCCTTTGAATTTGTCACAAAGAGATTGCCATAAATCTTGTGAAGTTTCAAAGTCTGGAAACAGTATCAGAATATCTTCCTTTATAGATTGTTGAATCAAACTAATCATTTTCTTTTCGGCGACATAATTTGCTTTATCACCCGGTGAAAACTTGTTCAAGGGAAGATCTTGATCACGCTCATTCTTTGGCCATTTGTAACCATCCTCAACTGCAACCCAGCTGTCGAATTGGTCTGCTTGTATCCAATTCACAAACTTTTCCTTCCATCCTTCCAACTCGTCTATACTCATTAGCTTCGGCGGTTTCTGAGTAGTACCCATTTCGTTGTCGATATTCATCTGATTCACCGCAAGAGTATTAGCATTTGATGAAGAAGCCATTTGAGAAATGAACACATTGTGAAAATCTTCCATCTTGACAACCTGAAGACTTATCTGAAAATATGATAAAAAACACATGGAAATTGATTAGCAACAGATAAATTTTGCACGATCGGTACGTTAAAAATGTTTAAATTTTTTCCGAAAACAATTTTTACCCGATTATATCTTTAAAATCGTCTCGTCGATACGATTCTAACGATATATAATGTTCGTGATGTTTTTCGGATTTTCATGCCTTTTTATAAGGAACCTTAGACAAGTTCGGGCGAACTTGTCAAAGACTTATTAAGTTCGATCGAACTTGATATGGATATTTCAAGAAACAGGTAAGTTCGGTCGAACTTATGAAGAGTTTTCAAAACTTTAACTAAGTTCGAGCGAACTTAAGCAAATTTTCAACAAACTTTATACAAGTTCGGTTGAACTTGATAAATTTTGAAGAATTTCGTGCTAAGTTCGAGCGGACTTGAGATAAAAAGCTTGAAAACTATCAAGTTCGGTCGAATCTTGAGTAAAATTCAGTGAATTTTCGTCAAGTTCGGTCGAACTTGGCCTCAAGTTCGATTGAAATGGTTTTGCAAATCATGGTTTTTTGAACTTTTTGAAATCAAATCGGTTGAATTTGATGTCCAAACTCTCAAGGGTTTACGACAAATGTATTTTACATGACATATTCAAAAATCACCCATTTTTTACTATGAAATCATCAAGTATGTGAAAATGTTAAGAAAAATGATAGAATGGAGTAGAATAAGAGAGATTCTTGTCTTGATTCCAGCAAATTTAGGTATCCAGGCTCTGATACCACTTGTAGGAACGTCCACGAACAGCTCGGGAACCTAAGTTTGCTATCTATTGTCCAATTAGGCGGAAACTAATGACAAGTTAATCGAATAACAAGAATTACTCATTTAAAGATTGATTTCATTGATCTAAAGTTCATATGCATTCGAGATCCAGATCCAGCAGAGCTTCGCCTCTAAGATGCCAAAATTACAAGTTGTTACAAATGAAAACCCAAGACTCCTATTTATAGTGGAGCAAGTTCGCTCATAAAGACCTCAAGTTCGCCCGAGGATGATAGAAGTTCCCCCGAACTTGACCTTAGTCAAGTTCGGCCGAACTTGACTTCTCAAGAACCACCACCAGCGAACTTCTCCTATATTTCTCATAAATACGCCTAGTTTCTAACAGTTTAAGCTCTAACCACTCAGACTCGATACATAATGACGTAGGCAACAGACATATGCACCAACAGAGCTTCTTCAAAGTTGTTTCGTCCATGTGGATCAGATAAAGAATATCATTCGGATCTTTAGTAATGTTCTGAAACTTATCATCTATCAGCATCTGAACAAACCTCGGATACATCACCAGTCTATCCTTTCCCATATTCTTCGACATAAACTTTAGAATCACTTTCGAAGAGTTGAACTTCTTGTTGAGCACTAACGTTGTCACAATACAAGCCATGTAATCCTTAATATCGTCTAACCCTGCTTTCCTGTGACTGAAAGCGTGAATAATAACATGAATAAGAAGTTAATACGGTAGAGGAACACCGCCTTTCTTTAAAGTTGGCTCATTCGCATGCCCTTTGTATCCCATTCTATAGAAACAGCCCTTAACCATTCTTTCCTCGAAGCTAATCGGGTCATTAGTGTTGTCGTTGAATTCAAGAACCCTTCGAATATCAGCTTCGGTGATCACAATCTCCTTGTCTTCATTACCAACACTAATAGCAGACTTAATCATATTGTTTGCTTCGTCATAAGATGTTGCGTTCCATAAAAGATATACGTGTGATCTATAAACGACATGCTTGTCAGTAATCGCCTTTGTAATTGGAATTCTCCCCAAAAACTCTAGAATCTCCGAAAATACTGCCAGCGAGGGATATATCTTTTCATCTAGCGAGATACAGGTGTTGTGAAACTTAGAAAACGAAATCTGAATATTCGGCGGACAAGAAAATCAAGCACTTAGAAAATTTTCACATTTTTTCAACACAATACATCAAGTTCGGGCCAACTTGACATATCACAACATTACAATTTTCACAACTTCGCTCGAAGTTGTGTATATATCACAAATTTTCAGATTTAGATAACTTCGGGCGAACTTGGTTCAGAAACCGAATTCTTGAAATAAGTTGTAACAACTTCGCTCGAAGTTATATTAATCTCCTTTTATTCAAAATTATGACAACTTCGCCCGAAGTTGGTTTAAACCAACAACAACAAGTTCGGGCGAACTTGTCATCATCTTCAAACAAAACTGCAACACATACACATGTCTGATGTTCAAAATTTTGATTCGATTATGTTCTTAACATGTTTATTAACATCTATCATCATTCAATTCGTTCAAAAACAACCTGTATCTACTATATTTTAACAGTTCGGTCCAAGATCATTTAAACACGTCAAATTAATGGTTGTTTTCATGAATTTATACCTCTGCCATGTTCATAAGTGTGTAAATCACTTATTACAGGTTTCAATTTGGACAGCACAACGGCACAAATTTTGCAAATTCACAAATATCTCAAAGTTCGCTCAAGTTCGCTCGAAGTTCAGTGAAATGGATAAATGAATTGTTTGAGCTAACTTCTTTATTTATACTTAGACAAGTTCGAGCGAACTTGATTCTCAAGCATCATTTCTCATTAAACAACTTCGCCCGAAGTTATGTTTTAGTGAAAACAATTTTTCAACTAATAACTTCGGTCGAACTTGTTCAAGGCCAATTTCAAACTTTTGAATTTTTCACTTTTAACCCTGAACTTTCACATTTTTACCAATTATGAAAATCCACTCAGTTGACCAAGTCCAAGTTAATGACCTCGGTTAATCGATTTGTCTGCCAAGTCCAAGTTAATGACCCCGGTTTGACCCGTTATGAACAACCTGATGTTTTTCTTCAAATTTAAAGTTTCAAATTAATGAACTATTCATCATTTTTCGTGTATTTTGATTTTACAGATTAGCTCCCAACCCGTTGTCATCAATATTTCCAACAACTTGCACAGTTCCGAACTTCGAAGATCCGCTTTCCATCATTGGCTTTTGAAAACAATGTAGAAACAAAATCTTTTTGAATTTTCGAAAGTTTATGCTAAAATACACTGAAAATCTTTTTGGGTTTAAATCTGAAATCAAATAAACTATGTACAAACATATTTAGAGACATATTTTTGTGAATTCGTGTCTAAGGATCATATCAGTTGATTGAGACGCATCACCAGTACCGTTGACCTTTTGATGACTTTAAGTTCTAAACTTGTTTACCTGGATTGTCGATAAATTTGAACTCTTAAACTTCAACACATTTTTCAATTGTTCCAAGATATTTTAGTTAGAATTATGAAACTTGACTTAACTATGGTTCCCATCTCAGAATATACTCTCGTATCAAGATTTCCTAGATTTCATCTTACAGGTGAGTATAGCGTAATTGATATCTGTATCTGGGTTATGCGAAGCCTTGAGATCTCAGGTTAATACCACCGTATCGACAAAGAGATGAAGGCTCGACTTTAAAGTGTGTTCCAAAAATGGAATCTTTTAAGCACTGCAATTGATTAGATCTTTCGATTCTTTAAATTTTGTTGTAGTTTAGGGGTTTTTAGCAAAAGCATTATAGAAGTTCGAGGCCATTGCGTTCACAAAATCAGAAAAACTTGTATAATACCCCAGATATCAAACATCTATAAAGACCTCGTATCTCAGAATCAGGCAGTCTCTCAAACGAAATTTCGGAGTACTAAGTCCATATATCCGAGAGATGTTAATCCACAAGTTTAAGTAGTTGTAAAATTTAGTTTATATCCCGGAAACAATCTACTGAACGTGTAAAGCCTATCGACACATCTACAGTAAGACTTGTTTAAACTTTTTAAACTTTACAAATCCTTAGCATAATGTGATAGTCCACTGATGTAATATCATTTCCTTTTTTACACAAAATTCTTTTTGTCTTTTTCATGTTTTTGTACTTTTTGGTTTTTCATATGTTTTTGTATTTTCTCGTTACATTTCTCCCCCTAAAATCAAAAACATATTTTTGTAGTTTTTAAGAAATTCTAATCCTAAAAGGTAACAAACCAATGAGGATCACGAGAACTCTTCGTCCGATCCATATTCAACCTCTGCTTCCACACCTGTCAAAAAAAAATTTATACAGTTAAGTCTCATTAAGTATTTAAACCGTGAAAGACTGAAAGGTTTGGTATAAAAATCAGCTTTTTGTTCATCAGTGTGGATTTTCTCAATTTGTACCAATCTTTTTTCGTAGCAATCACGAATAAAGTGGTAGCGAATCTCGATATGTTTTGTTCGAGAGTGATGAACTGGATTTTTAGTTATGTCGATTGCTGCCTTATTGTCTACATATAATGGAGTGTCAAGAAATTGCAATCCAAAGTCTCTCATCTGCCGTTGGATCCACAAAAGTTGTGAACAACAGATGGAAGCCGAGATATAGTCAGCCTCACAAGTAGAGAGAGCAACCGTGGTTTGTTTCTTTCACTGCCAAGTTACTAGTCAAGTTCCGTAGAACTGGCAACCGGTCGTCGTAGACTTTGCGTTCAGTTTTTCAACACCAAAATCAGAGTCAGCATATCCTGTCAGATCGAAGTTGTCATTCTTTGGATACCACAACCCGGTGCTTTGACATCCCTTCAAGTATCTGAAAATTAGCATCACGATTTGCATGTGAGATATTCTGGGACTAAACTGATAACGTGCACAGGGGCAGGTAGGATACATGATATCCGGGCGAGATATCGTCAGATACATGAGTGATCCTATCATCGACCTGTAAAGAGTATCATCAACTTTGGTTCCAGTTTCATCAATGCAAATTCCGTGATTGAGTGCCAGATGAGTAGATAACAGCTTCGTGCTATCCATCTCAAACTTCTTCAAGATATCATGAACATACTTGGTTTGGTGGATAAAAATACCGTCTGGCAATTGATCAACTTGCAAACCGAGGAAGAATTTCATTTCACCCATAGAGCTCATCTCGAATTTCTTCTTCATGATAGTTTCAAACTCTTTGCAAAGATCGTCATTTGTCGAACCAAAGATGATGTCATCCACATAAATTTGTATGATAATCAGATGTCTTCCAACTTCTCTGATAAATAGCGTACTATCCACTGTTCCTCTAATAAAGCCGTTGCCAACGAGATGTTGAGATAACTTCTCGTACCAGGCTCTCGGGGCCTGATGCAAACCGTATAGTGCTTTATCCATAAGATAGGCTTTCTTTTTGTTCAGCGGATCGACAAACCCCGGTGGTTGGCTGACGTACACTTGCTCTCGTAGCTTACTGTACAGAAAAGCTGATTTCACATCTAATTGTACACTTTAAAATCTTTCCAAGCAGCGAATGCAAGGAAAATTCGTATTGACTCCAATCGTGATACTGGTGCATATACCTCTGTATAATCAATTCCCTCTTGTTGATGAAAAACTTTGACAACGAGCCGAGCTTTGTTTCACACTATTACTCCATGATCATCGTGCTTACACTTGAAGACCCATTTAGTATCTATCACCTTTTGATTCTCCGGAAGGTCAACAAGTTTCCATACCCCTAGCTTTTCAAACTGTAATAATTCTTCTTGGTTCGCAAGTACCCAATTCTCCTCTCCTAAAGCTTCAGAAACATTCTTCGGCTCAATCTGGGATATGAAACACTGATAAGTACAATAATCTTGAACTGGAGCTATTTTATTGTAAAAATCTCAAAGCTTTGTTGATCTGGCCTCTCGTAGCTTGCAATTCTCTAATTATGGAATCTGATGGGTGGTATGAGTAAGATCTCGGTACCACCTCACTTGGAACATCAACAGTACTCTCCTGATTAGTAATATTCAGATCAACCACTGATTCAACTGCAGGAGCACTAGAAGACGCTTCATTTCGAGTACTTGGGCCAGCAGATTGATTCAACATACTTGTGATCTGCTCAGATTCTTCGTCAGAAGAAGATTCTCCATCATCATCAAACGTCGGTGCCTCGTCAGAGTCGGAATTATGTGCTTGAGAAAGATTGGGTTCTTCAGTAGCATTTACTGGTTATGTAGCCGGTGTCACTTGGTCAGCATGTGTTTCTTGAACACCGCTACTGCTTGGACCTTCACCAGAAGAAGATGATCCAACAGTTGGTTGATTAACCACTATTGGTCTGATAACCTGCTCTTGATTAGCCGACTGATGTAGATAATATAACACAGCAATGTCTTCTTCAGAGGGCTCTTCTGGCAAGTCAAATGATTTCCATAATTCACTATAATTGAACAACCAAGCATCGCCTGCTCTTTGAATTGGAGTTGTATAACGAAAACAATCAACGTGTTGTGCTTCTACCACTCTTCTTAAACTTGGAAGATATACTCTCTTGAATGGACTTGCGTAGCCGACAAAGAAACCATCTATTGTTTTGGCACCAAACGGTTCTAAATACTTCAGATTGGGTTTCCTTCGGTTTAGCAATTCAAAGCAAGTCTTCTTGGTAGGTTTGACCGTCAAGACTCTGTTCAATGTATAGCATGATGCTGCTACTGCTTCACTCCAAAAACTAACAGGAAGCTTTAATCTGCAAGCATAGTTCTTGTTGTTTCTATTAACGTTCGGTTCTTCCTCTCAGCCACTCCATTTTGTTGCGGAGTGTATGGAGTTCGTCTAAGATGCATTTGTCGTTGCAAAATTCTTTCATACGGGCGTTCTTGAATTCTGTACCGTTATCGCTTCGGATTCTTCCAATAGGGAGATGGTACAGATTTTCAATCTTCCTGAAGAGGATCATGAGATTATCGAACGTTTCATCTTTGCTCTCTTGGAAGACAACCCATGAAAATCTTGAATAATCATCTGTGACGACAAGACAATAAAGATCTCCAGATATACTTTTCACATTCACTAGACCGAAGAGATCCATATGCAATCTTTCGAGCGACAGCTTGATGAAGTTAAGAATCTTTCTTGGATGAGATTTTTTAATCTGTTTTCCTTTCTTGCACCAGACAATTATCAGTCATGTGAAAGCTTCTAAGATTCACTCCTTCAACTAAATCATTGTGAACCAGGTGATTCATCTTTCTGAGGTGTATATGACCCATCTTTCTGTGCCAAAGAATTGATTCCTTCACTGTGGCCTTCGTTACGAAATATTGAGCCGACTTCGAAGTAGTAGTAGCAATACTCATATCAAGCACATAAAGATCATTCTCGCGAGGAGCACGCATGAGAATCCACTCTTCTGGAATCTTAAATCCCGGTTTAATGATCATGCACTCTTTGTCGTTGAAATGGGTGGTAAACTGCTTATCACAGATCTGAGAAATACTAAGAAGATTGTTCTCCTGCTCGGCGATATAGTTGACCTTATCAAACGACACTACACCATTTGATAGCTTTCCCTCTGCAACGATTCTACCTCCTTGAGTACCCGCAAATCCCACGTACCCTCCATTGATTGCTTTAATATTGAAGAGTAAGGCACGCATCCCAGTCATGTGACGTGAAGCTCCGCTATCCATAATCCACTTTGACAAGATGGATCTTGGGAGCCCCTGCACATGCAAAGAAACTATTTAAAGAGGGAAACCCAAGCCTTTCCGGTCTTGGGTGGAATCGGGATGTCATAAGTAGGAACTTGCAAACCAACATTCAGTAACTTCTTATCAGTCTTTGTGTCATTGACATTTTCATTCTTGACTGATGCAGTAGTTGTCTTTGTACCTTCAGATGATGATGATATTTTCTTTGCAACCCATGATTGAAATTTCATTCGAGCTTTCTAAATGTAAAATTTTGAATCTTTGTTCTCATTTGATTTAGAAGTTTCGCCCTTCTCAAAAGTTGATTTCTCAATTTTAGATTCACTTTTAGGTTTCACTTTGATGTTAGATTCATTATTTCGTTTTAAGATCATGATTGGCTTTACAATCTCTGGGTGCTTAAGTTTCTCATCATCTGAAGTTGTCTTTCTTCTGTGATACATAGGCTTTGATTTCGGACACTTGCGTGCAATGTGACCAATTTCATTGCATTTGAAGCAAGTCCGAGTATCAGCAGAAAGTCCACTCGTGGGTTTTACTCTACTTGTGGATTTAGCCTTATAACGAAGTTCTTTTTCCTTCTTAAACTCATCATTCGATTGCTTTCCAATCGAATTCTCTTCCTGAACCGTGTTTGTCCTAAACACGAATTTCATGTTTTTATTCTTATATTCGTGAAATGGGACTTTTGTTTCTTTTTCGGTTCATCTTCTACTTCCAAACCCAAACCCGCTCTCCTATTCTCAGGAAAGGCACCACCATTCCTTCAGTAGTTGTTATAATTTTTCTTGGGTTTTGAATAAAACTTTTTCTCATTCTTCTCTAGATCATCTGATGACTCTTCAACAAGTTTGAATAGTTTATCAATCTGATCTTCTTTCACATTCCATCAGAAAACTATCATCAAAATATAGTCTATCAGAGTCCTTAACTTTGTACATTACAACGTAGGATCATCACTTAGGCTATTTTCCGATGAAGTATCTTCATTTTCATATTGTGTTTCAGAACTATTTAAACTCGAATCGCGCTTTCAAAGCTGCTATCATCAGAATCATTTCCCAAAACATTTTCAACCACATTTTTCACAACGGATTCACTATCATCATTAGATGTCGTGTAGATTACATCAATGTTCTCAGGCAACTTATCATTTGTTTCTGATAAAAGTGTTACATTAAGTGTCTTCTCAATTCCTTCCACTTTCTTGCGGCAGTAACTTGCGCACAATGGAGGTGGAACATTGCTATAATCTCCACGCTTCTTACCTTTTGGTTTCACATCATTTTCTTCCGACGGAATTGTTGGAAGAATATGATCGATGACATAAGTGTTCGTTGTGTAACTGAGCAACAACTGTCTTACTCGTTCAGTTTCAATTTTCATTTCTTGAAGCTCATGTTTTGTTTCAGCAATGGTATTAACGTATATATTAATTGCTTCTTGTTTTTCAATTACCGTTGCTTTTAACATTCTTATTGTGGCACCTTGTTCTAAGTTAGCTCTTTCAACATTGCTATAAGTGCCTTTCATCTTATCATAAGCTTCCTTCATTGTGCGATTAACATATCTAAATTTTTCATTATGTACAACCAATTCGCTTATAATTAATGATTTTTCAGCACATTGCTCACAAGGTTTTATGCACTTTGTGCAAGGTTTTTCAACCTCCACAACTTTCACAACTTCTTTCTCAATCACCTTTACCTCTGAACCTACCTGTTTCAGATTAGCCATCATTGCTTTGTCAGCAATCTTTTTGAGGTTATCTTCATTCATCTCCTTTGTCACATCAATGACCTCCTCGACCTCTGGGTTTCTTTTCTTCCACCACTTGCTCTTGCAATGTAGTTTCAAAACAACCTGCAAAACTAGAATAAAGTTAGGAGGAATAATGTTCTTCATCTTTGTCCCGTGATAGATCATTTCCTCTTCCTCTGATCTTTGCAGATATTCATCTAAAATCGCATTCTCCAGAGCTGCACCATCAATCATTAATTTTGGTTCTTCCACAATCTCAACCATCAAAGCGACACCAGTTTTCTTGGAGATATATTTGTTCCAATCAAAACCTTCATCCTCATGTACAACAACTAAAGCCTTCTCATTTGTCTTTGACGAATTATCTTGTACTTCAACTTGAGTTTTCTTTGGATATGGCTTGTACTGCAACACTTTCTTGTAATAGTCATTGTTGTTGCCAAAAGGGCTTTGATTGCTGCTTACTTCTTGATTTGTGCACTTCTTTGAAATGCCCCTTTTGTCTGCATTTGAAGCACGTTACTTTCGACTTATCAAATCCAAGCTTATTGCTCGAATTTCCAATGTCTCTTCCAGTTAGCGCGACAAACTTTGTGACTCTTCTGATAATCGATGCTAAGCTTCATTTGATATCCATCAGTTCTAACTCCTCTTCATCAACTTGATCGTAATCCTCAGCGGTCATCTCTGGATTTCCGATCTTTCCCACAACTAAACTTTCATATGATTCAAGCACAATTTCAAGAAGTGCTATATGTTGTTTAGCCACTTGTTCAGGGAAAACGTTCTTCAGATTGACCGAAATGTTGCACTGAAAAACATTTGGATCAGAATTAGAATGATTTGTTTGATTTGTCTGATTAGGTTGATTCTGGAACGGAGAATTTGAACTAGCACTCGAATATCCTGAGTTCGGAGGACTCTGATCATAACTCGGGTATGATTGAGTGTTTGGTTGACTTTGGAACGAATGATTCGAAGAATTCATATCCGCACTAAACGCCGTTTGAATTTTCAGACTCCAAATCTTCTGAACACCTCCTCTAAAGTACAGACCACGTCTTGTACAACATTTGCATTCTTCGATTTGGCCATTTTTAGCATCTCCATTTCATGTCCCTCCAATTTGTCAATGAAATCTGATAGCTTGTAATGTCTCCAACTCTGACAATTCTTCAAAACCATTAAGTAGGTTGTCCACTCCCCCTCAGGAAGTGCATCAGCCAATTTATCAATCGTTTCTTCATCAGTTTTATGAATATCGTGTTTCGCATCTGAACCATCAAATGACAATATCTATCGATCATCTGCTTCATGGTTTCGCCTTTAATCATCGTGAAAATATCAAACTCTTTCTTGATTAAAGCTTTCTTGCTTTTAATCATCTCAGCACTTCCCATTTTGCACATAATGCATTCCACAACATCTGTGACGTCTTGCATTCAGGTAGCAAGATCAAGATGTCTTCTTTCACTGATTGTTGTATTAGACTTATCATCTTCTTCTCTGCTACATATGCATCTTTAAGTTCTGGCGTAAACTTTACCAATGACAGATCTTGATCACGTTCATCCTTTGGCCACGTACATCCGATTTGAATAGCAACCCAACTGTAGAAGTGATTTGCTTGAACCCAGTTCACGAACTTTTCTTTCCGGCCTTCAAATTCATCCATGTTCATCAACTTTGGCGGCTTACCCGAAGTTCCCATCTCATTATCCAGATTCATCTGGTTCACCGCGTTTGCATTTGCGTTCGCATTTGATGTAGAAGCCACTGTTGAAGCAAAGGCGTTATGGAAATCATCCATTTTGTAAAACTGAAGATTTTAACTGAAACACGTTCAAAAACACTTGAAGATTGATTAGCAAACTGACAAGTTCGAGCGAACTTGTGCAGAAAAACAATTTCAGATTCAGTTTTAACAAGTTCGGGCGAACTTGTGTAAGAATTTCAGAAATTTTAGTTGAGAACAAGTTCGGGCAAACTTGTGATGATTTTTGAAAAATTTTTAATGTTTACCAAGTTCAGGCGAACTTACGAGAAAATTTCAACAAAATTTTGACAAGTTCGGCGAACTCACTCCCTTCGTTCTACGAACCCTTGTTGATTCTGAACTTCGTTCGCGAAGGCACCGGACTTTTGACGGGCCAGCCCTTGATCAAAAATATGTGAAATTTTCAACAAATTCGCTCGAAGTTGTTCAAAATCAGCAAATTTTGTGATTTTTAAGCCAACTTCGGGCGAACTTGTGGTCCAAGTTCGAGCGAAGTTATGTTATCAAACATGGTTTTTTGACAATTTTTACATGATATCGATTGAATTAAATTCTGAAACTTTCTATAACACCCCTACCGAAGACGGAAACGTCGGGGCGCCACGTATGATAGGAGGCTCAAAGACACATGACAGTAATTAAAGTTTAAATATAATATTAAGTCAAATTTATGTTCAACAACCAAACCAACAAACAACGAAACAATTTGTCCAAAACAAGACACAATAATCGTTTAAAATTTAACTAAGGCAAAAAGTTTCATGATCCTATGTGATAGAAAGCTTACAAATCATCATCAATTGTTACCACCTGAAACACATGTGAGAAAAAAACATGGGTCAGCTAAAAAGCTGGCGAGCAACATAGGTTTTTATAGTAAATCATGTAACAAAATATTTTATTTACAATTCATATGGCACATGTAGAACACTAATCATATTGCATTTAACGAGTATGGGTCACGGGTGGCACATTCAAACCTAAGCTGACATGTTTAACGGATTCTATCATCCTCCACTTCCCAAAAAGCAAATAAGCAAAATGTGTAAAATAAGCAAAACCAAATGGAAGTGGAGATGGGTCGTCACACCTATAGCGCTATAATATACTACCAGACGGTTTGGCCGAAATTAATGAATGCACACGTTGAAGCAAACCAACAAGTTTCATACAAAGCAAATAGTGAACACATAAGCCATAAAGTGATGAATTGTATAAACGTTTAAGCAAAATTTAGTGCAACATATGTTTCATTCAAAAAAAGGGAACTATGTACTCACCTTAGGACGCAAGCAAAACCAAACAAGCTACGAGCATTGGAAGAAAATCTCAAAAGGTACCCTATAATAATATATAATAAGGTTTAAATTATAATGACTCAAATCAAGGTTTAAGGCGTGCTAGATCATTAGGAAATTAGGGACATCTATTCTAATTTGGGAATAATAGGGTTCAAGTGGTAAAGATTTTAATCTTTAAATATTGAATAAATAAATGGGTTGTTAGTCATATATACAAAATAATTGATTTATGATAACAATTATTTAGTATTTGTTAGAACAATCAAGGAAAAAAAATATCGTTAAGTTATTCGTCAAGTAAACGGAAAGGAACTCGCTAGATGCTTAAAAGGTAAACATGTAAAATTATTGCCGAGGTGACATCGTTTAATTGATTTATAAACTATTCTACTAAAAATGAAGGTTTTATATGGTCTACAACTCTAAAATAAAAGTGACAAACAAAGTGTACGATTTTGTATAACTTAAATAGGGGTTATTTGTAATGACAAGTCAAACATTTATGATAGATAAATTTATTAAAGTTTCTTATGTGTGAAACTACAATTATATCATGTTTTTTTTGTTAAGTAAAAACTAATTTAATTTAAGAAGAACTGTTAAGAAAATATTTTCTTTTCGAAAATCTGTAATTTCCCTCCAAACAAGGGAATCAACCATTCTATTTCATTTTAATGGTTACGAAAGTGAATTCACAGGGACTGAAATCGTAATTTTTAAACTAATGGACTGAAATAGTGATTTTTGACAAACTACATGGACGAAAACAATAATTAACTCTTAATTAAAACTATACAAAAACATGGGGATAGAACTCACGGATCGCGAAGAGGTTGTGACGATATTAAGATTCCAGCAAGTAGTGTTGTTCCGACGAAGCTCCGGTGTGCACAGATGCGACCAAAACAAATAGTGGAATGAAAGGTTGTTTTGGAATGGTTAGCGTTCCAGAAGTCCTTCAATGGCTCGTATTTATACAAAAGTCAACCGACGCATAGCAAATTAGAAGGTTCGAAACTTTGGTGTCATAATCGAGCCGTTTGGATGTGATACGGTATTAATTTGCTTACCAAAATGCGTTGTTATATATTAGGAACGATATACGAATTGATTTAGGATCGATAGAAACTTAAACACGTAGATTTTGCTTGTGTTTTGGAAGTCACCGGATTCTCCGGGATTCACTGCAATGCTATCGAAGAAAGAAAAAAAAATGAGAGGTTTGTTTTAAATGAAGTTTGGGGGAGTTGGTGGTTTCGGCCCCTGAGATTTGAACACAAATTAAAATTGGTCTTCAAACTTTCTTTCTATCACAATAAATTTCCAAAAATACCAACGTCATTCCCTGAGTTTTATAAAACAAAATCTAAACTTATATATTGTTATAAAACAAGTTAAAATTTGTTTTACAACTTTTTTCAAAAATCATAAATTCTAAATCGCCCCTTTTTCTATAAAACTAAAATACTTTTATCAAAACTTTATATTCTAAACTTTTATGATTTTTAGAAAATATAATTTGATAATTATTACTAATCACCAATGATTAGGTAAATTATAAAATAATCTTTTTTTATCTAATCATTTCTTATAAGATAAATATTGCATCCATTTGTTTACAAATATTTGTAAATCGCAATGTTTGTATTGCTTGAAATTTCGTGTGTTTGTTTATACATATAAACATACACTTCTAAGTAAAAAGAAAATCGATTAAACAAACATCGAAATAAAATAAAAAAAATCCGGGTCATAAACTGTTGGACAACTTGGGGATGCAGACGCAATGGGAAAGTGAAATACAATGTTTGAAAATTTATGGAGGTCACATTTCAAGGGTTTGTTATTAGGTGATTATTTATGACATATTCAAATTTTAACTATTTTTAACCATAGGTTCATCATTTTTGTGAAAAAAAGTAGAAAAATGAAAGAAATTGTAGAAATAGAGAGTGTCTTGTGTAGATCTCAGCAAATTAGGTATCCATGGCTCTGATACCACTTGTTAGGATCACTCCTCCACTGCTTAGGAACCTAATTTGTATCTAAAGTCATCGTAAGCGGAAATTACATGAATTGTTAATCGAATACACCGGATTTACTGTTTAAATTGTCTGTTTATTAGTCCAAAATCATATTACATCGAGAATCCAAACAGACAGAGCTTCGCCGTCTTGAATGCAAAGTAATGAAAGACCCAAGACACCTATATATAAAACATCAAGTTCGCTCGAACTAAGGAATGGCCAGGACAAGTTTGGGCGAACTTATCCTGCCTTCACACAAGTTCGGCCGAACTTGTGCTATTACAAACATAAATAGTTCAAATCTAACACTTTCAATCCCTAATTACACAGACTCGATCCAACACCTAGACAATAGACATTATGCATCAACATCTTTAAATCGATGGCCTAGGTTGTCTCCGATATTCTATAGGATAAACCTTCTTATACAATAACACTCCCTTATATCTAATTGCCATATTTCATTTAAAACTTTGATTCAAACAGTTTGATACTCCAAAATGGATAACTGATAACTAAGACTATTCAGAGCGGAAGGGCTTGAAGGAGGACGTGAAGTGACATGTGATTGCCATGTCAGTGGAGAGGCTTAAAGAGGTGGAATGGGGCTTGAAGGGGGCGTTTTTTTTTTTGAAAAAAAACTAAAGAATTAAACTAAAATAACCAATCAAACAACAACATCTAACCATCGCGCACCACCTCACCTCCCCAAAGTGCCCCACGCCAGTGAAGGTATTCCATGCGTGAAGAGGGTTCCATGCCACCCACTTCGTACAGTCTAACATAGAAGAATTTTATTCATATAATTATAATGCTCTCTTTTTAAACATACCTTACTTTAAATGGGCAGCAGGCATACTTCATAAGATGGAATATTCATCGATAAGGATATTAAGTTATGTGATTAATGTTATATATGACGAAACGAGGGCTTGTTGTTTAGTTGAACCAGGTCTAACATTCCCAGACCCAAAGATAAGCTGCAAACACGTACAAAACATGTTTCAAGGCGAACTGTTGTGGAGTAGGGGTGTGAATTTATGACACGAAACAAGCCTAAGACGAAATATGTGACTTAGTCTAAACAGGTTCGAGTCATTTTAAGTTAAACCCGCAAAATTAGTGAAGTGAGTAATTATTTTTAAAAAATATGATCCACTAATAGTTAAAAGGATAAAAGGTTTAACTTTGTTTTTTTTTCTTGCACTAAGTTAACCTTACCCTATTTATATATTATACATATGTATATTTTTTTTAATTAATAAACATGGTATACTAATGGTATATATATATATATAGGGTAGGGATCCTAAGAGAAGTCTACCCTATTTAAGAAATTTGAGAGGTATTCTGGACCATACGCTTCTCTAAGCTTTCCATAATATACACATATGTATAGTTTAAAGTTCACTATATACATATATATATATTGAATTATACACATATGCGAGAAGAACTAGACTAATTGAGAAACTTGAGAAACATTCTGAACCACACATTTTTTAAGCTTTTCGTAATATACACATATGTATAATTTGAAATACACATATGTATATTGAGTTATACACATATGTATATAGTAAATTTTAAACTATACATATATGTGTATTACGAAAAGTTTAGAAAAATGTGTGGTCTAGAATGCATCTCAAGTTTCTCAAATATGGTGAACTTCTCTTTGTATCCCTACCATATATATATATAGGATTCGGTTCAAGCAGGAACCACTACCGGTTGCGAGAACCATGAGAACTCCTCCCATCCAATAGAATTTTAACACATTACCTATAATCAATTTAATTCACAAGGGTATTTTAGTCTTTTTCTCTCAATGTTATATCATCTCTCTCCTATGTCTAAAACACATCATTAATATGTCTAATAATATATCTCACCTTTATTCTCTTTTATATACTTTTTATATTTAAAATTGAGAAAAAAATATCTTAAGTTTCAATTTAAAACACCAAAAGTATTACGTAATTTAGAAAATACAAAAATATCGAAAATGATATCTATTTCTATTTGCTTTATTTTCACTAATTATGACATAATGTTCTTTATTAAATGCAATTTATATTTGTCTTATATGTTTATTAAAAATTCAAATTATAAAAAATGATATCTATTTCTTTTTGCTCTACTTTCTCTAATTATGACATAATGTTCTTTATAAAATGCAAACTACATTTGTCTTATATGTTTATTGAGAACTTTTATTTCATTCATTAACGTTTAATGACTTTGCACTACAAGTTTTTAAAAAAACATTCGACAACGTGCGTAAAAATTTTTTGACAACGTGCCTAAACATTTACACGAACTGAGTATGAGAACACTATTATGTAAAAAAATGTTTTGACAACGTGCGTAAAAAAAGTTTTTTACGCCCCTGATCGCCGACCCGAACTCCTCTAAACGTCGCGCGTAAATCTAATTTTCAAACGTATGTAAAAACGGAAGGCGTAAAATAGTTTTTACGTACGTTTGAATAATGTTTTTGAGTAAGTTGCCGAATGTAAATAATTTTTTTGTGCACGGTGTCGAATGAAAAAAAAAAAGTTTTTTATTCTCAAAATTTTTTTACGGCCCCCGTAAAAAGTTTAAAAAAACGCTAGCCAAACAATCGACTGGGGGCGTAAAAAAAGTTTACAACTGAGGCGTAAAAAGTTTGAACTGTTTTAATAGGGGCGTAAAAGAACATAGAACCGAGACGAAAATAAAAATTTAAGACCGGGGCGTAAAAATAATTTACAGTCGGGGTTGGGGTAAAAATAAAAAATTTATGTGTCAGCGGCATAAAAAACAATTATATAAAATGTTTTGTAAATTCACGTTTGTAAATTTGTAGTTTTTACATACGTTTAAAAAAAGTTTTACATTCGTTGCCGAATGTAAAAAAAATTTGTGCACGGTGTCGAAAGTAAAAAAATGTTTTTTTACATGCGGCAGAAAAATATTTTTTACGCCCTTGAATGCCCGCTCGAGCTCCTTTAAACGTCACTTTTGTGGAATGTAAACGCTATATTTTGGAGTAAATGATATTTAATTTGTTTGTAGAATGATAATTTGTGAGTTTTACATGTTTTGTGTGGTGTCCGTGCAGATCTTAGACGATAGAGGTGCAAACTATCATTTACTAACGACAATTTTGCTTTATTTATTTTTTAGTTTATTTTTTTCATTTTTGGTGATTTATTTGCAATTTAAACATTACCTCAATTTTTTTAATTAAAGAACAATCTTAATAATTAAATCACAATCATTAATGAGACCAATCATTAATGGTCATAGTAAAAGACCAATTAACCCTTATCTCACTAAAAACAAAAATCTCACTAATTAAAGCATAATCATTACGCAGATTTATTGTCTTTTAATCTCATCCATCAAAACACATTTGATAAATGGTTAATATTGGTTCCTACGGTTATCACAACTCAAGGTGTTTTTCATTTTCTCCAATCCCTATATATATATATATATATATATATAGGGGATGGGTAAAATGAGAACCACCTTGAGTTGTGAGAACCGTAGAGACCAATATAAGCCATTGATCAAAAGTATTTTAATGGATAAGATTAAAAGACAATAAAGTAGTTTTAATCATTGTACTTTAATTAATGAATTTTGTTTTTAGTGGGATAAGGGTAAATTGGTAATTTTACTAATCTTTTTAATGATTGTTAATTAAAGTTGTAATCATTGTACTTTCTTTAATGTTTGTAATTTAATTAATGTTATTTTTGAATTATGCAGTAAAAAATTATTTTACGTAGTGGTTCAAACTTTTTTTACGCCTAGTTTTAAACTTTTTTTACGCGCCGGTTTTAAATTTTTTTACGCGCCGGTTTAGAACTTTTTTTACGCGCGGTTTTAAAATTTTTAACATGCCGGTTTAAAATTATCTTTACGCGACGGTTTTAAACTTTTTGACGCGCGGTTTCATACTTATTTTACGCATGGTTTTAAACTTTTTTACGCGATGGTTTAAAACTTTTTTTACGCGCCGTTTTAAACTTTTTTAACGCACCGCTTTTAAACTTTTTTTACGCGTATTTTTAAACTTTTTTTACGCGACGGTTTAGAACTTTTTTTATGCGCCGGTTTAGAACTTTTTTACGCGCGGTTTTAAACCTTTTTAACGTGCCTGTTTAAAATTATCTTTGCGCGTCGGTTTTAAACTTTTTTTACGCGCCGGTTTTAAAGTTTTTTTACGCGCGGTTTTAAATATTTTTACGCGCCGGTTTTAAACTTTTTTTACGCGCAGGTTTAAACTTTTTACGCGTGGTTTTAAACTTTAAAACAATTTTAAAAAAAAGATTTTTTTACGGGTTTAAACTTTTTTACAAAAAAACAAAAAATATTTTACGGCAAACAAAAATATTTTATTTTTACAAAAAGCTTTATATACAAAAACTTTTTTACAATTTTTTTTCAAAAACCTTTTTACAAATTTTTTTACGCCAAACATCTTTTTACGCCCCCGACACCCCAGTTTCCGGTTTACAAAATTTGAGGATTTTACCAAACGAACTCACCCGAAATCACGACTCAATAG
The DNA here is from genome assembly GCA_947069175.1 of Scalesia atractyloides. NCBI lineage: Eukaryota > Viridiplantae > Streptophyta > Magnoliopsida > Asterales > Asteraceae > Scalesia > Scalesia atractyloides. Next base: position 29,951,881 of record CAMTDV010001634.1, read on the forward strand.
ATGTCTTGTGTTGAATTTTAAATAGAAGAGAGTGAAAAGATGTGAAATGTTTAAATAGAAGAGAGAGAAAATATGTGAAATGTTGACTTTTAAATAAAACAGAGAGAAAAAATATGACATATGAAGTAAAAGACTAAAATATTCTTTTGATTTAATTTGGTTGAAATGTTGAGTTTTAAATAGAAGAGAGAAAAGATGTGACATGTTGACTTTCAAATAGAAGAGAGAAAAGATGTAACATGTAAACTAAAAGATTAAAATATCCTTTTAATTTAATTTGGTTATGTGTGATGTGTAAATATGCTATTGGATGGTAGGAGTTCTCATGGTTCTCGCAACTAGGATTGGTTCTCTCTTGAACCAAATCCTATATATATATATATATATATATAATACTAGTTTAAGAACCCGTGAATTTCACGGGTTGCTATAAGAAAATATCTTCATTAACCGTTAACATATATTATGATTTTATACCCGTTAAAACACAAACGAATATAATAGAGTACAACGACAAATTGAAATACATGAATATGCAACGATCACAAATCGTTGGAAATATCTTTATAAACCACATTAGTTGTTTTATACGTAGGTTTGCCGTTGTCAAGTATTCGTAGTTTGACCCCATCTCGTGTTTTTACCCTTGATAAAGCAACATGACTTCATTGAGAATAGTTCGAAGGAAAGACAGACTGAACTCTAATATGAACAAACAAATCTTCAGCAATATTCAGTACTCATTTCTAAGTTGCAGATATGAGAACTACCGGATATTTACCTGATTAGAAATCCGCCCTTCAGTACTCTCGTCAATGCCGTCCCCTGTATACATGTTTATCAAAATAGAAAGAAACAAAGTAATAATCAATTATAAAAATTACATATATTAAGATGGGCTCAACCTTCTAAGGGTCTAAAGATCAATTGTTATGAGGGAAAGAATCTAAACCAAATCAATCGTGGTCAAGCCTTACAAACTTAGAAGCGCTAAATTTGGTCCCTTTAAATAAAAGGGTCTCACGTTCGACTTATTTATTTTACGATTGCGTTCAACCTACAGTAAAGATGATTATTGAAGTAATGAGATAACATACCTTAGGTCGTCGTCCTGCCAACGCAGCTGATTAAATTCTCCATGAACAAACAATAACAATTCAATTTAACTCAAAAGGATCGTTATATTGGTACCTATCACGACGGACTTACGGGCTGTATAAAAGACTACAAAATGTGATATGGGCTGTATGACTCTTATCGCATGTCATGTTACTCGTTGATTTTATGGTCTTGCTATCATAACTCGTGTAAAACAAAATCGCCTAACTCTACCGCCTCGTATGAGGGCTGGTGTTCAATTATCACTCATGGTGTATGGATTTCAATCACCAATTCAAATCTGGAAAGTAATGATAATCAAATCAACATCAAAACCTGTGAGAATCCAAGCAAACCATCAATCTGTGCATGTTCAATCACACATTTTTCAATATACTTAACACACTCATCAAAATTCTCATATTTCTTATAATCCTGCAATTAAAAACCATAAAATTCGTTAGACATTGAAGAATCACATATATTTTCGACCACCCAAAAGAGAGAAAGATGAATCAAACCTTATGGAATTAGAACCATTCGTAATACGGCAAAACCCCATCAACCCTCCTATTCGAACCTCAAAAAAAAAACCATCAGCCCCAATTTCTAATACCATAAAAAATATGCCTTACATTGTAATATGTTCGATCATCTACATTCATAATGGTCTGGTGTTTGATCTTATACATATATATATTCTTAGATTTCTCATATTTTCATTCTCATAATTGCTTCCAACTGGGATTCATACATATCCACATCCTTTCCTTTTGCAAAACTATTATTCACACCCTAATATCATATTCTTATAGGTTAGCACTAACAAAAGTCCAATTGACCCCTAAATCCTAATAATAATCACCAGTAAGATGTTTTTTAAACAAATTGAGCGAGAGATACATATCCAAAAATTATTCAAAACCTGAATTAACCGGCGCAGTGAAAGCTCTGAACCTCAAAGTCGTCATTACCAATCTAGTAAGAAAATTAAGGCGCCTCTCAAGTTGGTTCACTGAAATTTCCAAAAATAACTGCTCGGAAACATAGCTATGGTAGGCGATCTTGACAAAGGGTCATCGGAACCCTAGTTACAACCTCATCAAACTCTAAATAAAAGCAATATTGTTGTTAATCTTCTGCAAATTCAAAGAATCTTGAAGCACAAATTAGCAAGGAAACTTATGAAGTGAGAGTCAAATTAAAGAAGTAAACATTAAGGATTAGCACGGAAACTTTTGAAATGAGAGTCAAATTAGAAGTAAACATTAAAGTACAGACCTGATGATCATTCATGTGCTTAATCTTAATCATCAAAATCAAAATACCTACTGCCAATCCAACCCCAAATCCCACCACGAATCTTGAAGCTGAAAATAATATTTTTGAAATAAAAGGAATGTTGCATTAACCCTGTGAAACCTCCCAACCAACAATGCAACTTTTAAACCGACCCAAAACAATCAAATATAACAGATAAAGTGATAACATTTAAGGCCTGTATATCCAATCATTTTCTGGAAATTAAATTTGCATAAGCTTTAAATTCGGAAAGCAAAACTTTGCCCTTTTCTATCCAATAATACTTTTTTAATAGAAAGACAATGAGTTCATTATGACAACACACACAATGTCAGCCGTTATAGCAGCTCTATGAGCTATTGAAAAATGGTCGATTTCTTCCAATGTTAGTGTATTAAGGACAACTTGAACAACCCGACAAAATCAATGAACTCGCTATGTAGCAGAGGTTGATGTTTTGAATGATACTCTAGGCTGATCGTCACACTAATGTTCAAGTTTTTTGAGCTTTCACATCCCACCCTCTATACATAATTACATATTTTATCTCAAAATTTTAGAGAATAATATAATGAAACGATATAGCATTTCCGATGCCAGCCACCACACTCATTAACGACCACAAACCTTTGTTAACCACCTTCTTCAACAACTACCACCATCACACTTCATTGCCACTTACCACAACCCCTCCCCCACATCCTTCCTTCATCACATCATACCAATCCACCAGCCCCCACCTCCACTCATTATCTCCCTTCAAAGGTTGAAGCAGAAATCAAAATTTGATTCAAAGATTGAAAAAAGAAGTCAAAGCTAATAGATTAGGTTTGTTTCCTAACTTCTTTCATATAGTAGTCAAGAAGACAAAGGATAAGAGGAATCTATGTGATGATTGAAAAAAAGGCTACTACCATGGAAAACCAATGCTAACTAAGTTGTATCTAAACTTATTAACACTTAAGAAGAAATACGCAAAGTAAGACAAAAGAATCAACAAAATTCAAATGAAACCTTACCTTTCTTTTAATGGAAGCATACGTGCTAACAACGGGTTTGAAGAATGATTCTAATCTGTCAGAGAGAGTGACGACATCAACATTTAGAAATTCAGAGAAAAAAATAATTGAATAAATGATTTAGTTGCTTTCTTACCATTTATGTGCAATTTTGTTATTGGAAGCTTTTATTCTCTACTGCCTAAATTTAGAATCCATAGCAGTTTATATACATAAACTACTTTATCAGCTTTTTTCATCCTAGAAAATAAAACAAATCCTCCAATCAGAGAATGGAACCAACATAGAATATTAATATGTTATATGATTTTTATAAAATATGATTTAGATGAATTTAAAATACTCTTTCGGTGACTTTCATCCAGATCGACCCGTTTACATTTTTTGCTAATTTAGTTTATTTTACCAGCTTAACCCGCTAGAAGTATAACATAACAACACATTCATAAGTGAGTGGGTCAACATAGCTACCTCTAAAGATAACTTATAAGTTAAATGTACTAACCACTTTAGCTGTAAATGGTAACATCTGCTCTAGTGGCTTGTTAGTGCAAACCCAACCACCTAATTTTATTAGCAAGGCGTTTCATGGCCACCAATAAAACTACTACATAGGGTTCAATACCTATATCTAACACATCCATATTAATTAGTTAATAGCCTAAGACTACAATGAATAAGCTGTCAAGTTGATATTTAGTATGATTATAAATAGTTCATGAATAGATGGGTAAAGTTGGGTTAAGATGTATCTTTAATAGGTTAAAAAGGTATAACCTATCTAAAATGTAATTGGCCAAGCATTATTCAAATTCGTCAACCTTCTAAAACAATTCATACAAACCTATTATATATAACTTTAATAGTATACCATTATACCTTATAGAGTCACTTTGTTTTTGCCTGTTAAAATCCATATGTAAATTATACAGCAGATGGCTATTGCAAAGAAGCTACCATGAGGCAAGACTAATCTCATTTACTCTACGCCTACCGGCTGCGATGCGACGGAGTGCATAGCATAAGCCGGTTTTTGGTTACATGAAGTTGGTTTCTTTAAATCCCATCGCATAATCTACCAAGCTTAGTTGTACAACATGTCTAAACTAACATATAAAAGCCTCGAAACAGCGTAAACATCATCAACATCAAAAACGTTTGCAACATACTCAATGAAGACAATAATTGTCATGCTTCCATAACATTCAGTTAAATAATAAACCTAACCAAATTCAAACAACAAAAGCTATTCATACTCATAATTCATTACTTCATCTTACTGTACCAAAACAAACTTACAGATCCATTGCCTTCACTCCTCTCCAAATCGACATCGTGCGGCACCGTAACAACCAGCTCTCCGTGAATAAACTCCGTCGTCGCAAGGTCTGACACCATATCCTCCGGCAACCTAAAAAGCCGAAAATCCAGTTTCATCTCACAATGTATACATTTTGCGCCTCGCTTGAAGTACGCCTGGAACCTTTACTAACTATGCCTCAAATTCAAACCAAAAAAACCACCCGAATTCGATTTATTTTTCTGTCAACTACATACTATACTAATCACGCATGTCTTAACCCAAACCCAATTTGACCCGTTGCCTAAGCCATGTATTCAAACTACTTTAGATGTAGTACAAAGAGTAATAGGATGACTAATTGTATGAAAAAAAATCCTCTTAACATAACATGTCATTAAATTGTTCAATTCAACAACCGACACCCAATTTTTTAGTATAAACAAATTTTCTTTTCCTTCATATTCTTAGAAACTCTAAAATCTTAAAAGTCCATTTCTCTCTAAGCAAAAGCACTCGAAAACAAAAAAATATAAATTAGTAATAAAACACATCTGTTCAAAGAGACATCAGATTAGTACAGCTTACATTGTAAAACAGAGTTAATACCAAGCGAAGCAAAAAAAACCTAATAGTTAGTTTTGATAGAAATAATTACCAAGCGTTGTCGTTTTGATAGTTATCGCGCAAAACAGCTCTTTCTTATCCTCTTTATAGAAACATATATTCCTCAACATTTCCCTTAGTAATCAGTTCCGAACATACCAGATCCTTGTTCATGTAGTTCTTCAAGATCAACATTAATCATCTGCGTATTTTATCCAGACATCTTGGTTATATTAACAATTATATAATAATAACATAATAATAACAACAAAACATGCAGACTATGTAGCTCTGCATCCACTTTAGCTATTGTGTTCATACTTCAGTATATTCTCGTATGCAACATCCTAAAAAAATAATGATTAAATTATAGGAAACAAAGATTAACTAATCAAATGAACAGTGTGCATTTGAGTCTTCTTCACAGCAGCGTAAGCCCTAGGTTCATGCTCCATCACACTATCTCTTTATGATACCCTAATACACAAAGTCTATAAATTAATTTCACATTCGCTATTATAGTAAGATGAAGATGAGGCGTAAAATCAGATCTAAATATTATATAAAAAAGGCCTACCAACCTGAAGCACTCACCCCTATAGGCTGACCATATCAATCCTCGCTCGTTACCTCTGTCTAGGAACCTTTCAACCATTGCTATATATCCAATCTGCAAAAAGAAAAGCACACAAAAATATATATATGCTTCTTTATCTACATAAAACTTTATACCCCTCTCAATATCATCAAGGAAAAAGACAGCTGAATGTCATCATTATGTTTTCCAGCAAAACTCATTTGATTCCGTTTGAATAGAAGGCACAGCAACCACCATACGACTTATATATGCTTCTTGGTAAATAACGAAGCCTTTGTAACCGAGGTGCACAAAATTACCAGGTAAAAAGCTAAAATCTGAAAAGATAGATTTGATTAGAAACAATCAGAACACTATTATAAAGTTCAGATCTTGTTCTACTAATTGAAAGCAAAATTAGATTGCATGCAACATCTCCATATATCTAACACAGTAGGGCCGTGGTTAGTGTTTACCAACAATCAGACATCCTCTAAGGTACTAGTGTAGATGTGTAGCAAAAAAAATACAAATTAAAATAATTAAAAATCATAAAAGCAAAACTCCAATCACCTCTTTAATTGCAGATGAGTAACTTGACTAACTTCCTATAGCTGGTGTTATAGGGCCTTAACCTCAACACACCTACCACCATCTGATTCCAAAACCCTACATAAAAATAAAACATCAACCAATTTTCATCCTAACAATATTTTTTTTTATTAAAACAAAGGCAACACAATTTCACTTACCTGAAAGGATAACTGTACCATTCAAAGTTATGAAATCTATTCAGCATCAAATAAATAACATCAAAAGTGAAGAAACGGTCATAAGGTGAACGAATATATGTCAACAAAAAATTAAGGTTGGAGTAAATTTTTTCTTACCTGTGGATTTAGGGCTCAACTTCTATGACATGGGTATCGATTTAGGGTTAATTTCAAGAGAAATATGAGACAATAGGAGGTGCGACCGTATCTGCCCTTTCATCGGATAGGCCGCCGATGGTCCGTCGAAAACTCATTGGTATCTTTCTACACTAATCTCTAATTTGTCGAACCCTTTATATCTCTTTAAATTTTGCATCCATGTATCTTTCTACACTAATCTCTAATACCATCTTTACTTTTTTTTGATGTTATATATTAACTTCTTTAATAAATAAATTTTGCAAAGCAGTCACATCTTTTAGTCTAATTACCACAACATCAGGTAACATAACCACACTAAGACACTATTTTCTACCCTATCTTTTATTACAACTAAACTAATTATATTATTACGATAAGAGTAAATTGCACAAAACGTCCTTTATGTTTTCTCAAACTTGCAGGTTCCAGCCTTAATGTTTAAAACTTGCCAAAAACAACCTTTACGTTCATTTTTGTTGCCGGTTTAGTCCTTTATTACTAACCAAGTTAATTATCTCAGTTTATTTCCCTCACATGCCTAACATGTGAGGGTATATTCGTCATTTTGTTTCCTCTTCTTATAAAACCCTCAAAAAACACATCATCAAAACTAAAAACCCGTTGTTCACCGACCTGTACACAACCTCCTTCGATGACTTATCCCGTAATCTCCGACTACAATGTATTGAACCCATATTTGAACCAACAGCCAAGCGGACCGACCACCATCTTCAACCCAGACAAACCCATCACCATCTGAACCACCAACCAACATGCCACCATCAGAACCCTAGTTGTCGTCGTCATCAAACAAGCGGCTAGAGGCCACCACCTCCACCTCCGACACCACCTCCTCTGCCACCACCTCCACCTCCGACAAAACCCCCAAAATCCCCAAATAACTCCGCCACCATCATCTTCAACTGCCACCACCACCACCGCCACCTGATACATCACCACCGTAGAGAGAGAGAGATCGTAAAGAGAGAGATCGGTGAGAGAGAGAGAGAGACCGTATAGAGAGAGAGGGAGCGGCAGGAGACGCGGCGGTGGTGGGTTTTGATGGCGGTGGTGGGTTTGATGTTCTTCATCTTCAAACAAAACCCCCAAATCGAACGACGACGGCGGTGGTGGGTTTGATGTTCTTCATCTCCGCCACCACCTCCACCCCCACATCTCCGCAACCACCTCCACAGACCTGCATAAGAGGGAAAGAAGAGAGAGATCGGCGGTGGTGGGTTTGATGTTCTTCATCTTCAAACAAAACCCCCAAATCGAACGACGACGGCGGTGGTGGGTTTGATGTTCTTCATCTCCGCCACCACCTCCACCCCCACATCTCCGCCACTACCTCCACAGACCTGCATAAGAGGGAAAGAAGAGAGAGAGAGTGAAAGAAGAGAGAGATCGGCGGTGGTGGGTTTGATGTTCTTCATCTTCAAACAAAACCCCCAAATCGAACGACGACGGCGGTGGTGGGTTTTGATGTTCTTGGCGGTGGTTGAACGACGAAGGCGGTGGTGGTGGTTGCGACGGGGGTGGGTTCTTGGAGTGGGGGCTAGGGTTTGCGGTGGTGCTTGGCTTCGCGGCAGGAGACAGGGGGCGGTGGTGCTTGACGGTGGTTGTTGGTTGTGGTGGTGGCAGGTGGACGGTGGTAGATGAGGTGGTGGCGGTGTGTGGTGGTGGTGGTAGATGAAGGCAGAGAGAGAGATGAATGGTCTGTGTGTGTTTGTGTGTGAGTAGAGAAGAGAAGGGTTTTTGTAGAAAAAAACAAACCTAAAGTGACAAATATACCCTCACATGTTAGGCATGTGAGGGAATTAAACTAGGATAATTAACTTGGTTAGTCAGAAAGGACTGAACCGGCAACAAAAATAAACGTAAAGGTTGTTTTTGGCAAGTTTTAAACATTAAGGCTGGAACCTGCAAGTTTGAGGAAACATAAAGGATGTTTTGTGCAATTTACTCTTACGATAATTCAATATCTAGTCATATGTTTGAAGTACCTGATGAATGAGTTATCTGCTCACATTTTCTGGGTCCGTATAAATCTTGGGTGTGTCAGAATCAGAAACCATTGTTGTGGCAAATGCGCTTGGACAACTTCGCTCAAGAACACTAATATCAGCAAAGATTCAGGTAACAACCCACCTAGCACACTCCGTTTTGGTAAAGGGCAGAGATGATGAAACAGTCGCCGATTCAAACATCGAAATTACCTGCATGTTTGTATTAGTAAGAAATAACTTCAAAATAATCAAATCTTTATTTTAAGAATAGTTTTATAATCAGATTTTATACGCTTAATACATTGATCATTCTATTAAATTGAAAACGAAAAAAATAAAAATAACCTTTGACCCGTTATTCAACCTGCTTAACCACCCCCCTCCCCCCCCCCCCCAATTTACCTAAAGTATGTTTAACCATAAACTAAAAAGAGCTAAAAAATTATGCTGAATACATACCCGCTTTAAGATCCTCAATAACCGATGAATCTTATGATAAAGCTAGAAAACATGGAAAGAACTTGGAGCAAAGACAGCCCATGCTGTAATATTCTTGCTACATGAGAAAAATTATACAAATGAGCAAATCAAGAAAAAAGTTAATGTATAATGTAATATCATTCGTGATTGTATTGGATGTATCTACGCAGTCCTAGGTAAGGTCCTCTAAGTTGACTTTTGTGTATCACACAATTAACTTGAAATTGACATTACTGATTTTCTTTCATAACAAAAATTGATTAACTACATTCAAATATACATAAAAGTATTAAAGTAGCAAAACAATTCAAGATAAAAAGCAAATTAAAAGAGATAAGTTGAATATAGATATATAAAGCAAATTAGAGTAATGACCTGCTCGTGCCATCCGAGATAGCTTTTAAACTCCCTCCGGCAACTTTCATTGAGCTGTAATAATTTAAAAAAAGATCCGTTGAAAGCGTAAAAACCGACTCGCCAGTCTAGTAAACCATACTTGGTTTCAAAAAGCGTGCCTGAGGTGCAGGTTGGACAGTAAGCGCAGCTAAGGGAAAATTTTTTGCTGAAAAATCCACTCTGAGGTGCGCACCTCATGTACATGACCCATTTTTGTGCAGCAGATCGTTGTAAATCATGTTTTTCAGGTACATGTATGTAATTTCAATATTAAAACATACATGCATCTTATTTGTGTCTAAATATCAGGTAAATGATCCTAGAAACCTATATAATGTATAAAAATTATATAATCGCCTTGCGCTCGGGTACCAAAAGCCTACCGCTTTTGCGCTTTGCGCCTCAGTTTTAGACCTCGTCGCTTTTGTGTGCTTCGGGCATTTTTAAAACCAAGTTGCCATAATGATGTTATGCTACCTTTTCATTACCAAAAATAACATGCTTATTACAACCTAGATGAATTTAAGGTACAACACAAAAAAAACTTTCATACAAATGAAACCTTTTCACGTTATGGAATAAGAACTAAGCCATATATATAACACTATTTATTTGTAAAAACAAAATACCAATTGGCATAAAAGGTGTTCAAGTCAATGGAATGTATACAAAAATTGGCTGTTATAGCATTACTCAACCAAACCACCTGGCCAATCCCCAAGGTAAAGAGGCTGTAGAATAAATTTATTCACAATTTTTTAAATGCATAAAGAGAAACTTTATAGCCCAAACTACTACTTCAGGAATAAAAGTTAGACTAATTAACATAAAAACTAAAGAGGAGCTTTAACAGCAGGCTTTTGGCTTCCTGCTGATCAAGTAGATTCGATGCATCAATGTGTAGCCGTGTAAGAGAAAGCAAACAACAATTTACAGACTAACAATTCATTACTCTCTTCAAGATAGCCTATACCTAACAAAATAAGCATCAGCCAACTACCAAACCATCCCAAAGTCCATTCCAAGCCACCAAAATCAACATAGTTCAAACTAAAATCACATCTCAATCCCCCATATTGCTACTTTAATCATCAATAACATGTTACTTCCATCCAAAAAGCGCTTAACCCCAATTTCTGATCTTTCATTACAAATTTGCATCTAACACACCAAAACTTACAATTTGCAGCAGTCATTACATCAATACACAACCATCAACTTCTCTAAAGAATTAGATAAACCAATCACAAACGTCACTCTCCTAAAAATAAACATCCATGGTATATCTATATATCTATCTAGGTTAATCTAACTCTAAAAAAGAACTAATTTCACTTCACATCCATATCAGATCTCAAAATATTACGTTTCAGACTTCGATCAACAAAAACATTATAAACAAAACCTAGGGTTTCTGAAATCAGAAAAAAATGTACCGACAGATGTTATTCCCTTGCCGACCTGGTACATGCCGTAAGAGATAGAGCCAAAAGCAACGAGGAATATGGTGACGGCGCTGGGGCCTTTGGACGAAATCCGGGAGAGCATAGCAGACCGGAGCGAAACCACCAGGAGGGGTACCGTCTTGGAGAAGAGGCATGTCTTTGACGCTTGCCATACGCGGTTTGTTCCAATCGCTGCCTCAGTCATCGTTGATTTTAGAGAACAAAATTTAGGGCTAATTTGTGCTAAATTGTTAAATTGGAGATTTGGAGGATGTGTAGACAGAGAAGGCTGAATAAGAAATGGAATGAAATAGCTTGATGGAGAAGAAAGGTGTGAGAGGAATTAGATAGAATAGAGATTAGATGATTGATTCCCCAAAGATTTGCCATTGCTGTGCATGATTCTGTTCAAAGAGAAAAAGTGAAATAGAGAAATAAGATTTAGGGTTTCACAATGAAGGGAAATAGATGATTGATTGAAGTTACCATATGAAGAAGAGCATATCAGCGGTTACAAAATTGATTGAAGGAGAATTGAGAAAACCTATTGCCGCTCGTGGATATGATGGAGAATCGAGAGAAAGGAAGATTGCCGCTCAAAACTAACATTATCTGGCTAAATAGCACACTGATTGCAGTGATGTGGCAAGTGAGGTGATGTGGCCAAGTGATCTCTCAAGATGAATTCTTTTAGTAGTATAGATACATATATGCCTTAACGTACGCAATGGTAAAATTGCATGTTATGTTATAAAAAATGGAAATCGCATGTACAAAGAAAACACACATTTTGCATGTTGATGTAAAAAATCACATGTTATATATATATATATAGGGGAGGGTTATCTTGAGAACGCTAAATATCGCGAGAACCGTGAGAACGATTAAAAAAACCAATCAAAACCATTTTTATAATACCAACCTTATTGTAATTAAAATACAACATCAAAAAAAATTTACAACATCAAACAATTCATTTCTCCTCTTAAAATCACTCTTATTAGATTTTTTACACATGTGTAAATATATCAAATTTACACTTGTGTAAATGGCAGCCTTACACATGTGTAAATTTTCTTTAGTTACGAATTAACGTAAATTTTGACTGTAAATTAAATTTCTAACATTGTATTCGAATAACAATGATAAGTGTAAAAAAGATTTTGAATTTGAATTGTTTTTGACAAAGTTCTCGCGGTTTTTTCATTCGTTCCACGGTTCTCACAATATTTAGCGTTCTCATTAAACCTTCTCATTATATATATATATATATATATATATATATAATCATTTGTGTATTTTAACTCCAGCTCCAGCCTCCAAGTGGATACTTTATGTATCAACAACCAACCGAGGGTTAAATACACTGAAATTGACAAGAAGCAGCCCATGAATCAAGCCAAACGGCCCAAAAGCTGGCCTAATTAGCCCTGTGGCTAAAACCAAACAAAAGTGTTACCATTTGCTTATCCTGTGACGTTTATCATCAAATCAAATTCGTATCTCGCATGCATCTATGTGTCCAACATTGCTATATGAATAATAAATAGATATTAATCAATTTACCGGAAATCTATACTATATTTTAATGTATGAAGTAGACATTGGCGGATCTAGAAAATTACTAAAGGGGCAACGTTTCAAAAAAAATTTAATGTACTTCATACAATGTACACGAAACAACGATAGTAGCGCGATAATAAATAAATTTAAACACATACCTAAATGATTTCTCCTCTTCTGGTTTTTGAAAGCTTGAAACCGAGCCATGACATCCTCTTCTTTTACTTTACAAAAACTTTCTTTTTCGACCGCACAAAATTAGAGCATTGTTTAAATACTCATCACCCATCCGATTGCGTAAATCCTTCTTGATAAGCTTCATTCTAGAAAGACATCTTTCAACGGTTGCGGTTGCAACCAGTAAAACCAATGATAGCTTCAATGTTCGATAAACCAAAGGAAAAGTTTCAATTTTCCGGTTTCCACCATTACACGAGCAAGGTCACTCAATCCAGTCAAATTTGCAAACTTATCATCTTCCTTTAAAGTGTGATAAAAGGTCGAAATATCACCCGCAAAACACCCTCTTTCTTCTTTATTAAAGTCATTAGGATACATCTCAGAAAACTTCACTATCTTAGATATGTCAAATTTAGCAAACGAATTACAAGGATTGAAACCCGACATATTTTCTATCAAACTAGTTGAGACCTCACTAAACGGCTTCCAAGTTTTTGAAGTTGCATATCCAAAACCGTATTAAAAACCTCAACTTCAAAATGATGTCGGTTAGTAATGACATATTTTCGGTTTATTTGATTACCATAACTTTCCGCCATATCTAACATCTTAATGTTGTTTTTTTTCACAAAAAGATGTAACGTTTGCTGGATGACTGTCGTTAGTGTCATGCAAAAACCAAAATAAACTAGTAGCTAGAGTAAGTCGGGTATCGAACCAGAGGAGGATTGTGGAAAGTGTTATAATGAAAAGTATTAATTAACTACTACTGAAATGGAAAATCTGTTTGATTGATTGTTATGATTATCTAACTGAACGAATTGAAAACAAAGTTTTTATCAAATGGAGAAACAATGATTCCTCCGGAATTCAGGTTTCCAGTTAAATTCAACTGTGTCTCTAACTTAACACTCACATAGACATGAGTGTAAACCCTAATTCATCAATTGTGATAGTTGCAGACTAAGTACTCCGGTTAATACATAACGGGAGGTTATCAAACAAATACCAATTACATTTACCAACCCTAATCCCTTGTCAAATAAATCCCAATTACTAGAACTCTCGGGAACTGAATGATTAAGAATTAAAGTTAAACAAAAGTAACCGTTTACAATCAATGAATCAAGTTACCGGCAAAAGCATCCAATGCTTAGATTGCCGGATTCAATAAAGTTATAAACACATAAATCGAATTAACATACGAAAACCATCCAACCGGAGGAAGCCATGGAAGTTTAGCCGCTCATCTCACTTAGAAATCAACAAAGTTCTTGATTGATCATGAATTCATGATCTTGATCTTTGAATGGTGGAAGATGATGAAACGGATGAGAAAGCCTTCAACTTTTCTGCTTTTGAGTGCCTAAATTCGTCCTTGGGTGCCAAGCATGTGATAAGATGTTTCTTGAAACCCTAATATACCTTCCATGACCAAAATTTGCGTTTTTTCGGAACCGGGACCGTCACTGACGGCCAGGGACTGTCGGTTGCGGTCACAACTTTCTAATTGCTGAATAACACAACCGTAACTGACGTTACGGTTCCGACTTTCTGATCATTCTGCGCTACTATCACCAACGTAACCGGCAGTTGGGTGGACCGTAACTGGCGGTCGCAACTCTCTACTTGCTTCCTCTTCATAATCAACTTTCAACAAATGACGTTTTGACCCCTGAACATTATTTCTTCCAATCCCTTGCATAACTAGACACCAAATAACTTTCAAATAAGTACCAACTAGTCCCTGGACTTCACTCCTTATTGACTCTTGCATTCTCAAGGATCTCAATCAACTGAACAAGTACCGAACCCAAACCACAAACCACGAATAACACTCGTATACGTTCCACTCCATCTTTAAGCGCCTTAACTTCACTGATTTACATGCTTTACCTGTAAAACACCAACTTCTCATAGTTAACTCGTTCTAAGCAAGTAAACACATAAACTCACACAAAACTCAACAATTAGACACTTTAAGACTCAGGTTTCACCATCTCCATCATTTGCCAACATCTTTTCAAACCCATTTTGTCTTAGATGATTCAAAGCTCGTTTTGTCCCGCTTATCAAATGATATGCTTCTAACAAGTCTTGACTCTTTTCTTGAAGATGTTTTGATAGAGCATTTATGAGGCCTAAGATATCGTTCAACAAGTGTATGTAAAACACAAATTCAAGACTCTCAAAATATGATAGAATACCTGACGCATTAGATCGTTGTTGAAAGGTCTCTCCATCTTGTACCTCAACGACTTTCGGAAATAATTTCAACAAACTTATGATGGTTCTATGATGTGAACCCCATCATGTGTCTCCGGGTCGGGCAAGGTCTCTCCATCTTGCTTTTGGTTCAAGAGATATTCACATGTTTGCGCCGCCTTATTATGTATACTATTAACTAACCCAACATGTTCTTTTAAGAAACCCGGTTTACTCCAATTACAAAAGCCTCCACTTACAAAAGTCTCTCTTCCACCTTTATTACCAACACTTTCATTAAACATGTAACAACATAAACAATATGCTTTTTCTTGTTTAGTGCTATACTCCAACCATTGATATTTATCAAACTATTTAACATTAAAACGTCTTCGGCTACTAGAATAGTTTGTCCATTTAAAGTCATGACCTCGTGGTTGAAAAGCCTTTTTAACAAGATACGCTCTTCTTATGTCGTCTATTTGATCAGGATGATAACTAGTAATAGGTGGTCTATCGGAGGGATCCGAAGGAAGATCACTCAAATCGATTTTGTTTCGTGTTGAAGGACTTGAAGTCGAAGTAATAATTGGACTTAGAGTTGGACCGATATCTTCATTTTCTTGCATATCAATATCATTATTTTAACTTGGACCAATATCTTCATTTTCTTGCTTATCATCAACAATATTTGAACTAGGAGTTGGACCCAAATCATCATTTTCTTGGAAAGTTTGTTTAAAAAGACTGCTAATGAGAGTTTTTTTTTCATCTTTCAACTTCCAAATTCCCTAATTTTATAAGACAAATAAAATTAAACATAAGCCCTAAATCAATTTCACATAAACCCTACTATAACAATTTCACATTGTAATTTACAATTAAACAATCCAAAATTATTCAACTTTTCATAAGGCATAAAGTATAAACAATAGGAAAAAAAAAACAAGTAACTATAAGACTAGAAAATACCTAATTTGACTTGAGAGCGATTGGAGTGGAGGATGGTGGTGGAGGGCAAAGAGCGGTTATAATAGACTCCGCCAACGGCACGCGGCGGCAAAGGGCGGAGGGAGGGAGAGGGCGGAGGCGAACTGCTTTTGGTCATTCTTCTCTAAGGAAGGGATGTGAATGCTCTGTGCTCAGTCGCTGCTCTGCTCTGCTCGTTCTTTTCTTTTTTGTATATTGTTGGGTTGGGGGTTGGAACTTGGGCTATAATGGTTGGGCTTATAAGAATTGGGTAGCATAAAATTATTTGGGCTTTGAAAAGGGGTAACATAGTATTTCTTAAGGGCAACGAAATCCGAAAAACGCAAAAAAAAACATTACACTATCGCCGGCGAGTCAAGGGGCAGCGGGGGTTACCCCTAGACATATGCTATGTCTGCCCCTGGAAGCAGAGACATTTTAAGATACAAAAAATAAATAAGAATTTTTTCTTATAAGGTACAATCCTAAAATGAGCGTAAATTAGTCTTTTAAGCATTATTTACATTTTAACTCCTTCATCTTCTTACACTTTAATCTCTTAATTTTAACAAAATTATAGGAGTACTTACACTTTTCCTCCTCCCCTACAAAATTATAATTTTTTATTTATTCCAATCATATCTTTTAAACTATGTTTTTTTAAAACATGCGAAGGTATTATGAAGACCTGTACATTTTCATCGACGTTTCGATGCATGTCTTAGTCAATATTGACGCGTGGGTTAAAATATATGAACAAGTAATGTATGCCTTTCTGGCTACGTCAGTACCAGCAATTGAACTGAATTTAATAAAAAATCGACTGCAACAACATGGTAACCGCATCAAAGAGAACGATTATCTCAAAGGTAATATATAATGTAATAAACTAAATTGCAAACCCTGACCTTCCAAAGACAAACCCCTGCTCCCCTGAGTTGAACTATTGTTGTGGATGACCCTTAGACCCTGGACAAGAAGTGGATAGCTTTTGGCGCTAGGGAGCCAAATGTATCAAAGGCAGAAGGGACAAAGACATGCTGGTTCTCTGCGCAAGCTTTAGCGTGCTTATCCACTTTCTTTGATTCTGCCTTTCTTGCTGCTTGCCCAGCTACAAACCATTTCCCCTTAAACCAACCAAAGGGGAATCCCCCTTGAAGTCCACAGAGTAGATCCGCTGGTCGCATAGTAGATCTACCTTCCACAGGGTCCATGAGGAAATTCACCGGGGCCTCTTTCTTAAAAGAAATCTCAGCTCTTCTTATGATATCCCAAAAAACATCCTGCACCCAGTCATGCCGATATTTGAACCCATGGAGTTCTTTACAATGTGTGCTCCCCGTATTTATCCATACAAGCTTTACGACACATCGGGCAGGTTGCATCTTCCGGGTACATAAGGATCATTAACTGGTATTTGAGATGGCTATGTATTCTAGTGCAGACATGCATTGTCCCAACCCCTCAATCGGGATAACGGTCAAAAAATCCTGAGCATGGGACCTTCACGCACTCAAAACCGTCTTCTGGCGGGAAGACAAATAACACATCGGCAGGTTGCATCTTCGGGTACATAGGGATCATTACTGGTATTTGAGAATGGCTATGTATTCTAGTGCAGACATGCATTGTCCCAACCCCTCAATCGGGATAACGGTCAAAAATCCTGAGCATGGGGACCCTTCACGCACTTAAAACCGCCTTCTGGCGGGAAGACAAATAAAAAACTTCTCCCAGGCTTTGAGCTATTTTGCTAACCAGAGCATTCGCCAAAGTTTTTTGTGGCTTCGAGGGGGCGGTGTCCTAATTAGAGAAACCGCCAATACCCAAGTCTGGGAGAGAGACATTTAAGCGTTCGAGTGCTTGATGATAGTCCGGGTCAAGCCTGATGAACCCACTGTTTCGAAGGATATGATCCTGTAGTTCCCAAGACTGAGCTCTAGATGCCACAAAGGCATAAGCCCCAACATGTCGAGCTGAGAGTAGGCCCAAACCACCTAGACGCATTGGCAGAGATGCCAGACGCTACCTGGAGGTAACCAAATAAGGGGCCGCCACCCACGGCTATATCTTCTATAGCCTCCTTGAGCCCATCATCGAACCGAGATACCTCATCCTCCATCAAATGGGGTTGACAAGTCTGCAGCTGAAAAAGTAACTTAGCAACCCCCATGCACGACCTTAGCAGAAGGAGTTCATATTGGGGATCCCTAAGGCAGGGCAAGAGTTTCATGAGGTCATCCGCCCCCGAGGCCCGCCGCCCTGCCAACTCCCCAATAAAGCTAGGATCACGACTAACAGCTCAACCAAGAAGCCTAACCCCCTCTCTGGAAAGCCCGTCCTAAACTTTCCGCCAGTCACATGTCGGCCAAGAAACCTCTGTTTTCTTAATGTTGAGATAAATCCCCAGAGATGGCCCCTCCTTGTTGATGATGTCTAAGGCCTTAGCAACCTCAGACGAGTTACCAATAACCACCCCATCATCCAAGTACCAAACATGAAATGGAGGTTACATCGGTCCTGAACCCGGAGAATAAGGGTGTGTAAGGCAAGGGCAATGAGAAGGGGCCCCAAGGGATCTCCTTGTTGCACTCCGGTAGTAGCCCCAATACACTTGTTCCCAACATACAACCTAGCAGGATAGGCGTAAAGAAAATGGACTCACCGATAGATTAACGGGCAACGCTGATGACCTCTTAGAGGAAGGTTGTGCGGTCAACCATGTTGAAAGCATTGGAGAAGTCCTAGGGGGTAGGGTTTTTCTTTCAAAGGTTAGGGTTGCAATTCAGGAAGGGGTAGTGACGCGACGTGTTGCCCGTCTACATTCTGTTTTGATGTAACTTGACAAATTTTTTGGTGAAATTAAATGTATTTGCAATTAAATAAATAAATTAAAAAATAAATAAATTATTTATATTTATCTTTAGGAGTTTGGTGTCAGCATGATCAACTAGCCTGATAAGTTATCTACAAAAGTAATATATCAAATATAAAAATTAAGCACCCTAGGAGAATGACACTATTTATTTATTATACCTTTTGTATATATAAAGTAATAATAATGTATAAAAATTAATATAAAAATGTTATGGGGATTATAGGAAAAGATAAATGATTTTCCTTGATTTACAAATGAATACAGACCCCTATAAATAATGGGGATGTGCTTAATTTAAATTTTAATATAAGGAAATTACAACAATCACGTGGTCAACAAAATTTGAATTTAAATTCTATCACCCCCAAGCGAAACGGGTGGCAATTTGACTCCGAGTTGATCACGAAATTCTTCAAATAAAGGTCTTGCAAGCGGTTTGGTGAAAATGTCTGCCACTTGGAGCTTGGTTGAACGAATTTTGTGTGTAGCTTCCCGGAAGAGACTAATTCGCGAACAAAGTGATAATCAATGTCTATGTGTTTTGCTCGTTTGTGTGCCACTGGGTTTTGACTTAGGAACAGAGCGCTAAGATTATCGCAAAGTAAAGTCGGTCGTCCGGTGGGAGTACATTAAGATCACGTAGTATGTGAGTGACCTAAATGATTTCCGACGCCGTATTTGCCATGGCTCGGTATTCGGACTCACAGCTTGATCGGGAGACCGTGGGTTGTTTCTTAGCACTCCAGTATACCAAGTTTCCACCAAGGAAAATGGAATAACCATAAGTGGAACGTAATGTTTCGATACATCGGGCCCAATCGGCATCAGGGTAGCCAAAAATGGACATGTTGGGTGGTTTAGAGAACCTCAAGCCAAGATTAAGAGTGCCCTTAACATATCTTAAAATTCTTTTTACAAGCTGGAAATGTGCAGTTGTAGGAGCATGTAAAAACTGACTTGCTTGATTTACTGCATACGAAATATCAGGCCAGGTAATAGTAAGATGATGAAGAGAACCTACCAAGGACTGATAATAACTTGGTTCCGAAAAGGGTGAGCCAGTTGAGAGAAAAACATCAGACGTACTTAATGGGGTGGATATCGGTTTCGAGTCAAGCATATCAGCCCTAGAGAGGATGTCAGCGGCATATTTTCCTTGGCTAAGGAATAAACCTTTAGAGGTAGTTGTTACTTCTAAACCAAGAAAATAGTTAAGATTGCCAAGGTCAGTGATAGCAAATTCTTTGTGAAGAGAAGCAGTAAAACGAGAAATGGAAGCTTCGTCATTACCAGTTAAGATAATGTCATCGACATAGACGAGTAAGTACATGAGACACACTCCTTTATGAAAAACGAATAAGGAGGTGTCGGCTTGGCTACATATAAAACCTTGATTTAGAAGAAAAGTACTTAGCCGTTGAAACCACGCCCGTGGAGCTTGCTTGAGACCGTAAAGGGCTTTGCGAAGACGACAAACATGGTTTGGAAAACGAGAATCTAAGAATCCGGGAGGTTGTTCCATAAAGACGGTTTCCCGAAGATCACCATGTAAGAACGCATTTTTGACGTCTAATTGATGTAGACGCCAATGGCGGGTGACGACATTGAGAGAACAACCCGGATGGTAGACGCCTTAACAACCGGACTGAATGTGTGAGAGTAATCAAAACCGGGAAGTTGAGTGAAACCTTGAGCAACGAGACGTGCTTTGTAGCGATCAACAGAGCCATCAGATTTGAATTTTGTACGGAAAATCCATTTAGAGCCAACAATATTTGTAGATGAGGGTCGTGGAACAAGTTCCCATGTGTTGTTTTTATGTAAGGCGTTTAGTTCCTCCTCCGTTGCAAGCATCCAACGAGGGTCTTTAGAGGCCGATTTGAAACCCTTTGGTACGTTGGTTGCAAGAAGAGTAGAGTGGAGCGGAGTAGCCTGGAAAATGGTAGCAAGATCCGCCTGGTGTTTCGGTTTGGTGTTACCCATTTTGGAAGGTGTTTGCATTGGGTGATTTGAAGTGGAGGTGGAAGGCATGGAAGAGTTGTTTTGGTGGGAGCTGCGGGTGATGGGGAGGTAGGAGTAGGTGCGGTTGTTTGTGGTGTTGGTGAAGGTATGGTAATAGGAGGTGTATGTGGGATGTTGGGAGTTGTTTGTGTATGGGAGGGTGTGGTGCATGAGGTGTCAGGAGGTGAACAATGAATGCATGGGGTGGTATTGACATGTGCATGGGAATACATTTTTGTGGGTGTGGCAGATGAAGTTTTATTTGGAGATAAGTTTACAAGGACTTCCTCCAAATAAGAAGTTGAAAATAGAGATGAGAAGGTGACATTTGAAGGTTGCCCCGTATATGGAAAACTCGTTTCATCAAAACGGAGAAGAGCATGGGTCCAAGCATCGATAGCCTTTGTATTGTGTACTATATCCAATGAAGATGCAAGGAATGCTTCGAGGCTCAAGTTTATGCGCTGACTATTCTCGTAAATAAGGGTACACACAACATCCAAAAACCTGCAAGTTTTGATATTGTGATTTAGCTTTAAAAAGAAGTTCAAATGGTGATTTATTTTCCAAGATCAGCGTTGGAAGTCGATTGATCACATGAGCAGCCAAGGAAACAACATCAACCCAAAGAACGGCCGGGCGTTTGCACCGAAAAGCATTGCCAATCCGGTTCTGTTATGTGACGATGTTTTCGTTCCGCTCGACCATTTTGCTCGGGTGTATATGGACAAGATAACTGGTGTAGAGTCCCATTTTCTAGAAAAATATTTTTAACCTGTACATTAACGAATTCGGTACCGCCATCGCTTTGAAAAACTTTAAGTTTTGTACCGAATTGTGTTTGTACAAAGGCAAGGAAAACCTTAAAATGTCAAAGAAATATGTCTTTCTTTTAAGCGGATAGAACCATGTAAACCTGGAGAAACGTCAATAAATAACACATAATATTGATAGCCATCAATGGAGGTGATTGGACTTGCTCCCCATAAATCACAATGGTCTAAATCAAGAACATATAAAGCACGTTTTTTATTTATTGCAAAAGGTAACCGATGTTGATTTGCTAACTGACAAGTAGAACATAAAATTGGTTTCGGCAGTAAAGAAGTGACATATAAAGAACCATGGTTTTGTAACAATGAAATAGTATCAAACGCAGTACGACCCAACCGACTATGCCAAACTTCATAAGATGCTCGAGGCGTAGAGATAACTTGAGATGCCACATTTGCTTGAAAACGGGAGCTTAAAATATAAAGACCATCTTCATGTTTCCCGGTTGCCAACTTTTTCTTTGTCACCCGATCATGAATATGAAAATAATTACGAGAAAATAATACATCATCGGGGTGGTCATGTGTCAATTTACTAACCGAGATAAGCGTTTGGATAAATTTGGAACGATAACCAAAAACCACTTTATCAGATCCATTATATGGTTTAAAATTGTGTAATCAAAGGAGCCATATGACTTGTTGCTCCTGTGTCTGTGCACCAATCCGGAGTTGGATCAAAAACATTACAATGAGCATGGAAGGCCTCAGCAAGATGTGTTGCATTGTAAGAAGAGTTTTGTGCAAAGGAAGACAAGCTTGGGTACTAAACAATCAGGCACTCGTGGACGATTGTTTAGTACCCAAGCGGCCTGAGCGACCGCGTCCACGAGCAAAGACGCCCCGGTTTGACGGGGTGGGTTGTTGGCGAGTGATAAACACCGTTGGTGGGGGCGTTGAACTATTAAGAGAGGCCAAGAATAACTCATGAGATTCGGCTTTGGACATTAAATCACGAAAAGGAGGTGGCGGGTAAAGGGCATGGTGAGCTGTTGAGAAAGTCTCAAATGCCGGCCCTAAACCACATAAAAATCAGTGAGTCTTGTCCATATCGGGAACGAGATGACCGATTACCGATAGTTGATCGCACAATGATTTGAATTTTTTCCCAAAGTCAACAACTAATGATGTACCTTTTTGAAGTTGTCTTAACGAGCCCCGTAAGGTTTGTGTGCGTTCAACAGAGGCATTTGAATAGGCTGATTCCAATGCCATCCAAAGGGAGCGTGCGGTTGTGTGGCCAATTGCTTCGGCCATAGCTTCTTCGGTGTAACATCCGTCAAAAACGGATTTACCAAACCCGCTCCGTTTATCAACCGAACAGTCAGTCAAATTTTTCGTTGCGAATTAGATGCCCAAAATAATTTTAAACGATCCGTAATCAATTATATTGCGGGGATATATATTTAGTTTTTGAAAAACTGATAAAAATAACAAAATAAAAATGTTTTACCCATGCCGGGTTTCGAACTCGGGTCTGTATCCGGTTCAACCAACACTTATCTCTCAGCCGACAAACCACTCCGCCACTCTGATTTTCTGATAGAGAAAGGAATCAATTAATTCAAATATTAAGTTTCGGAAATCAAATTCAGTTTTGCGCCCAAAATAACAGTCGTCGGAAATCCCGACGACTTCGCCGATTATTTACGTTTTCGCTCAAGTAACAGATAACTTAACTATTACGACGGTTATAACCGACGTCTGAACCGCGACATCAGCCATAACCGCCGGAGAACGGTTGACTTCGAATATAGACCGAATTCAGACCCCATTTCATCTCGTTACTACCCTATAAATACACCCACAACTCGCCAGAAACCTTACACACTCAAATCGCACCTTTTCTCGGCGAAAACTCACCCGCCGGAACTATCTTATACTTCGCCGGAAAACCGTATCCGTAATCTCTGAGCTTTACTGAACCCCCTAAACCTTTACCGAAGTCACCCACACCCTTTGTAAGCCTTCGGAGGACTCTCTGCTGCAAGATACTGTCGCCGGAAAAAGATTGCTGTCGCCGGAGTTCTGCCGGAAAACAGAGTAAAACCAGTTGGTACTTTTCACGTCTAATTCCTTTCCTTTTTACTTTTATCTCGTCTGTAATTGACCGTTAAACGCTAAAAGAACATGAATCAACCTTTCGAACCAGTCAGTCGTCACTTCCGGTTAAAAACAGCGAAGAAGACGACATTTCGGTAACGCTTAAGTATAATTAAAATCAAGTTATTTACCGGGTTAGACACACAGTCCAGCGGTGGACTGTGTGCACATTTAACGCTAAGGTCACGAGTTCGATTCCGGTTCCACACACGCCGCCTTGATAAAAATTCTTTTTTAGCAAACTGAACCGGAGTCGCCTTGAGTATATGTTAAGTATATTGATAACCGAGTTTATAACCAAGTGGGACACACAGTCCAGTGGTGGAGTGTGTGTCCGCTAACCCACAGGTCCCGGGTTCGAGACCTGTGGAGCGCACCGGTTTGTGAATTAATTCGTTTTTAAAAATAAAAGGATTTCTGTTTAACTCTAATTAATATATATATATAATTAAAATCGGATATATAACGGGTTAGACACGTAGCTCAGTTGGTAGAGCTGCGTGCACGCGTACGGGAGGTCTCGAGTTCGAGCCTCACCCGGCGCACAACAATATGCCTTCCGAACCGGTCAACGATAGTCAAAGTCAACGGTCAAAGTTACTGTAGCAAAAATAAAATATTTTTTTATTTAATTATTTTTATTTAAAATCAATTAAAAATACTTAAAAAATAACATTTTTAAGGTTAGAAAATAGCCTCAAACTCACAAAAATACACCCAACAATCCTACTAAATAGATTAATAAAATCCGTTTACTTACCAAACCATAATGCGATTTATCTAGGTTAATTTCACTCGTGGTTAAAACCATTTCGCGTGCATTCAACCTCATCAACCGAACGCACCCAATGTGAGTGAATTCTAACAAACTCCCCTTTTTTTATTTATGTTTTGGGGTGTATCATGTGTCGTTTAAACTAATTCTCTTATGCAAATTTGTGCTATACCATTATATGAACTAAACTAGAATGTAACTATTATTGGTTGTGATGTATTCATATTGTCAATGTTGTATACAAATTATTTAGGCCCATCAGTTCCTCGTGGGAGACGAGAACAACGCGTGCCTTAAAACTCATACATTAGGCCCATCAGTTCATAAGAACAACGCGTGCCTCAAAACTCATACATTAGGCCCATCAGTTCGTAAGAACAACGCGTGCCTCAAAACTCATTCATTAGGCCCATCAGTTCCTCGTGGGAGACGAGTCGAACAACGCGTGCCTCAAAACAATTATTTGGTGTTGTGTGTTCAATATTCGATATTATGTGTTGTGTGAATAAATTTACATCTAAATTTACTCATATATGGTATGCACCTTATTTATAATCAATTTGATAAACTTGTTCAAATGTTTTCCATAGGATTCACTCGCCAACATTATGTTGATCCAAAAACCTTTTTACACATGATACAGGTGAACAGGTTGAAGCAAGGAAAACATAGGATATGCCTTAGAAGAGAACCAAGAAGCTTAGATTGATAGTTAGAACACGTTGTATCATTTATTGTAAATTTCCATTAAATTGTATTAATGAATATGAAACATATAATAAATGTCATGAGCTTTGATGATAACCCAATCATGCCCCGATCACCTTTTCCGCTGCGGGTCGGGGTGTGACATTCGGTGAGAGACGACTGAAGAAGAAGGAGAACACGTTGATCCGCCTCCAACCAAGAGGAGTAATCAGGATTTGGAAATTCTTCTCCATTAGTGATAATATTTTTCGCTAGTGCTTGAATAGTTCCATCAACATAGCCTGTGAGTTGTTGATGAGATAGGAGAGGGAAGACTTGATATCTCCATACCAGGTAGTTTGTAGAGGATAATTTTATGGTGAGCATGTGTAGAAGGGTTGCCATAGGAAGAGTGGCATCTGATTTTGTAGATAAAGTAGAAGCAGAGGGGGGCCATGGGGAACAATCGAAGAGGAAGGAGGTGGTATTTGCCCTAGGAAAGAGAGGCTGATACCATATAGGAAAAGATAAATGATTTTACTTGATTAAAAAAATGGATACAAACCCCTTATAAATAATGGGGATGTGCTTAATTTAAGTTTTAGTATAAGGAAATTACAACAATCACGTGGTCAACAAAATTTGAATTTTAAATTCTATCAAAGATTTATCAAAAAAGAAGGAGTATGTTGCAAAGGAGTAAAATATATAAATTAATAAACCCTTGAATCATTTTATGAGTTAAATCACTGATTCTATGATTATACCTGAGTGATATTAACTAATATGTTAAAGTATTCTTTTTTAAAAAGTTTAACAAAATAAAAGATAAAAACACAATATTTTTTTTAAACTAAACTATTTCAACAAAACTTTCTAATTTAAAGGGGCGACAAAATCTTATAATTATTAAGCGGAAAACATATTTTAAAATGAGTAAAGTACAGTTTCAGTCCCTGGGGTTAACTCCCATTCTCAGGTTCAACCCTCATTTGAAAAATTCAACATTCCATTCCCTGTCGTTTCAAATCGCTCCCAATCAAGACCCTGGCACAAATGGCCGTTAGTTGACCCTCAAGTTATTTAACAATAGGGAGGGCAGAAACGTAATTTCGCAAAACTATATAACTTATTCCACCTTTTAATCCCCAATCTTCATTCATAAGCTAGACTCCACTCCTCCCCCTCACCCAAACCCTCCAGCGTTCCAAAAATCTCCGGCGACACAGACATCTGGCCATCTAATCCGTCCGATCATCAACAAAATGAGGCAATTATTCACATTCCACGTTGTCGGTACAACATTTTCTTAAATTTGCATTTTTCAACTGATTACGTTTGAAGTTCCTTGTATGAAACCTAAATTTTGGGTTGTTTATCTTTGATTCTAGTCGGTTTCAGGTGCAGGTCACCAGACATTACGTCAAAATCCAGTATCGGGTCCTGGTGAGGACCGACAGGGGGTTCCAACGTCGTCGGTGAATGCTTCCTGCACCTCTACTGTAGATATATGATGCATATATAATTCTTATCTATAACTGTTGTTGTTTATTAGTAGTTGTAGTAGTTGATGGTCACTGCTAGTCGCAACAGTTTTGGGTTACTTAGATTGATCAAATTTTGGGTATGTAAGATTAGTTGATGATCACCTAACTAGTAGCTTATGTATAACAGTTTAAAAGGGTTATTTTGGCAACTGATCATTTTTTGGGGCTTTGAAGTTAATGATCAGGTTTACCCTTTGTTTTGTTATCAAACTGTTTTGATGCTTATTAAATTCTCTTTGATTTAATGGTGATATATAAGTCTTAATGATGCTTATTCAACAATTTTATGGTGGTATATAAGTCGGAATGATGCTTATTAAACTGTCTTTGATTTGAAGTTATTAACTGTGTTTGGGATCTAACTGCTTTAGTGTGTTTAGGATCAAATGACTTTGATTGGTACTTAAGGGTGTTTAGGATCAAATGTAGCATTTAAACAAGGATTCTGCCACTTGAGTGTGTTTAGGATCAGTTGTAGCATTTGAACAACTTGATCAGGGTACAATAGGATTTAGGCAAAGTTCAATTGCATAATGTTACTTAGTTATAAATAGAACATGGGTGATACAGTTTGCTTTGCACAATTGGAATTAGCCTAAATTTCAACTCTAGTAGGCATGGCTTATAACTTTGGTAGGCATTGCTTTACATGTTTGACCAGAATAAATGGTCAAACATGTGTAACAGGAGGTAGTTCAACTTCTGAAAGTAAAAGTCACTTGAAGTGTGAAGGTCAATCACCATTCAAGTTCTAAAAGTCAAACCCATTTCAAGTTCTAAACCTTATAATTTGAACATGGATCTTACACTTTGGTAGGCATTGCTTGACCAGTTTTACTAGAATTACTGGTCAAACCTGTGATAATGAAGGTAATTCATGTTCTTCAACTAAAACTCAATTGCAATTGCGAAGTTCAAACCCAATTGAAGTTCTAAAAGTCAATCCCAATTCAGGTTCTAAAACCAAACCATTTGAAGTTCTAAGGTCAAACTCATTTCAAAGAAAGTTCAATTCTATTTACAAGTCTTAATACGAATTGTTGTTGATGTTAATAACATTATATTGCTGAGTAATTAAGGATAATTGGTGGTTAGTTACCAGATTATGAAAGAGTTTTGAAAATGGAGGGAAATATGAATTATACGTTCAGGGAGGGACTGATATTGTACCTAAAGTTATGAGGGTATTTTAGTATTTTTAACTAAAATTTAAAAGGTCTGTTAGTGCAAGGGTCTTGATTGTGAGCAATTGAAAACGACAGGGACTTGAGTGTTGCATTTTTTCAAATGAGGTTTGAACCTGAGATTAGGTGTCAACCCAGGGACTGAAATTGTACTTTACTCTTTTAAAATTTAAACATAACTTAGACTACTAAAGTTTATCCTAATTTAACTATATATAAGGTACAAATTTTATAGCATAATATACCATGTTTTAAAGCACAACAAACAAGCCAATGCATACATGGATACATTTGGGTTCCTTTTCCTACTTTTGAATTTGAGTCAGAGTTTTGAAATTCAACCTAAATGTGTGCTCTCTCTCTCACGCCCCTCATTCATTCTACATCTTCATGCTTTCTGTTTTTGAAATTCAACCTTCTCATCTCCTCTCTCATCATCTCCTATCTGCGTCTAGTGGGTGTTGAATTCTTTTTAAGCTTTTGACTTTTTAAGTTAATAAGTATTTTTAGTGTTAGATAATGTGTTAAAAAGAGTTTTTGTGCTTTGAAAAGGAGAAAAGGAGAAGTTAGATGATTGTGACTTTTCTAAAAAGGAGATTGAATTCCAAACACCTCAATATTTGTCAAAGCCAACAACAGATTGAGTGACGACAAATGACATGATAAGGAAGCTTTTCTTTGATAATTATAGGTTAGTAGTTCAATCAATCAAGCGTTTATGATATACATGATCGATACACTTCTAAGTTACTAATGACATATACTTTCTGTTTTTGTTGTATTGCTATACAACATTATCATCACCATCATCATACTCATTAAATCTCCCCAATAGCAAAGTTAAGGTATGATCTGAGAATGGTAAGATGTAGACAACCTTACCTCTACCCCGTAGGAATAGAGAGGCTGTTTCCAGCGAGACTACCCTGGCTCCATAGTACTTTTGCATCAAGCCTTGGACGTAAGGTGCATAAGTCTCGGAAAAAAGCCGACATGTACCCCCTTGTCTTTTGGCTATCAATGCCACTACATGATGCATAATTAATCGTCCCCTGCTTTTAACGTTATTTTCACGAAATTAGTAAAATAACGTTAATTTAGTACAATTTTCACTTTTGCCTCCCGAGGGCCCACACATATATATATATATATATATAATATATATATATTATATATGTGCACACTGCAAGCAGGACGTTAAAATTGTATTGCTTTACAACCTTGGGTGCCATTAGGGTTACCAATTTCAGGATCCGATTACGGTTCCATGTTTCTATATATGTTTACTAGTTTAAGATCCTGTGTGTTACACGGGCTGCATAAAGAAAATACTTCTTATAAATCTGTTGATTTGATAAATTACACATAAATGTAGATGTTACTATACTCACAATTGGTTCCGGTGTTACTAGTATTAACACCCTCTACTCTTTAACACGAAGTTGCTTCTCATTAACGAATAAATACGAAAAAAATTACAGGTCGTTTTATATAATATATTTTACTTTATATAATATATAATGTAATTCATTTTATAATAAAACGAAATGATGCATTAAACATAAGACAAAGTTAAATTACAATACAAAAGTTCTTTTTGTTCTTTATTATTTCTATTGTATGTAAGACTTGAAGTCTTGAAACTAAGATCTTCAAATCTAAGTGTACCTATTAGCTTTTGCCTCTGTCAATGAGTCACCAACCTCATTGATAAGTAAAAGACATATAAGACATCTGTAAATCTTTAATATTTCTTTGTACACCACATTTGTCGTCTTATTTGTAATATTTTTCATCTTTGTCCAATATTAGTAACTTCACTTTGTGTCTTATTTTTATTCTTGATAATGTCACATACAACTATCATGAGGAAAAACTGATTCTTTTAAGTACAATCAAACATTTGATAGTGATTGTGTTTGAGTTTTATGAATAATCATTTGCTAAAAATCAAATTGTTGTTTATTTACATGACATGCAAACAAAAGTCTTGTGTTTTCTCTCCTAAAGCAAAACAATAAGGAGTATAATAATGACATGTGACAATTAATGACTTAAGAAAAAATCATATGACTTAAGATGGTTTTGATTCATTATAATTTATAAATATAAATGTTAGGAAGATATGATTGTTTTCGGTGGTATATAGTAGGCCGCGAAATTACTCGTAAGCTTGAGTCGTGGTGTTATATTGGTGGGTTTCTTTCTATGTTCATGCCTTACTCATAATCAATATTTATTTAAAATTTCGACAACATGAGCATAAATTTCATACATTTTCCTTTCAGTTTAGCAATGTTTGAGCAGACGGACTATGAGCTTCCGGGAGATTAGAGAAAGCAAAAGTTAAACATGGAAATTGCAGGATGATGCAAGCAAAGAAGCACAAAATGCTTCATCTTTCGTTCAGGTGCTACTAATTTATTATGCTAATT
This sequence comes from Scalesia atractyloides, assembly GCA_947069175.1. NCBI lineage: Eukaryota > Viridiplantae > Streptophyta > Magnoliopsida > Asterales > Asteraceae > Scalesia > Scalesia atractyloides. The sequence goes on from CAMTDV010001634.1 coordinate 29,982,387, forward strand.
TTTGCAGCCAATTAAATGAATAGTAAATCTGGTATTAGACATCATCAAGATTTCCAAAGACAGACTAGGGTCCTTTCCATCTGGATTCATTGGTCCACTGTGGTGATGTTTCTTGTTAGCTAGGAACAAACTGGTGGGGGTCAACTGACAACATCTATGAATTTGCAATTAATATAGGATTAAATTTGGTAAAATCTGGACATGATTTTAATATTATTATTAAACCCTAATGTTAGAGTACCACTTGATACATGTGATTGCAACTCTTGTTGTTAAATGTTTATAACTAGGATTTTCCAAAGGCGCGTTGTGTTGTGTTGGACGTACTCGAGCCAATGAGGCGGGTTGGCCTGATCTCAAGTAACGGGGCGGTTCAGGTTGGGCCTATTAATTCGAGTTATGGATTAGTATGGTTATTTGGTTAAGTTAATTAGAGATAAATTAAAAGAGTTATATTTAATTTATAATAGATAGGTTAGATAAACATGTGGGTTTATTCTATTATTATCTAGTTAGGAAGTTGAGTCATATTCTAATTGTAACCAAGTCATGTCCTATATATCCTGATCAAAGTTATGATTAAGGTTAAGAGAAGTGTAATCAGTTTTGAGTTATTTTCTGATTAATAAGATTGAGAGTTATTCGATCTAAATTCTTTTCTTCATCTTTTCTATTCGGTTTGATTGTCGATTGGGACTTGAATTGGTAGGAGTCTAACGGGTTGCCAATCAGGAAGGTCGAGATCGACAGTACAGGTTTGTTGGAGCAGCAACGTGGTAACATTGCGGCGGGCAACGAGTAGGTTGTTTGTGCGGCAGCCAATAGCAACTCGGAAACAAGTGGTTGTTCGGTTCCGAAAGGACGTTCAGAGGTGAGTTTAGGCCTGTGAGCGAAGGTCAATCAGAAGATCAACAGCTGAGGGAAGAAGCTACGTGCTGTCCGGTGAATCGGCAAGATTTTTTTGATCTGAATCGACAATCTCTGTTTGTGTTCTTTTGATTGAAAAAAAGAATCAACGTGGAAGTTACGTTTCTTTTGAATTGCGATCTAATAAAAAAAAAAAACCATAAAAAGGGTTTTGCTGTTGAAGCATCGATTAAAGAAACGCAAAGAGCTTGAGGTGAATTGGTATTCAGTTGGATTCTTGAATGCGGGTTCCAAATTAGTTTTAAAAACGGAAAAGAAAGAAGTCACGTTGGCTTTCTGTCAAGGCTGTTTTAAAAGGCAAAAATAAGTAAACAGGCAGGCAGGCAGGAGTTGGATTTCTTTCACATGTATTTCTTCATGCCCATTTCACTTTGCTTCGTATGGTATAGAAACCATCATGAAGTGGAATGAAGTTTATGTCGTACCTTGGTGCACTTCTTATTTACTTTTTCCTGATAAGTTGGTTGAGAGTTATTATAACTTAATCTTAGTTTGTGAAACTTCTAAATATGAACAATGAAGACCTTATGTTTGAGTATTTCTATATTTCATTAAGATCTACAATTATCTTCAAAGTTCCTGGTTTTTTGTATTAACTTTTACAGGCATGTGCTCTAAATCCTAATTGTGATCCGTATTATGACAGCCTTTGGTAAGATACATGAACTTAAATCTTGGTTTTAAAAAAGGACGAAGCACACAAAAGCGACGAGGTCTAAAACCGAGGTACAAAACGCAAAAGCGGTGGGCTTTTTGTACGCGAGACACAAGTGTACATTTTCACTTTGTGGTTTGATTCGAACATGGACAATATTCTTTCCATGATTTTTGGTCTTTGATACAGAAATATTTCCTGAAGCCGAATTTTACACTTATTAGTAAACTGATGAAGAAATTGATACAGTTGTGCTAATGGAGTAAGTTTTTCTTGTTTCTTTTCTTCCTTTGACTCTATAGAGATTGTCAAATTTATATCAAAAGTGGAAATTTTGACCTGTTTGTTTACTTATGAATCTTTTGTATCAGGTTATGTTTCATTTCTAACAGGTCAAAGAAAAAGAAATTGATTGAAAGAAAACATTTCAAATAGGTCAAAGGGATCGAAGGTCCCCCAAAGTTGATTTTCAATGCATACATCTTCAAAAACATTGTACTATTAGATCATTATTGAAAGAGTGTGAGTACGGTCAAACCTGGTCAGCAATGGTCAACCGAGTCAAATCGGTCAAACTTAGTCATCAAGATGATCGAGGAGTTAGGTGCAGGTGGCACACGTTCGGGAAGGTACAGACTCACACCGTGGACTTAGTTAATTACATAGTTATTTGAGTATGTGATCAGATGGCAGATTGCTTATATTTACTCTGTAAATTTTGATTCTGTTTTTATCTCCCATATACATAGTTTAAAGAAACGGCTAAGGCGCCCAAAAATCGTCTCGAGGCGAAGGGAAAACGCATCGAGACATGATTCCGTACTATTAAACAAGTATACAGTACATGGAACTTAAAACACTATGGAAGCACTTGAAAGATGCCCCCATTGAACTTTGTTTTTGTAAAGTCAAACATGATACTTTCTAAAGTCAAAATTGACACCTGTAAAAGTCATTTTCTCTTCAACAAACATGTTCTTATTCTAGCATTTTTTTTTGTTGGTTAACATATAGTTAACGTGTTCATTCCGGCTACCAGACTATGTCTTGTTATTTTTGAGCTTCAAAAGTTATGCTTTAAATTGAAAAGTCTACTGGCAAATGGGATGGAGCCGGAGGAAAGTGATATATGGACTATCATTCTTCTAAGACATGCTATTTTAGACACTTTTGTTTTCCGTTAAGACCGTTGTGTGGTTATAGATTTTAAATAACTGATTATTGTATTGTGTGACACGTCAGCCCTAATCGAATCGGGGTGTTACATAACTGAACCGACCAAACCATGCACACCATAATGAAGTGGACTAACCGATGACTTCATTTATGACGTATATTCATCACTTTGATACTACAATAAAATATTACACGAAGATGAAAACTACCAGAAACGTATACCGGAATGCAAAGTGTCGTCCCACCGTATCACGCGGGCACCCTACAAGTTAACCAAAACGCACCAAATTCCCAATAATAATTGGTATATACCTTAAAACAAATACAAATGACGTATTCTCATTTCGCTCATACTAGACATTATCAAATGTAAACACGAGAGTATATAAATTAAGGATATCAAATTCAATAGCATATCGATAGAGCCGTCTCTGAAAACTCTTACAATAATTTAGGCCTCGGACGAAATAAAAAATTGGACCCAAAATTGTGGTAAGAGAAATGAATTAAATCAAATGTAAACACGAGAGTATATAAATTAAGGATATCAATAACATATCTACAGAGCCGTCTTCGAAAAGTCTTACAATAGTTTAGGCCTCGGGCGAAATAAAAAATTAGGCCAAAATTGTGGTAAGAGAAATGAACTCTTACAATAGTTTAGTATATATATAAAAGCTTTTATCAAATATATAATTTACTATATATAAAAGCTTATAAAAACCTTTCGCGCCCTTTAAAAATCTGAGCCACGAGCGACGGCACGGGTTAGCCGGCCCAAGAGCCGTATCCAGAAATAGTAATGATTGAACATCAAAATGAAAAGAACTCTAATCCACTTAATTAAACAACAATTACTTGAATGAAGATTTATATAGCGGCTACCTTCTGAAGAGATTCAGAGACGAAATCACAAAATAAACACCCTGAAGTTTAATCTGATCACACATAGTTATAAAGAATCTTGAAGATTCTCAATTTGTAGAAGATGGATAACTGTAATTTGTAGTATACTTTTGTTGAGCACGACAAAAAGGTTCTCGATTTGCAGGGTTCTCATTTAGAGAGATTTTGAGGTAGAGGTCTCCATTGTGGCTCGAAGCTCACTCGAAATTAGCGTGTAAATAAATGAGTTGAGTTGGCTCACTTAACAGTTAAGTCGAGCTCAAGTCGAGGTGAGCTTGCTAATGTTAAGTAGGACATTTAAAACCCCAACTTTCATAGAGAAAAAACTCACACACTTTTGTTAGTTGTTATATTTATTCATGTTTGCAAGTACTATGATACTTAAAAATATACAAGATGGCTCATCGAGACATGAAATATACAAGATGGCTCATCGAGACATGAGCTGGCTTGAGCTTTATTTGAGTCGAGTCTAGCTAGCTCGCTTTACTTTGAGCCCAACGTCGAGTTGAATCATGAGTTTGAGCTTCATCTGAGCCATGTCTAGTAATCACATGACACCAGTCCTGACCAAGTAGGTCAAGCACATGTGTGTGCGTGTGATAAACGAGCCTAGTCTAAGCCAAATTCATGCCTATAAAATTACGGAGGTGACCTCGAGCTTCTGAAATCAGATTCAAAACAATGCCAACTCAAGAAAAAGTACTTTAAACATACTTAGTGGAGCTTGTTTGCTCGTTAGCACTTATTTCTTAAGTCGAAGAATGGTTTAGAATTGTACTTACCTAAAGCGCTAAATTAAATATATGAAGCAACGGTTTCCTACATTAAAGTCAGAAAAACTCAAGTTTTACTATAGCCGATGAGTGTTTTTAGATCATTTATCTTTTTTTTTTTCCAAACGGCAAAGAATCTCACGTGTAAACCCACCCTGTTCGGGGCTATGTCCAATGTCGACTCCTCGACCGCCATGAGACTGTACCCCTTGATGCGCAGGAACCGGATGGAATCCGTAAATCCTCGCCCCCCGTCATGTTTGAACTTGTGATTAAAGCTCCGATTCATCCCTTCATTGAGATATCCGTGGAAAATGTCTCGAGTGGGAATCAAACATGTGTCTCTACTAGGGAAGGCAAGCGTACTGAAAGGCACCGGATTAGATCCTCATTTTCAGTACGTTCTTGTTACTAATGAGAATACAAAAGTTGTAGGACCTTAACGCTTAGACTTGTTTCTTTCTTTCCTAGAAGCTTACAGAATTTTCATAATGTACACTTTTAACTTTTAGTACCAAATATTTTGTCATATTGCTCACTTTTCCACATTTTTTACATTCTTGTTTTTCCAATAATTATTTATTTTTGCTACAGTTATGAGTATTACATCATTTTTCATTAACGGGGATTATTGTTACAGGTTTTAGCACTTTCAATTCATATTTCCAACTACTTTAGATTTCTTTAAAAATTAATATAGTAGATTTCTTTAAAAATTAATATAGTTTTCCAAACACAACCAACAACTCTTTCGAAACTTTATGTTTATGATAAAAGTTATCCTATACTTGTAGCTCTTGCGCTCAAAACTTTATTCACGCTGCATATCATCATTCCATAAAACTTATGATAAGTGTTTTGAATCCTAGTATGGTATAAGTGACTCATCGATTGTTTAGTCTTAAATGTTTTGGATCCTATGATAGAATAAGTGACTGTTCACTAAAACAAACACACATGTGATATGACCGAACGTTGGACAAGAAAAACAGCATATGAACTTTGCAAATTTGTTGGTTTCTAGAAACCCTCATCATTCTGATGGTTATGGTGAGGATACAATAATTTTTAATGGTCCAAAAAGAGTGTCAATTTATGTTGCTTTGTACCTTGGGCACATGCCTATATGTGGAGATGACGGAGGAAGATGGTCCTCTTTTGTCTCTAGGAGTTCCTCAAGTTAATTCTTGTCCTTTCCTTTTATACATTCAACTAGATTGATGTCCTTACTTTTTAAATTCCAATTAAAATAGTTAATATGTTATAAAAGGTATATTAATTATATTTGAATTTTTAAATAAGTTTAAACAGAATATTCTTTTGCGGGTTGAGACTTGAGAGGTAAAAATGTAAAAATATCAAAAGATATGAGAGAATTCAAGAATTTTATATATTGACATTTTATCAGTACTTTGGTGTTTGTTCTTAATAGATCTTCATTGATTGATTGTTGCAAACGTCTTGTGTAACAATATCATTCTATTAAGAGTTAATTACACAGACACACCATTTGAATACGAACCGTTTTTTTTGTAACAGGTTCTGTTGTTTCGATTTGTAGCACCTTTGAGTTTTAAGGCTAACTGTTGTTAATTTTTCTGTTAAATCAATATAAAATGACTAAAATACCCTTATATAGTCAGAGGGATCATTTATGTAACTTCTAAAACTTAAAATTAAGACCCAACCCTCCCTCCTCTCATATCAGTGTCACCATCACCATCCCTTCCGCTGACAACTACCACCACCAGCTCTTCAACCTTAGAACATCACCTGTCGTGCTTTGTCCATTTGTGACACCCGGCTATTTACGCTGTACCGTACAAATGTAACACGTGTCATGAATGAATAAAAGGCCGTATTTGATTATTTATGATGTTTATATATGGTACTCGATGTGTTGGTAAATCCAAAGTTTGATAAAAATTACGTTGGTAATATTAAGATAAACGCTTATCGCGTAAGGTTAAAATGCGAAACGAACGTCGGTGACCGCCGAATAATGTTAAAATCCCAAAAATAGTCCATTATGATTAAATAATATATTTAATCATAATCGTGAGGAAAAATTATTTAAAACGCTAAGAAACTCTATTTTTCGAGTTTAAGCGCGTACTACGCGTATCTGACAAAATGTTGTAAACACAGCCAGTTCAGGGCAACCAATAATTGTTATGATAATAATTTGACAAGTTATTTTTATAGAATGATAAAAATAAATTAAAACGCTTGAAATCCCTATTTTGTGAATTTAAGCGCGTACTGTCGCAACACAGCGCGCATACTGCCAATTACCGACAACGTAACTGGTCCAGACAAATAAAATATTGATTAGTAATATTTTGGTGTGTTATTTTTATAGAGCGTTGAAAATAATTTAAAACGCGTTAAACGCAGTTAAAACGCTACATAAAACACCCGGTATCCAGTTAAACACCAGTTTAAAGCCTATATATGCATTATATATGTATGTATGCGTGTGAATTGTGTGTGAGGGACAAGATGTGGCAGCCATTTGAGGCAACATCTCTCTCTTCTTCTATGTGTGGCATGGGGAAGAGTATGTGATGTTTACACCTTTTATAAAATCTTCCATGATCTTCATAATTCCAAGAAATATCATCAACAAACTTCACTCTCTCTCTCCTCTCTCTCTCGGTCGTGAGCTCCCACACACACACCCACTTTCAAATTTTAAACCTCATTGAAGAATCCATGTTCATGCAATCCCATTTCAAGTATTTTTGAAGGATCAAAGGTGTTTTCAAAGTGTTTCAAGCAACATCCAAACTCCATATCATCAACTCTTGTTCAAAACCCATCAAAACTTGAAGGTATAAGATTCACTTTAAAGATCTTGTTCATGAATCTTAATGATGTTGATGATGATAGAAGTTTCTCATGTTCTTGGGTTTAGTCACTAACTTGAAAACACTATCAAATGGGTTTTTAAAGAAAATGAAAATGGATATTATGTGTATATATGTATGGTCGTGGGTATACGTGTGTGTATATATGATTGTGTTTTGAAATTTTGTTAAATGATTCTTGATTAACATGATCCTTGAAAGATTGAAGTTCATGCATGCATCGAAAGTTGTCATAAAAGAATGTTCTAAAAAGGGTCTTGTGATTTGAAAAGGATATGACGAAAAGTGAACTTTGGACATGTGTATATGTATATAAGTCGTATGTATATATATGTGTGTGTATGCATGCAGTGTTGTTTTGAGGTTGATGGATTAAATGTGAAAGAATATATGTCTTGCATTTAATGAAAATGATTATATGATGATGGTCATATGAAGATGAGTATTCTTGAATAGATGAACATGAAATAATATGATATTGATGCATATGAATACATGCATGTTGATGAAGATATGTTATGGATGCTTTAGGAGCTTGTACATGGACATGCATGTGGGTGTATGTACATAAAAAGATGAATAAATGATGTTATGATAAAAGTGATTTTAGATCAGATTATAAAGCATAAAAATAATGATATTTGAAGGTAAAATGGTATGGAACTTTGACATAAAGTTTACTAGCTTTGCATGTTGTACTATGTGCTTAAAAGTGTTGTAAAATACATGAAATCACATCATTTATGTGCATTACACAAAAACTGCACTAATCTAATTATAACCATCATTTTATTCAGTATATAACATGTATTGTGTTAAAATATGAAGTCGTTTCGAGTTCGGATGGTTATGGTAACGTTTGACGCAAAACTATGCGGTAAAAACGGTAAAAATCGCCTTATTAAAAGGGTTTTTATGAAACTGTTTTAAATCAGTAAATAAACTGATTTTTTAGTATAAATATAAAGTATATTAACTTATATTTAGTTTATTTGGTGTTTGGTTAGTCATAAGTGACTTTCGGCACCGAAAACGTTACCGAAATCGCTAAATACGCATTTTTCAATGTACACTAGAATGGGTTGTTCATGGGTGAACCTTATGTGTTTAAATGTGTTATGTGATTTAAATATGTGTATATGATAATATGATAAGTGATGACATGATAGCGGAAATTAAGACTATGCATGTACGCTTGTATGTTTAAAACGGTAGAATCGGTAAAAATCGCGATTAATGTGTAACTTATTTGTTGAGCATTGAAAATTGATAATAGGTTAACTTAATAAGTTATTCATGTATGCATGCTTTAAAAATAATAAAGTGTATAAGTTAACGAGATTTCGCGTGTTTACGATATTGTGTTTATGTGGACGTTTATGCATATATATTACGACGCGCAAATCGTAGATATATAGTACTTATAAACGGGAGTGTAACGGATATAACATTAAGGTCACCAATAAAATCGTTCAAGTCGCAAAATCTTAAATATATATATATATATATTATATAATAATACGCCAACATAATAAAAAATAATGACTTTTCGAGAAAATCTCAAAGTTATGTGAAAATTCTAAGTATTGGAGAAACTTAGGAATTTTGTAATATATTGATTATTAAATCGTGCCTACGTATGTTAGGACGTTTTAGAATCGAATTGTTGGATCGCGCTATTTTAAATACGCACCCAAAGTGAGTATCACTGAACCCCCTCTTTTTACTGTTTTGTATATGCTTTGGGTGAAGAACAGCCTTAAAAGGATTAAAGATGTTCTGAATAAAACATACCTTTATTTATATAAAATGTATATTTTCATGGAAAATATATGATTTTGATGATATTAATATGTTTCGGGTAGAAATGGTTTTGTGAATAAATATGTTTTGGGGATGAAACGGGGATTTTACGGTGTTTTAGAGAAAACGACCATGTAGATTTAAAAATGCTTAAATCTAAAGTTGTGACGAATTGGCCCGGTCTCAAGAGAGTAAGTATCGGGATTAGGCTTACGTTCCGGTGGGGACGTCAGGGATTCGTACAACTCGTTATATATTAAATTTATCATTTTAGTAGATATATATATTGTTCATGAGGCAAGTGACTATAGATGGCCCTTATGGGCGCATGCGCAAGTATTTCTGTTTAATCATTTAAGTATTGAACACGTAGAATTGTTGGTAGATCTATCGGGTTGACTACCCCGTCATGATCGGTCGCTCCGATCAAGTCAAACGACGAATTGATATTCTATTATAGTCTAGTCTTGATTATACCCTTATTGTTAATATATAGTTCGTATTGTCTTGAAAACATACGAGTCTGAACATTTGATGCAATAAATTTAATATGTGAAACTTGGGAAGATACTTAGTTTGGAGGTTTTCGGGGAAACGCTTGCGACGGCTGACTCATGGATTTTATCAAGGAAATAAAATTGACTTTCAAAAATATTATTTGGATGTTTGATAATACACACATAATTAGAAAGTTTTCCTTGTTTTAAATTTGAATATGTGAGCTCATCCTCCTTTGTATTGACACTTGATTTTAACGTGTTCTTCAGGTACTTGAGCATGGTTTCGGGAATTATGGCGTATCTTGGGGTTGTTGATGCATGGTTGTTTTATGAATGTTTTGGACAAACTTTTAAAACTTTGGGACCTATGTAATAAGATCCATAAGGATAAAAAACAACTTAACTATGGTGTGGTTGTGACGTACTTTTAGACTTGATGTTTTAAAATCTATGTTTTAATTAAGTTAAATGTCCAACATTAACAATGCATCGTTCGACAAGATATTTATGGGCACCAACTTCCGTCACCAATTACGTTTGTATTTCCGCTGCGACGTTTTTGGGGTGTTACAGAAGTTGGTATCAGAGCCAATGGTTGTTAGCGAACTAGATGTTTTCAGGGGAAAACTCTAGACTTCAACCAAAGAATTTTGAGATATAAGTCCAAAATTCGCGAAGCCAAAACATGGATTTTTATCATGTATGAGAACCATTGCGTGTTATTGTGCATACGTGTTAATCTGTTTATTGGGCCTTATGTGTTATTTTCATTTGAACACACACTTACTTTGTACGGTTATATGTATGTCACAGATGTCACACGAGCACGAGGTCTCGAGATTACTGACTCTGAGAGCGAGCCAGAATTCGAGACTTCACCTAGATCCGTATTACCGGAGGTACCCCCTACGTTTCCACGGTTTGTTGATGCGGCCGAATTCGCTTCGTCCTTCCATGTTAACCCTGTTGCGTTCGCCAGCCAGGTTGACCCTCGTTATGCTTTTACAAGCAACGGTTGGATCGAAGACGATGATGATGCTCCACCCTCGATCTACGAGACTGGGCAATCATTAGGTACCAGTGCCAGTTATCGATGACGTGGATAGAGGTGTTCCGTTGATCGGAGAATCTTATAGTATCGTACCCAGTAGTAGACGCTACCATTCCAGCCATTAGGCCATTGGTCGTCTCATCTGCTGCCGTTGCTGAGCCCACTACCAAGATCCCTCCACCTGTTGTTACCGAGTCATCATTTCCATCGATCGAGTCACGCGCTCCTACTGCACCCTGTTGGTCTACTTTCGACGTAGGAAGAGGATACGACCTGTCGGAGACATCGCTTCAACTTCTAGAGCTGAGACTGCATCTGCTTCGAAGAAGCAGAAAGGAGTGTGGGTTAACCGATGTTCTCACTGCGACCGTCAGTTGGGGGCCATACACGGAGATCTGGAGGCGACCAAGGAAAAGGTGAAGGATTTAGAGGGGCAGATGGATTAGTTTGATGAGTTAAGGATTTGGATGACAGTGCTATGGATCAAATGCACTGGAGGATAGTTGAGCTGGAGGAGCTTGTGAGAAAGCTTCAAGAGTTTGTTGACATGAAGAAATGATTGTTGTAGTTGTTTGTTTGTTTTGTATGTCTCTTGATAAACCCTTGTGTTGGCTTGCATCTTTAGGATATTTAGGAGGAAATTTCATCTAGACTTGTTATTGGTGGTTGATTAGGTCACACCAAATTTTGATTGGTCATTGTACTATGAACAAGCTTTGTAATTTCCGTGATAAATATCAATGTTAGGGTTCTCTTTTGGTTAAATTATTCTCATTATTATGTGGATGCATGTGTATTGTTTAGTCCAATATTATTTAATGATTGAAATATTTAAACAATGTCTTATGTTGATATAATTATTGCAATAATAGAAACGACAAGATGCCGCCAAAAGCGAGACAGGGTACTGGACTACCTACCACCCTAGAAGAGTTGGCACAACTCATAGCCCAACACGTTAATACTGCCTTGGAACAGCGGGAAGCTAACCAGAATATTGGGTCAAGGTCGTGGACGTGGTGCTCCTGGGCATGGTGATGGTGGTATACAAATTGGAAACCCGCAAGGTAATATAATGATCGGAAAAGTTTTAGTAGTTCCTGTGTTATGATATAATCAGAGGGTGATCTTGATTTTTCATTAACCTTGTAACAGTGCATGGATGTACGTATAAAACATTCCAGGGCTGTAACCCACGATCATTTACCGGTGCTGAAGGGCCTCTTGAAATCACTATATGGATCGAGAAAATGGAATCTGTGATGGCCATCACGGTTGTGCTGCTGATCAGAGGGTTAGGTATGCTTCGTGTTCATTTCTCGATGAAGCTTATCCTGGTGGAACACTCAAGTTCAAATTTTGGGCTAAGACGCGGCTTACGGTCTTACCTGGAACGAACTAAAAGAGATGATTCTAAAGGAATACTGTCCGCGAAGTGAGATGCAAAGATTGAGACTGACTTCTGGAATTTGACCATGGAAGGCCTGAATGTCAGAGCTTATACGTCTCGGTTCAATGATTTGGCTAGATTGGTTCCACGAATGGTCACTTTTGAGTACGTTAAGGTAGAGAGGTATATTTGGGGATTGTCGCCACAAATTCGTAGTATGGTTACGTCAGCGAAGCCCACTACCTATCTGGAAGCTACTACTCTAGCGAAATCATTAGCGGATGATGCTGCTCACAAAAGTAGCCTTAACAGGTAAGAGGAGACTGGGAAGTCGATGGGAAAAGTCAAGGCAGATGGGAAATCTGACCGATCAGAGCGTTCTGAGCCTAGATCTGGGATTCACGGAAGCGGAAGTCTGTGAGCTCGAGAAAGGATTCCGATGCGAAGCGTGAGAGGAAACGCGTTTCGGGGAAGGCATATGTGGCTAATTCGAGTGGTTCGAGGAAGGATAATACCAGGGATGGTGGAAGTGGTTCAGGAAAGAAGACTCACGGAGATGAGTAGGGAAAGTGTGTCAGATGTGGTCGAACTGGACATGTTACTCGCGAGTGCTATGCTAAGAGTACGTCGGAGGGAGTTAAGCTCAAGGGATGCTATGAATGCGGAGAGCAGGGACACTACAAGAGGAACTGTCCGAATGTGAAGGGTCAAATGCAAGGGGCAGAGCTTTTGAGCTGAATGCTGGGAAGACACACGATGATCCTGCAGTTGTTACCGGTACGTTCCTAATCAATGACCATTCTGTCGTTCGTACTATTTGATACTGGTGCTGACTTTAGTTTTGTTTCGAAAAACTTTGAACCATTTCTGTGTTCTCAAACAAGTAAGCTAAGTAAAAAGTACTCGATAGAATTAGCAAATGGTAAATTGATAGAGCTAGCGAAGTGATTCGTGATTGTAGAACTCGGTTATGCGATCATAGTTTTAGTATTGATTTACTACCAGTGGAGCTGGGTAGTTTTGATGTAGTCGTTGGGATGGATTGGTTATCCAAGAACGGAGCTGAGATCATTTGTTTGGAGATACAAGTGCGGATACCTCATGGATTTTATTAAGGAAATAAAATTGACTTTCGAAAATATTATTTGGATGTTTGATAATAAACACATAATTAGAACGTTTTCCTTGTTTTAAATTTGAATATGTGAGCTCACCCTCCTTTGTGTTGACACTTGATTTTAACGTGTTCTTCAGGTACTTGAGCATGGTTTCGGGAATTATGGCGTATCTTGTGGTTGTTGATGCATGGTTGTTTTATGAATGTTTTGGACAAACTTTTAAAACTTTGGGACCTATGTAATAAGATCCATAAGGATCAAAAACAACTTAACTATGGTGTGGTTGTGATATACTTTTAGACTTGATGTTTTAAAATCTATGTTTTAATTAAGTTGAATGTCCAACATTAACAATGCATCGTTCGACAAGATATTTATGGGCACCAACTTCCGTCACAATTACGTTTGTATTTCCGTTGCGACGTTTTTGGGGTGTTACACCATTCACAGCCACCACCCTAAGGTTTACACAAAGCGCCCTCAATTTAAATATAGTATATTACGTAAATGGCTTCCTTTGGTTTATAAGAGTGTTTTAGTCATTTTATACTGATTTAACAGAAAAATTAACGACTGTTAGCCTTAATCTTAAATGTGTTACAAACTCGTAACCATAAAAACTGAACCTGCTACAAAAAAGTTAGTGCTCAAAGGTTTATTTTAATAAACTACAAGGATTATTGTGTAATTAATTTATCAATTAACTATGGACATGTATTTATATAGATGTGTGATATACATAAATAAGAGTAAACAACACTTTGAGTTTCTGTGTATCGGGCGATTGACACGTAAGGTTAAGTCCTTAGGATTTCCAAAAGCCGTCAATGTATCCCCCTCCCCCGTCAAGTTAACGTCAATTTGGCAGTTCATAAGTGGGTGAGAAGTCCTTTATACCCCTAATCATTATTGTATAATTATTCCTAATCACCCTTAATTCCATACATTCATCAGGGTTTCAAAATTCACCCCAAATTCCTGTAATGACTAAACCCTTTCTGGGTTCAAAATGAAGGAAACCCTTGAGAGTCGAGCTTTCTAGCTATGGCCTACCATCCTTATCAAAGCAAATAGTACAAGTTCCACATCAAAATATGCTTTATCAGAACCATGTAACTTAAGTATCACAATAATTTAAAGATTTGTTTCCAATCAACAAATTCGGATTAATTTACATCTTTAGGGTCAAGCCACAAGTCTATATATCAGTATCACATATCTAAGTTAGCAAGTGTTCTTCCCACTCATCAAACATAAATGCGAACAACGATTTAAGTTCTAATAAACATGATAAAAATATAAAGAGATAAAGGAGCCCATAATCTTTTTTGAAGTGGCATATTCAAGTTTCAAAAAGGCAGTTTGTAAGCGGGTCGGTTTTATTCATTATCAAACTCAAATCCTCCAATACAATCCAACCCCATCCCCTCAATCCGTCTTCTCGTAAACTCACAATTCAATCGCAAAAGCCCAACGTTTCCACTCTCGTCCTCACCATCCTCAACCATAATGTCACCCCCCAATCCACCTTTCAAATTCCACTGGATTTGGTCCGAACCAGACGAGATCTGTTTACTCCAGGGCCTCCTCGATTCTTTCTCTCAAGTGTTCTCCTTCCCTAAAGATCTGACACCTTTTACGCCCAATTCTCCCATGAAATGTCCTGACCCTATTCCAAATCCTAGCTCTTGTTGGGGTGAAAGCTTAATCCAGGATTGAGCAAAGATGTGGCGGGTGGTGTCGATTATGTGTAGTAAACGACTGTTTTGAAACCTAGGTTTGATTTGGCTCTGAATTTGGCAATTCTGCATCACCATGGACTACTTTTGTTGTTGTTAATGTGTAAGAGAGAGGGGGAGAGATATGAGATAATAGGGAGAAAGGTTGTTATTAATGTGTAGAGAGATAGAGAGAGAAAGGGGGTTGATACATAGATAACAAAGATATGGATGAATTTGGTGGTTGTTTAAAACAATCCTTCTCCTTAACGATCAAACTGACGTTGACTTGAAGGATGGGGGTACATGGATGGCTTTTGGAAACCCTGGGGGATTCAACCTTATGTTTTAAGAAATAGGGACTCAAAGTGTCAATCGCCCCATACTGTAGGGATCAAACTGCAGTTTACTCTATAAATAATATTTCATTGGTTACATTCAACTTCGTTAGAGCTACAAATATATATTATGTGTCTAAATTAGGTCTATCATGAATGAGAAATAATTTTTCAAAGTGAGGTATCTGATATGAAAATAGTTTGAGTTTTATGGTTCCCTCCAATAGAAGAAAGATAAATTTGGTATAAATTTATAAGTAAGAAAGTCGTAAAGTATGACAAGTTCTAGAACATGAATTTTTACTTGACTTTTACTCAAATACCTATACGTGCATGGAAGTGTAAATCCTATGTCTAAATGGCTTTAAAACCATTATTCGTGTAAACTTGCGTCTTGTGAACATGAATTTCGCTCCAAATTGCAAGCTCGCGGAGGTCGAGTTTGGAACTAATTCATAGTTTTAGACCTAGGTTTAACCTCTAAAGTAGTTAAGTTCTCCAAAATACATGTGTGTGTAAGATATCTAATCTACAATATTGACTAGTAAGGTAGTTTTTGGTAGAAGTTAGTTGAAGGCGGAATGAAATGGATCATTTTGAGAGAATAAAATAAAACATATTTGGTTATATGCGTTAATATAATGGATCATTCTGTAAGGAATGTAATTCCTTCCATTTTAAGTATTATATTCCTTAGGAATAAATGCTTTTTTTATTCCTTGAAGCAATGGTAAGAAATCTATAATTATTGTTATTATTTTATCGATGTTGTAAGGCCGATCAAAAATATGTTTAAAAAGTGTGCCCTATTCACCTTTACTAGTAAAGAGCAGGTATGGTATTGAATCCATGAAGAATTAGTGGGAAATGTTAAAAGTCATTCTTTTCATGGATTAACTAATTCTAAAGCTATTATCTTTTGTTTTGGTTGGGAGAGTTGTTTAAAAAACAAGTTTGATTGCTTTAGTTGTATACTATTATGAGAGAAATATCAATTTCGGGCAGTGAAGTGAATCGAATAACCTAGATTGTTACCAACTGGAAATCACATAGACATGATTTGTTAACATACTTATTTTGATAAATAATTAAAAGATAGTTTATATAGTCACAATGCTCTACGGTAAATAATTTATGCAACTAAACAGTAATCTACTTATTTACCAATTCTAGGTTAAAGGTAAAAGAAACAATGACAACTTAGAATTTAATCCCAATTGTTGATGAACAAAACAAAATAACTGATGAAAACAATTTTATGTTCACAATCCTACAACTGCTTAACAAAAACAATAAACATGTAGATTCAACTAACCGCATTATTATTATTATGAAATCTAAAATCTCATAGTTTAACACATTAGAACACAGTCAAATATGCTTACATCATTGTTGTTGTTAAGGTGTTATATATATATATATATATATTCACTTTAATGAAGTATTTCATTCTTTCGTGTTTTTCCATGTACCAAACAACACAACGTAATGATCCATTTTATTTCCCTAAAGGTAACCAAACAAGACAAGTGAATGATAATGATCAATTTCTTTTCATTGTTCATTTCATTCTCTCGTTCATTCATTACCTCCTACCAAACACACCCTACGTGGTAATAGAACAGACGAGGGAATGGTACGGACGAGGTAATAGAATGAATCATTACCATTTCGTGTCTTGTTTGGTTACCATGTGGTAAAGGAGTGAATAATTACTTAGTTTTATTTGGTAAGCAAGAAAAAATGAATGAATAAAATCGGTGATGAGCGGCGATGGTAGAGGCGATGGTGGTGGCGGTGGGTGGCGATGAAGGCTACGGTACGCAGGGGGGTGGTTAATATACACCAAATGCAACATATAAATTATAGTAAATAAGGTCTAAAATCAACCCTTTTTAGTACTAATGTTGGGAAAAAGTGTTTCTTTTTATACTCTTAATTTTCAGGACTAAAAGGGCTTAAATGTACAAAAGGAATAAACTGACGGCGAAAACCAACATAAATACAAAGAAAGGAAGTTGACACCTCATACCGACCCTCCGAGCTTCATCCAAAAACCAAAACATCAAATCAGAAGACAAGCACGAGGTCGTGCCATCAAGGCATGGGGTCGTGCACCACTCAAGATTCCAGGAAAAATAAGACAAAAATGAAGCAGAAAAGAGACAGGGGTCGTGTCCCATAGACACGGGGCCATGGTCAACTCCCGGATATGCATATCTTGGATTGTACAAGTACATGAGCCACAGGGTTGTGCCGTTGACACACGAGACCGTGTAAGCATACGGACTGACACAACTCATTAAATGAATACAGAGAAGAAGAAGGAACGGGGTCGTTCCCACCAGGCATGGGGCCGTGTAAACCATCTATTTCCAACTATAAATAGGGGTGCTTGGTTAAATTGCAATTTATCCCTTGGCAAACCACTTCTTTCACACCTGCCACCACTCCACCACCACAATACCTCCATCACCCATCTTTAGAGTGTGTAGTAATCTAGGGATTCAAGATTGATCGTAATAGTTTTGTCAAATAAAGGCCATGATTGGCTAATCTTTTACATCACTTGGTGAAGACAAGTCTTTTATGTATTACCTTTTATTTCCAAGCTTTGGTTAACTTTTTAATTGGGTTTATATTAATGAATTTTATATCTAGTTTTTTATATTGAAAGTGAACTTTATTCTATCATCTCTTCATGTTTTGTTGATACACTAATCCATTTCTTTACGGTCTATATAAAGCACGTTAACTGTCTGGAAGGGGGTTAGAAGGGTGGTTTGGGTATAGTTCTTACATCGTTCAGTGTATAGATCCTGTGAGGACTTGATTCAAGCTTATTAGGACTTCCTTTGAGTAGGGATGGCAAAAAAGCCCAAGCCTGCGGGTATACCGAAACATACGGGCCGGGTATACCCGAAGCCCAACGGGCATGGGTTAGGTATGGGCTTAAAAAAGAAAAAAATTGGGTATGGGTATGGGTATGGGATTAAATGATACCCGCCCTATACCTGGCCCGTTTACCCGAATAATACCGAAAAGTATCATATTATAAATTTCCACATTAATAAACTTAGTACATGTACTTATTACCTTCTCTGTAGTACTTGGGTCTAGTCTTTTAGTCATATGTGGATATGTATTTGGCAGGTGTTTAGTGAACAAATAACTTATTTTTAAGCATGTATATTGGATATGGAAGCTACCACCCTTTATTATGGGGTTGTTTTTGCAATTAAGTTGCCCTGATACAATTACTTAATTAAGTAATTGTTTTGATTTAGTTTGGTATATGTGGTCTAAATATAATATGTAAGTTATTAATCATATTTTCATTTGTTATAGTTACTAAAATAGTAAATTATATAAACATCAAAGTATAAACTTGCACATTTGTCTCAACGGGTATTTTTAAGAAATTAACGGGTATACCCGATATCCGCGGGTATGCCAGATACCCGACGTAATTACCCAACAAATACCGATGGGTAACGGGCCGGGTATGGGCCAAAGAATTACAACCGGGTACGGGCCTAGGATTACCAATACCCGGCCCAAGCTCGGCCCATTACCATTCCTACCTTTGAGGCAGATAACATCAAATCGGGGGAAGTAAGAACGGACTTGACTCCTTATGAATAAACTACTAATAAAACTTTAAATCGGTCTTGCGGGACTGTATCCCCGCTGACTCAGACCACTATGGCTGAGGGTAGCGTTGTCTCCAAAAGAGGAATATGCCACATTTTGCATTGATAACTCACTTAATTATCTTTCAATATTTCGGACTTGCGGGACTGTATCCCTGCTGACTTAGACCAATATGGTCGAGGGTAGCGTTGCCTCCAAAAGATGGACATGCCACTATAACCAAGATAATCTTTTAAAAAACCCAAAGTACGGAAATCATCAAAGGATACGTAAAAGTTGAGTCGGAACCAAGTGATTCTGTCTTATCTATTTGTTTCTTTTATTTATTTTAATTTCTTTTTAATTTATAAAAATCTTTTCTCAAAATTTGGTTAGATTAGACGTTGACGATATTACGGTATTAAAAGCTCTTGTGTCCTTGAACGACCTCAGTATCTTACCATCACTATACTATCGCCAACAATGGGTGCACTTGCCCTAGCGTGTTGTAGAGAGTGATAGTGTTATATAGTGTCTTAGAAATTTAAATCTTGATAAACGAGTAAAAAGTGCTTAAAGATATAATAAAAATCACACACACTCACATCACGTCAGTGGTGGCAACTATGGTGGGTTGTGGGTGATGCGTTGAGGTGTTATTAATAAAGAGTGAAAGAGGGAATTGAATGAAAAAACAGAGAGGGGGGGGGGGGGACATTTTGTGGGAATGTAATATCTTGTATAATGGACATTTCCATTCCATTGATTAACCAAACACTTTCTTGCACTCCATCACAATGGTCGATTCCATTACACCTCCAATTCCTACATGCCAAGCACTACCTAAAAGTTTAAAGTTTCTTCCTTTTAAGGAAACCTGACAACATAGAAGGTTAACTAAGTGCAATGTAAAGTAAGCAAGAGTTTAAAGTTCCTACCTTTAAATTTGTATATTATGTGTTATCTAAGTAATAATTAGTTATTATACAAAGATAAAGGAATTAAATCTTATGAAAAAACCCAACAAAATTTTTACTTATCTTATTCTCATAAAAAGTCAAAGGATTTTCATCAATGACAATATCTAGTGCTTGGGCGTTGGGGAAACCCTAACCATCGGCAACTTAATCAGAGACATTTCATGAGAAATTGGGCATGGGTAAAGACTTCACTAGTATATCAACGACATATATTGGTGACAAATCACTTAGGGCTACCTCATTAACTAGTCTCTTTGTCAGTATTCCATCAACAATATTCCATAAAAACTAGCATAGTAAACCTTTACCGTAACTAATAGCTTTTGTCTATAAAAGTCTTAGCTAATCGTTCCTATAATTACCATATGGCTTGTAGGCTAGCGGTATTAAAGTGCGTTGTGAAGAAGTTTTACTCCAAGTGGGTTTTAATCCCATAGTGGACATTGGTGTACATTTAGGAATAAATTTAGTGAGTGTATGAGTTAGAAGTTCTAAGAAAATTATTATTATGGTTACTTCATCACCAAAATTTTGAAAACCATAAGTGCATATATAGACAACTCGAACTTCAAAATTAGGGTTAAGGGAGAGCTTAGGAGCTCCAAGCCCCGGGTGGGAACACCACCCCCACGGTTTTTGGCGAAAAAGTTTTCACCAAAATTTAGTGAGCACTCACTAATTATAGGGGAAGTTGGGAAAGGGGAAAAGTGTGTGGGTGGGTTGGTAATTGTTTATTTGGTTATTTGGGAAAAAATGGGATGATACCATGCATTATGAGGAAAGTTAAAGAAATTCGAGGAGTACTGAGAAAAGTGAAGAAAAGAAATGATATAGCGTTGACGGATCACACAAGAAAATATGAAAAAAATAGAACAACTCTACCCTTATCAGAATTATCAAGCACTATGTTTCATTAAAAGTTTATATGAAACATCTTTTAGTTTCCCAAGTTAGTTATTCCTCTTCAATTATCATCATATTAATAGTCATATTGGTATCGGGTAATGGAATGAACGAGGGAATGGAATAGACGAGGTAATGGAATAGACGAGATAATGGAATGGACGAGGAAATGGAATAGATCATTACCATTCCATGTCTTGTTTAGTTACCATATGAGAATAGAATGAATTATTACCGTGTATTGTTGGTAGGCGACAAAAGACGAAGGAATAAAATTGGCGATGGTGGTGATGATTGTGGGTGGTGATCGGTGGTGGTGATTATGGGTGGTGATAGCTGGAGATGGTGGTGGGGTGGTGGTGGGTGGTGGCGGAGGTTGTGGTGGGTGGCAGTGGCAGTGGGTGGCTGCGGGGATGGGTGACAGTAACGGGGTGTGTGGTGGTGGTGACGCTGGTGAGCATCGATGGTGGTTGGTGGCGACAGAGGCGACTGTAACGCTTCACATTTCTGGTCTTTCCTTATTTAGAAGGTGTAATCGTATTTCTATATTTTGAAACTTGTATCGTACTTTGTATCTTTCATTTCAACTCGGACCATGATGGCTGTTTCACATTGTGTCGTTGGCAAACTTTTCAAAAAGCTCTTTATACTCATCTCAATCTTAGTACCGTTTTCCATCCTCAATCCGACGGTTAAACTGAGCGTACTATCCAAACTCTAGAGGATATGCTTCATTCATGCGTAATCGATTTTGGTTGCAACTGGGATTCGCACTTGCTTTTTGTAGAATTCTCGTACAACAACAGTTATCATGCTAGTATTCAAATGGCACTATTTGAAGCATTGTATGGTCATAAGTGTCGCGCGCCTATCTGTTGGCACGAGATCAGAAAAGCTCAAATCACTGGTCTCGAGCTTATACAAGAAACAACGGACAAGATCCTATAGATTTGTGATAATTTACTCAAAGCTACAAGTTGACAAAAGAGTTACGTTGATAAGAGGCGCAAGCCCTTAGAATTCAACGTTGGTGACCATGTACTTCTCAAGGTATCCCCTTGGAAGGGTGTAATTCGTTTTTGGTAAGAAAGGAAAACTCACTCCTCGCTACGTGGGTCCTTTCAAGATTCTCGAGAGGATTGGCAAGGTAGCATATCTACTGGACCTACCTTAAGAACTCAATAACGTTCACCCAACGTTTCATGTTTCAAATCTAAAGAAGTGTCTAGCTGAAGAAGGACTTCAAGTTCCACTCGACGATCTTCAAATCAATGAGTCCTTGCACTTTGTGGAAAAACCGGTAGAAATCCTGGACCGAGGAACCAAGCAACTAAGGCGTAACCGCATTCCCATAGTCAAGGTTCGATGGAAGGCAAACATGGCGCTGAGTTCACTTGGGAACTCGAAAGTGAAATGAAGACCAAGCACCCACACCTCTTCGTTGAGTCTTCCTCTTGAATAAATTTCGGGACGAAATTTCCTAAAGGATGGGAGACTGTAACGCTTCACATTTCTCGTCTTTCCTTATTTAGAAGGTGTAATCGTATATCTATATTTGGAAACTTGTATCATACTTTGTATTTTTCATTTCAAATCTTGTAATCTAGGATTTTGATCATAATGGAAACTTTATTCAATACTTATACGTCTTCATACACTTGATTCATACTTTGCAATCTTTAAAACGTGATTACATGCAAGAAACTTATACTTGAATACTCGAAACTCAGCTATGGTGTGCATTATACTTATACATCATCCTCTCATGTTTAAAACACTTAAAACCGGCTAAAATTCGTAAAAACAGCCTCAACTAATCCCTTCGTACGAGTTGAAACTCATTTCGTACGAAGTGTGCACCCTTGTACAAGATGGAGCACGCCTCGTACGAGGTGGACACACTTCGTACGAAGTGACGTTGGCAGCGAGTTTTCCTATAAATATAGACGCAATCCACCACTTCACACTTTCCGTACACACTCTCTTTCACTCTCAAATCCCTGGATTTTCAGCCGATTCAGCTCAAATCCTTCTAAGTGAGTTTAACTCACTAACACCTAGTAATTTTACAACTTATTCTTCTTATTTTACTTCTTTTTTTTCTTTATATCATGTGTGGCAAGCTGACCTAGTTAATCTTCCTCATAGGATTGGATTAGTGTTCTAGCTAAGTGAGAACGTTGGGAGCCTCGGCTACCCGAATTAAGTTCCACACCTCACTTGAACATTTTGCATATTACTTCTTCTACACTCATGACCAACTGGGTTATTGCAACCTTGCGCTTTGTGAATCATATAACGAGATTTAACATCTCCATGCTTGACTTCTATGACAAACTTGACTAAATTATACCTAAACTATACATACTTTCCGTATTTTCCTAATAAACGGGTCTAAATAGTATATTTATCACTTTTGATTAAGTATCCTGGTCTTAGACCATTCTATCTCGTTGCCAATACCCTGTTTACAAAAATTAGTGTCGAAACAGGTGCACAATGAGCTAGATCATTCCAGAAACAGTCTCTTCGCACGAGGTGGTCAGTCACTTCATACGAGGTGGATGGCCACTTCTCACGAGATGGAAAGTCACCTCGCACGAGGTGGACATTTCGTACGAAGTGGCATTTTCCCGTTACTTTCGTATTTCCTGTGTTCCGTATCTTCTGACTCAGAATATGAATCTTTCACCAAAATACAGTCTATTCACGCACCTCTGTTACCCCTTTTAGGGTGACTCCTGTGTGCATCACTTCAACACTCCAACTCAATAACCCGCAAACTTTTAGAAAGCATGCAAAACTGTGAGCATACACGACCCCGTTTTTACTTTTACACATTTGGGGTGCAATACATGTACTTTATACAATCACATAAACATGCTTATACACAAATCACAAAACAATCCTTGACTATGCTCTATGTGCTATACTTGAAATCACACATGCTAATGCCCGAAATGCTCATACTTAGTCATTAATTTCGATCAAGCCTCCCTTCACATGTACAACGCTATAGGAGTAACGCACCGCCCGTGAACTTGAGGTCATGTTAAGTTAAACACATACGGTCTTTTCATTGCTATGATTAGATTACGCTAGCGGGAAACTTTGGGTTGACTAGTATAATGGCATGCTCGTATATTACATGTTAGCCTCGAGATTAGACATTTATGTACGAGGATTTGTTTAAGACGTTGTTACTATGCTGTTACTAAAACTTGCATACTCGCCAATGCCTTGTGTGTTGAACTATACTTTAACATGTATTGCAGGTTGAATGTTGATGATGATGACATTGGAAACGAGTGGGATGACTTGGATACTCATCTAGATTTTGTATTAGATATGTTGTTGTACGTGTATCTCATTTCAAACATGTTGTATTTGATTTCAAACGATTGTACTTGATCATTATTAATTAAGTGAAATTTTGTCATCTTAATTACTTATCGCAATAATAGAAGTTATGATGTCTCGAGCAATCACAATACGTCTGCCCCGATGATTCCGCCATCAGTTGGGGTGTGACAGCGACGAGCAGTGGCAGGTGGGTTGCAGCGGTGGTGGGTGGTGGCGTCGATGGTTGCGGTGGGTGGCGGCGGAAACGAGTAGAGGTGATGGTAGTGTCGGATATGTGGTGGCGGTAGGTGCCAACGACGGTGGTCGTGGGTGGTGGTTGGTGGCAGCGAAGGTGGTGACGGGTTGCATGTAGCAGCGGCGGTGGGTGGTGGCGGCGAGGGTGATGGGTACGGTGACGTGTGGGTGGTGGCAACGGCTAATGGCGGTGGTGGTGGCGACGGTACTAGGCGTCGATGGTGGTTGGTGGCGGCGGAGACTGCGATTGGTGGAAACTATAGTGCGTGGGTGCGGCGGTAGGTAATGGCACTAGAGGTTGTGGTGGGTGGCGGTGGCGGGTGACAACGACTGGTGGATGGCGGGTGGGGTGGGCGTCGGTGGTGGGTGGTGGCGAGGGTAGTGGGTTGTGTTGTTAATAAAGGTTACAAGAGGAAATGCAATGAAAGAAAACATAGGGGGCAGATGGAATAATTTTGGGGAATGAAACCAAACACCCTTTTCTTCATTCCCTCGTAATGGTCCATTCCATTACGACTCTCATTCCTGCATACCAAAAACTATTTGTTTAATTTATTGGTTATAATAATAATAATAATAAATGTTTTATTCTTTTTTACTTAGAAAAAAATAAAAATTGAAAACTAATATGTGATTTATGTTATTTCTTACTACTAGTATCTAGGACCTGCGCTTTACGGTAGGACTGTTAAATCAAACCAAATGTAGAAGTAAAAACGTTGACCACGTGTTGTAGCGTGTCAACTTGCATAAATTAGACTGAAACATAAAGCATATAAAAGAATAACTAAGTTGACTTAGGACCCGAGCATTACGATAGGGTCGTTAAACCGCAAAACAAAATTACGTAAAAACTTTGAACCACAAATACGCGTTACAGTGTGTTAACTCGCAAAATTTAGATTAAAACGTAAAACGACAACTTTGCAAAAGATAAAATGTATATGAGATCCAAGTTGAAAGTGAAAAGTGTTGAAGTAAAAATGAAAAATGTTTTGTGACAAGGATGTAAAACACAAAAACTATAAGTGTGAAAATTGTAAAAAATTGAATTGTAACACTTACTAACAAACCAAAGGCTGAAATGAAATGTGTTTTTGCTTATTGTACTTAAAGCTATCATAACTTATACAAATTGGATAGTATGTTCAACTCAAAACCTTTTTATAAAGGGATATTGAATTTTAATAACCTCAATTTTCACCAGTTGGTTATTAACACTCTTAACTTTCAGTTTGTACACCAGCACTTTCAACTTTCAACTTATTGGCTGAGAACACTCCCTAACTAACTAAACCCTAACCTAGTTAGTTTTTGCTGATAGTGCATCTGATGTGGCCCATTTTGCTGACGTACATATGACGTGGCAATTGATGTAGCATTTTTTGCTGACGTGCCAAATGACATGGCATTTTTTTAATGATGTGGCAGCTGACATGACATTTTTGATGACGTGGCAGCTGACATCAGCTAACTGGGTTAGAGTTCAGTTAGTTAGGGAGTGTTATCGGCCAATAAGTTGAAAGTTGGGAGTGCTGGTGTACAAATTGAAAGTTGGGAGTGTTATTGGCCAATTGGTGAAAGTTGGGTTATTAAAATCTAATATCCCTTTTATAAACTAATAGAGGGAATTAACATGTGGGCCTTGTTTTCTCAACTAAACTACACCATGAATTTTCATATCTAGGATAGAACCTAGGGGTGTCAATTGTGTCCGATTGATAGGTTAGTGGGTTGACGGGTTATGGAGTAATGCGTTGATTGGTTGAAATGTTCAACCCGAACCCGACCCATATAAATTCGGGTCAACACGAACTCAATCCGTTTAACCCATATTTTAAATGAGTCATACAAGTTGACTATTTATTATGAGTTACTGGGTTTTAAGTGGGTTATCGATAACATGTCTAATGATGAGTATGAGCGTGACAAATAAATAATATAATGTGTCAAAACTAATATTATTATAGCCAACCATGTAAAATAGAAACGCTAAAAACAAAAACAAAAATATAAAATATTTTTTCTAAATAGTTAAACAGGTTAATGGGTCAACCCTAACCCGCCCTTTTTAATACGGGTCAACCCGAACCCGACCCACTTTTTAAACGGGTCGTATTAGTCGACCCAAACCTGTTTTTTTCCGTATCGTGTTGATGGGTCGTGTCAAGAATTGCCGCCCCTAATTGAAGTTAAGCCTTATCTCCTAAGAAACATTTGTGTCTATGACTAGGCTACACCTCAATTTTTCATCGTTGCATCCTAAGACACATTTATCTCTATCACTAGGCTACAACCCAATTTTTATGGTTGCATATTAACTATTGAGAATCGAACAATCTCATTTCTTCACCGTTGATATACTAGTCGTAGTCACTTCATCACCCTAAACTCGATAACATTAAGTGGATGAATAAACTATAAACATATAGAATGTCTTTAAGATCTTAAAATATATCAAGCACCATTTTCCATTCTAGTTTAAACATTCAAAATAAATAAAAAAACAAAATATTACAATATTTTCTGAAAATCGTTAAATTCCCCCAATTACTTGTATATATTTATTCAATTTTATATCAAATTAACCAAAACAATAATGTATTATATTATAACTATCTAATGGTTAAAAAAGTGCAATAGTATTTTTTTAATTAATTTATTTAAAAAGGATTTTAAAAACATGAAACCTAAGATGTGGTGTATCAACCCTGAGACTTGTCTCAGTGGTAGAGGCAATGAAGGATAGAGTGCAGGGGACCGAGAGGTCACCAGTTCGATCCCGAATCCAACCCGAGTTTTCTATTACAGTTCATTTATTTCAGACGGTCGGCTCTTGTGGAGGGTGCAACTTCTGTCAAGTGACAGGGTACTGGAAATTTTCTCGGGATAGCCAAGCCACACTCGGCCAAAGTGTGGGCCCGGTTAAAACAACATAGTCCTTGGCAATGAGTGGGGTGGCTGGCCTGCGATTTGTGGGTGTGAATTAACCGTTTGTTGTAAAATTCACCTATAAAAAAAAGAAAGAATGTAGTGTATCCGTGTATATTTTCCTTTACAATATTTACTTCGTTCCATAAATAGCCCCTCATTCACGGGAGTAAATTGTACACCATCACTACCAGTTATATACCCCATTATTAATTTTATATTTGGTGCCGATTTGTTGATGAAATATCAAAATCAATGTCACTATAGTATATTATATAGTTACAAAAGTACTTTAAGGTTTGTACTGTGACATCAAACACTATTACTTTCAATGTGATGTTATTACACTTAGATTAGATAGTAGAGGACATCTTTAGTAAAAAGTTCTTTTTTGAGTTAAATGATTGATTGGTCCCTGTGGTTTGCAAAAAGTTCAGCGTTGGTCCCAGTGGTTTATTATTTACACTCGTGGTACCCAAACTTGTAAAAAATGAACTCGCTTGGTTCCTTGCCCTAACTTCAGTTAAATAACTCTGTTAAAACATCCTATGTGCCTGGCACGAGAGGGCAATTTCGTCCATTCAGTCCAGTTCATTATAAAAACCACCTTATCCTCCTTTTTTCCCTCAAAATTAACGACCATTTTTCCTCCCCTCACCTATGTTTCTCCAGGAACCCTAGAATGGCAACCTGTCGCTGTGGAAAGTTAGCCGTCATTCGCACATCATGGACCGACAACAATCCAGGACGACGATACTATGCATGTCTATCACCGGTAAGCATTAGGGTTCATTAGTAGATGTTCATTTTGGTTTCAATTTTTTTAAATGTTTGATATGACAGGAAGTCACTTGTCCTGGATTTGTTCGTTGGTTTGACCCGCCAATGTGCCCACGAGCTGTTCGCATCATTCCAGGCTACTCCGAGCAAGAAACAGGGCCGATCAAGAAAGGGATGAACTAAGGACTGAACTGAGATGGAAGAACACCCTGATCTTAGTACTATTGTTTCTGCTAGTGTTACAGTTTGCAATGTTGTTAGCTTGACTGCAATGTTAATTATGTAATTCGACCAAATAATAGTAGAATGAATTTTGGATATTCATAGATATTGTGGTTGTGGCAAACAAAACTGTGTATATTGACATGTTAAATAAAGCGCAAAAGCGTTACGGACGAAAAATGTTAAATAAAGCGCAAAAGGGATACGGACGACCAATGTTAAATAAAGCGCAAAAGCGAAACGGACGACCATTGTTTTATAAAGCGCAAAAGCGATACGGACGACCAATGTTTAATATAACGGAAAAGCATGTTAAATAAAGCGGAAAAGCGACACGGATGACATTTATTGCCATCACTTAATATCCAACAAACCTAATAAAGACTCAACAACTCCAATTTATGACCCTGCCCAACAAATGTAATAAAGACATACTCAATTTCCAAACACAGCAATAACTATAATAGCCAATTAACATTTCCAAAATGGTGGCATAAGCATAAGCCACAATAGTGCATACCAAACATAATAAAGACAAGCAACAGTTAACAAGTATTGTTTAAAGCATACGGCTGAATAACATAACAAAAAGATATTTAAAATCTAGCCCTTCATCAGTTAAGCGTATACAGCTTATTCTTGACCTGCAGAGCCACCATCAGCAGCAGAACCACCAGCAGAACCACCATCAGCAGCAGCTGCAGAACCACCTTCAGCACCCATTCCTTTCTTTGCAGCCTTGCAACCTCTTGAATTATGGCCCTTCCCTTTGCATTTCTTACAGGTTACAGACCCACCCTTTCTAGTCAGCTTCCCTTTCTTCTCCAATATATCTTCAACCTCCACTTGGTCTTTTCTCCTCTTCTTCTTTGGCCTGCCAGCTTGTTTGTGGCGAAGTGGAGGGGTCAATGTTGTTGGAACTGGTGATATT
The DNA here is from genome assembly GCA_947069175.1 of Scalesia atractyloides. Classification (NCBI taxonomy): domain Eukaryota; kingdom Viridiplantae; phylum Streptophyta; class Magnoliopsida; order Asterales; family Asteraceae; genus Scalesia; species Scalesia atractyloides. Next base: position 30,011,592 of record CAMTDV010001634.1, read on the forward strand.
GGCCAGAGTTTGGGACCATTGATTGGACCAACCTTGTAGGCATAAGCCTTTTTCCAAGTGTCCAGATAGTAGCATGGATGAACCCAAACCTCAGGTGGCCCCACCTTTTGTTTGTGTGCAGCCATATCCCAGTTAACAGCTACGGCATGCTTACATGGGATTCCTGAAATTTCCCACCTCCTACAAGTACAAACCCTTTGTTCAACATTCACAACATATTGCCCAAGAGTCCCTTGTACCTGCCACCTACTATCACCACACCATTTCACACTGCATTCGGCTGCAGCCTTCTTGATCTCATCAAAGATCTCTGTTATCTTTGGTGTGAGGGGGCCCTTACACTACTGTTGCACCTTCATCACATTGACTATTCTCTTCATCAAATACTCTCTAAGATATTCCAAACATGAAATGATTGGCTTTTCCCTCCCTTCAACAGTCTTGTCATTAAAAACTTCGCACATGTTGTTTAGTAGAACATCGGATGTGCCCAACCTACACATTGATAACCAAAAAAGAAATGTATAAAGTGATAAATTCCTTTGGTGCTTAAATTAGCAACTAGTCTAATCTTTAAAGTGAATATTACCTGTGAAGTGAGATCTCGACCAATGCTTTGGTGGAATTTGTGCCAACCATTTGTATGCTTCCTCGTTGAACTTCTTCAACTCTTCCATTTTATCCCTAAACTCAGGCACTATTACATAAGAACAATCATGAATAACAAGTCAGTAAATTGTTGACCCAACACTTGAATGAATAAATGCTTAAAAGTAAGTACCGGTTCTGGCAGTTGCACATGCCCATAAGCAATCTTTAAAGCCTTTGCCCCTCCATTTTAACTTCATATTCTGGTGAATATGCCTAAGGCAGAACCTGTGTTCTGCAGCTGGGAATACCTTTTCAAGTGCTGGAATAAGGCCCTAAATTTAACACCCAAAACAGCAAACATGTTAAAATCAAAACAATCAAATCAATAAAAAAACATATTTATATACAATTCAACTCTAAAAAGTAAGGCTAACCTTTTGTCTATCAGATATGAAGGTAAAATGTGAGTTGCTTTGTAGTGTTAGGTCATCTTTGAGACATTCCAAAAACCATGTCCAAGAATCCTTGTTTTCTGCTTCTGCAATTGCATAGGCCAGTGGATAGAGCCTGTTGTTGGAATCCAAGCCTACTGCAACTAATACCTGACCCTGTTGAGAACCCTTCAAAAAAAAGCCCCATCTAAGCCTAGTATGTCCCTCCCACATTCCTTGAAGCCTAGCTTCAGTGGACCCAAACAGATGTAAATCCTCTTGAACACCCTTGTTGGAGAAGGTGGTTTGGGTTCAGACTCAACTTCAATTTGCACGGTTGTGTTTGGATTTGCACTTTGAAGCTCTATTATGTAATCCCTAAGCCTTGCATATTGTTCCTTGTTGTCCCCTTGAACTTCCTTCGAAGCAAGTATCTTTGCCCTAAAGGCTTTCATCCTTGAAACCCTTAATTCATACTTCCTTGACAGCTCTTCTTGGATGGTCCTCACTGAGATGTCTTTGTTACATTCAACCAATCTCTTCACAGAAGGGTCCTTAGCCATGAACTTTACTGTAAGGTGTAGACTTTCTCTAGCTTGGAGACAGGTGTGCTCTGCCTTGTGAGTTTTCACTGTCCAAGTTTCAACGTCATCTTTCTCTTTAGCCACATACAACATAAATGTACAAGCTGCCTTGTCTAATCTTTCTTTTCTTTTTCTACAGGATATGGCATTGGCACTTAGTGCCAATGCTGACTTTTGAGACTCCCTAAGAGATTCCCTGGAACTGGGCCTAACAGCAGACTCACTGGGCTTGGGCCCAACAGTAGATTTTCCCTTATTGCCTTTCTTGGATACTTGTTTTACAAACCCATCACCTTTCTTATAAACTGGTACATTACCTTCACAAATGACTCTTATCCTAGCCTTGTCATTTCTCAAAAATGACAACTCCCTTCTGGTAAGAACGGCATGCTGCCTAACATGTTCTTTAACCTCCTTTGCAGATCCAAATTGTTGACCAAAGTAAAACCTCGCCTCATGCATCCTAGTCTTTCCATGTTCAATGTCAACAGTTATTAGATAATTTAACAAATGCTTACGTAAATAATAAACATTTAAGTAAACAGTTAGTTAAACAAATGCTAACCTTTTGTTTATGCCTGATTTCCCTTAGCTTCTTGCTCCTTCTTGTTTCAAAATCTTCCATTGATTCATCAGTTAAGCTATCAAATGATTCATAGCTAAGGTTATCATCAATTTCCTTTTCATAATCCACTTCATTTCTAACACTACTAGTGCCAGAATTAAGGCTGCCTACATATTATTCATCCTCATCTACAAAAGTATTGAAGTCCCTCATATAAACTTCTGTTTCTTCCACCTCATAATCATTGTCAACAATGTAGTCACTGTCTTCAGCCTGTCACATCCCGACCCGCAGCGGAAAAGGTGATCGGGGCATGATTGGGTTATCATCAAAGCTCATGACATTTATTATACGTTTTATATTCATTAATACAATTTAATGGAAAGTTTACAATAAGAATTACAACATGTTCTAACTATCAATCTAAGCTTCTTTGTTCTCTTCTAAGGCATTTCCTATGTTTTCCTCGCTTCAACCTGTTCACCTGTATCATGTGTAAAAGGGTTTTTGGATCAACATAAAGTTGGCGAGTGAATCCTATGGAAAACATTTGAACAAGTTTATCCAATTGATTATAAATAATGTTCATAACCACATATGAGTAAATGTAGATGTAAATTTATTCACACAACACATAATATTAAATATTGCACACACATACATCAAATGATTGTTTTGAGGCACGCGTTGTTCGACTCGTCTCCCACGAGGAACTGATGGGCCTAATGAATGAGTTTTGAGGCACGCGTTGTTCTACGAACTGATGGGCCTAATGAATGAGTTTTGAGGCACGCGCTGTTCTACGAACTGATGGGCCTAATGAATGAGTTTTGAGGCACGCGTTGTTCTACGAACTGATGGGCCTAATGAATGAGTTTTAAGGCACGCGTTGTTCAACTCGTCTCCCACGAGGAACTGATGGGCCTAACAAATAATTTGCATACAACTTGACAATATGTAATACATCACAACAAACAATATTTACATTCTAAGTTTAGATCATATAATGGTATAGCACGAGTTTGAATAAGCGAATTAATTTAAGCGACACATGAAACACCCCAAAACATGAATAAAAAGGGGAATTTGTAAGAATTCACTCACAGTGGGTGCGTTCGGTTGATGATGTTGAATGCACGCGAAGTGGTTTTAACCACGAGTGAAATTAACCTAGATAAATATCATTATGGTTCGGTAAGTAAACGGATTTTATTAATCTATTTTAGTAGGATTGTTGGGTGTATTTTTGTGAGTTTAAGGCTATTTTCTAACCTTAAAAATGTTATTTTTAAGTATTTTTAATTGATTTTTAATTAAAATAAATAAATAAAAATAATAAAAAAATTTGATTTTTTTGCTACAGTTGACTTTGACTTTGACCGTTGACCGGTTCGAATGCGAATATAAGTGCGCTGGGTGAGGCTCGAACCCGAGACCTCCCGTACGCGTGCACGCAGCTCTACCAACTGAGCTACGTGTCTAACCCGTCATATATCTGTTTTTAATTATATTTATATATTAATTATGTTAAACAGAAAATCCTTTTTTTTAAAAACGATTTTAAATCAAAGAATCGGTGCGCTCCACAGGTCTCGAACGCGGGACCTGTGGCTTATGCAAACACACAGTCCACCGCTGGACTGTGTGTCCAACTTGTTAACTTAACTGATTTTTATTATACTTAAACACAAACTAATTATTTTTATTTCTGACTTATTTAAAAAGGTAAATAATTGTCCGGGTCGATGCAGAAGACCGGACTCGAACTCGTGCACTTTGATTAAACATACACACAGTCCACCACTGGGCTGTGTGTCTAACTTGGTTATTTTTCCGGTTATTAATATACTTAACATATAACAGTGTGACTCCGGTTCGGTTAACAAAAAAATCATTTTTATTAAGGCAGCGTGTGTGTGGAACAGGATTCGAACTCGAGACCTTTGTGTGTTTATTGTGCACACAGTCCACCGCTGGACTGTGTGTCTAACCCGAGTTATAACTTGATTTTAATTATACTTATATGTTACAGGTTCATCGTCTTCTTCGTCAGATTTTAACCAGAGTCGGAAAATCCGACTGGTTCGATGTGTTAAATCATGTTCTTTAGTGTTTTAGGTTAATTATAGATGAGATAAAAGTAAAAAGAAAGGAAAATTAGGCGTGAGGTATACCGACTAGCTTCCTCTGTTTTCCGGCAGAACTCCGGCGACAGCAATCACTTCCGGCGACGAGTGTCTTGCAGCAGAGAGTCTTCAGAAAGCTTACAAAGGATGTGGGTGACTTTGGTATAAGCTCAGAGGGTTTAGTAAGGCTTAGAAGTGGAAGGTTCGGTTTTCCGGCGACGAACAGAATATTTCCGGCGAGTGAGTTTTCGCCGAGAAAGGGTGCGGTTTTGAGCGAAAAGGTTTGCAGAGGTTCGAGGGGGTATTTATAGGGCAAATTATCGATGAACTTGGTCTGATTTCCGACTGGTTTCGTCGGTTATAAAAACTCCGGCGGTTATAACTTTGGTCGCGGACTCAGACGTCGTTTATAACCGATGTAGCGTTTATGTTTTACGTTATAACTGAAAGAAACGTTAAGTTTCGCGAGATTACCGGGATTTCCGACGACTTCAACTTTGGGCGCCGGTTTTGAATTCGGAAAGACACTTTATGAATTAAATGATTCCAATATTTAACAAGGAACATCCGTGGCGCAGTGGTTTAGTGCGCGTGTGTTAAGTTTGTTGCTGGACCGTGACTGACCCGGGTTCGAAACCCGGCAGTAACAAATTGTTTTTATTTTCTTATTTTTGACAGTTTTTCAAAAACTAATTATATATTCCCGTATAATAATTGATTATGTATCGTTTAAAATTATTTTGGGCATTTAATTCGCAACGAAAATTTTAACTGATTATTCGGTTAATAAACGGAGCGGGTTTGGTAAAATCCGTTTTTTGACGGATGTTACAGTATCCCCTGCTTTTTAGAAATTTCGTCCCGAAATTTAAATAGTGATATATTTGACTAAAAGAACGATGGTGTTTAGTTTGACAGTTACATGCTTAGGAGAAGTAAGAGTTTAAGTTTTTGTTTGAGGCGGTAACGTTCCTTGTAAAGGTTAAGTACCCTATTACAGGAATCGCTTTTTGTTGCCTACTGTATAAGTATTGATAAGCAGAAATGGTTGCTAAAAATGATATCATGCATAAGAGTTTGGATACGTTTGGAAAAGTATGGTTATATCCTAAGGCAAAACTTCTAACACTACAACCTACATGGAACATAAATAAACACAACAGCTGATATTTGAACATAAATAAACACAACAGCTAATATTTGAACATAAATAAACACAACAGCTAATATTTGAACATAAATAAACACAACGGCAAATATTTGAATCCACATTCTGATAGCATATATGTTTGAATGGTGGAAGCTCCTCTCTCGTTTGTTATGATGGAGAGGTTAGTTTATGTAGAAATGGAACACAAATCCAATTTCTCTAAATAGCAAGATGATATAAATGTAACACAATTTCAACCAAGGCAATACTATATCCTACATGGAACTTCTCATAACCGCCTGATAATGCCTCTGGTCCTTTGGCAAGAATACTTATATATAGGAAGTACCAGCGGCGTATCCACCATATTCTTGCCAAATTTTCATTGGTTTTATCCACAAGTTATGATTAGTTACCAAGAAACTAATAAATCCTACATAGAACTTCTCATAATCGTCTGACAATGCCTCTGATCCTTTGACAAGAATACTTATATATAGGAAGTACCAGCGGCGTATCCACCATATTCTTGTCAAATTTTCATTGGTTTTATCAGTGAATTATGATTAGTCCTATATAACTCTACAACCAATACAACAAACATAAAATACTGAAATGAAAAATATCTGTGCGATCAAGGCTCAATCAAACGGAGCCGATCGTATTGTATGTACTGAAAATGAAATTGTCTGTGTGCTCAAGGCTCAATCAAACGGAGCCGAGCGTATTGCATGTACTGAAAATGAAATTGTCTGTGCGCTCAAGGCTCAATCAAACGGAGCCGAACGTATTGCATGTACTAAAAATGAATAACTTAATCTAAACAACAATCACACAAACAGCCTATGCATGGAACCTCTCATAACCGCCTGATAATGCCTCCGATCATTTGACAAGAAAACTTATATATAGGAAGTACCAGCGGTGTATCCACCGTATCCTTGTCAAATTCTCATTGACTTTATCCGCAAGTTATGATTAGTTCTATGCGACTCTACAACAAACACCACAACCACAAGATACTGATAATGAAAATGTCTGTGCGATCAAGGCTCAATCAAACGGAGCCGATCGTATTGCATGTACTGAAAATGAAAATTGAAATGTGCGCTCAAGGCTCAATCAAACGGAGCCGAGCGTATTGCATGTAATGGAAATGTAAAATGAACTGTGCCCTCAAGGCTCAATCAAACGGAGCCGAGCGTATTGCATGTAATGAAAATGTAAAATGAACTGTGCGATCAAGGCTCAATCAAACGGAGCCGATCGTTGCGGGCACGCCAAGTTCAACCGCATAATAAAATGGGGAACAAGCTCAAAACCTCATAAATGGGGAGCTGCGGCCTCGGCAAATGCATATACTGAAAACAATAAACAATAATTACTCTAACAGTCTACACATGGAACCTCTCATAACCGCCAGATAATGCTTCTGATCCTTTGACAAGAATACTTATATATAGGAAGTACCAGCGGCGTATCCACCGTATTCTCGTCAAAGTTTCATTGGCTTTATCCTTAAGTTATGTTTGGTTCTATGTGATAAAGAAAAACATAAAACTAAACGATAGAAGTTGAATCTGGATTTTCGGTGTAGAGGACTAGTTGGGTATCTTCGTTTGGGCCGTCATTATCTTCGACCGGATTGGCGTTGATATTGAAGACTCTTCCTCTTGCTGGTGGCCTAGTGGTTGGGTTTTCTTGGTTTACTTGGTTAACTGGGTTTGATTGGGCTTGAGTGTTGATGACGTTAACCAATTGAGGGCATGTGTTTCTAAAGTGGGTAGGGTCGCCACAATTGAAACAAGCTCGAGCATATGGGAACATGGTGTATTGGGGTTGTTGATAGGTTTGGTTTATGGTTTGAGTAGGGGAAAAGGTTTGGTTTTGAAAGGTGCGACAAACCTTGCTCAAATGACCATAGCGTCCACAAGTTGTACATAGCCGACAAGGTAAGGTAAGGGGATGATGATAAAAACAGTTGTTGCATCGAGGGTGAGGTCCAAGATATGGTTTCTTATTTGGGTAAGTTGAGTTGGGTGCCACTTGAGTGATTGGGATAGCTTGGATGGGTATGGCGTGTAAAACTGGTTGATTTCGTTGGGTAGCAGCGAAAAGTTGCCCGTCTCTTTTTCTCTTAGGATTGGGTTGAGAAGGGGATTCGGTTTGAGTGGAGTCGGAGGTTTCAGTCGATTCTTTAACCTTCTTCTTCTCCTCCTTGAAGTCTTTGTTCCGGATTCGGTTCTCGGTGAGCTCTGTTGCTAACTCCATTGCTGCTTCCAAAGTTGCAGGCGCGGTACTAATTACAGGGTCTTGAATCTTTGACGGAAGACCACGAATGTAGTGCTCGATCAAACGGTAGAGGGGAGTGAACATGTTGGGAACCATTTGATTTAACTCGAGGAATCTTTTGTTGTATGTGGTGTGGTCTCCTTCCTTTTGCTTCAACAAATAAAATTCATCATCTAATTTCTTGATTTCGCTCCTTGGGCAAAATCGTCTGGTCATGATTTCCTTCAATTCGTTCCAAGTTAAGGTCATAGCATCTTCCACACCTCGTTTGGCCTTCTCTGTATTCCACCAAGTAAGTGCTATCCCATATAATCGACCGGTAGCATATCGCACTTTGCGATCGTCAGGGCAATCGCAATTTAGAAAAGTGTTCTCCATCTCTTCAAACCAATGGAGGAGAGCGGTGACACCTTCAGTCCCTTTATATTTTGGAGGGTCGCATGATTTGAAAAGCTTGTGGGTGTTTTTAGTGGTATTTGAGGGAGAGTTGATAATGTTTTGGTTTTCTTGATTGACAGGATTAACGGTGAGTGCTTGTTGTACTTGGATTACAATGTTGGGTTTTACGGCAGCCATTTGTTGAGCGATTTGGGATCATGGGTCGCATTAGGAATGAACATTCATAAAATAATTATAGAAAAATAAATCTACTACATCCATAGGACGTCTTGGGCTTTGCTCGCCATTAGGCCCTACATGCCGCCATACTTTACCTGTGTAATCATGTGGGCCCCCATGAATACCGGTTTTTCATATGGTTCGCATGGGTTTGCCAGGTTGCGTACACAAAAACCCGGAGAAAATCGAGAAATATGTATACAACGTGTGATATTCGGAATGTGTCCAGGTGTAGACACGGTGACACCTCAAAGTGGGGTTAGTTCGAACGACGTTTGGTGTGGCATGCTTTGGCCTAATAGGTCCTTCGTACTCTCATCGTTGGTCCCCAGGTAGGCAAACTGGTCCGTTATATTGGATTTATACGAATGCCAACCTAGACAGGACGTTCCGACTACCGGTACTTGTACCCTTCCAGTTACTACATGCCCGTCGCAGAACTTACTTTGATGAGATTTGAAAATTGCACAAAATCTTTGAATAATGAGAGTATGAAAATAAATTGAATACATGAACATCGATATATGTATAATGAATATGTATATAAGCATGTATGTTTGACTGTAATGTAAACAAATATGAAACAAATAAATATCACAAGTTTGTATGTAACCACCTAATCAATTTAAAATTTAGGCAGACTATAGTATAGGCTCTAAGGGTCTAATAACCTATCCTATATCCCTATAGTCATGGCTCTGATACCAATCTGTCACACCCCGACCCGCAGCGGAAAAGGTGATCGGGGCATGATTGGGTTATCATCAAAGCTCATGACATTTATTATACGTTTCATATTCATTAATACAATTTAATGGAAAGTTTACAATAAGAATTACAACATGTTCTAACTATCAATCTAAGCTTCTTTGTTCTCTTCTAAGGCATTTCCTATGTTTTCCTCGCTTCAACCTGTTCACCTGTATCATGTGTAAAAGGGTTTTTGGATCAACATAAAGTTGGCGAGTGAATCCTATGGAAAACATTTGAACAAGTTTATCCAATTGATTATAAATAATGTTCATAACCACATATGAGTAAATGTAGATGTAAATTTATTCACACAACACATAATATTAAATATTGCACACACATACATCAAATGATTATTTTGAGGCACGCGTTGTTCGACTCGTCTCCCACGAGGAACTGATGGGCCTAATGAATGAGTTTTGAGGCACGCGTTGTTCTACGAACTGATGGGCCTAATGAATGAGTTTTGAGGCACGCGTTGTTCTACGAACTGATGGGCCTAATGAATGAGTTTTAAGGCACGCGTTGTTCAACTCGTCTCCCACGAGGAACTGATGGGCCTAACAAATAATTTGCATACAACTTGACAATATGTAATACATCACAACAAACAATATTTACATTCTAAGTTTAGATCATATAATGGTATAGCACGAGTTTGAATAAGCGAATTAATTTAAGCGACACATGATACACCCCAAAAAACATGAATAAAAAGGGGAATTTGTAAGAATTCACTCACAGTGGGTGCGTTCGGTTGATGATGTTGAATGCACGCGAAGTGGTTTTAACCACGAGTGAAATTAACCTAGATAAATATCATTATGGTTCGGTAAGTAAACGGATTTTATTAATCTATTTTAGTAGGATTGTTGGGTGTATTTTTGTGAGTTTAAGGCTATTTTCTAACCTTAAAATGTTATTTTTAAGTATTTTTAATTGATTTTTAATTAAAATAAATAAATAAAAATAATAAAAAAATTTGATTTTTTTGCTACAGTTGACTTTGACTTTGACCGTTGACTTGACCGTTGACCGGTTCGAATGCGAATATAAGTGCGCTGGGTGAGGCTCGAACCCGAGACCTCCCGTACGCGTGCACGCAGCTCTACCAACTGAGCTACGTGTCTAACCCGTCATATATCTGTTTTTAATTATATTTATATATTAATTATGTTAAACAGAAAATCCTTTATTTTTAAAAACGATTTTAAATCAAAGAATCGGTGCGCTCCACAGGTCTCGAACGCGGGACCTGTGGCTTATGCAAACACACAGTCCACCGCTGGACTGTGTGTCCAACTTGTTAACTTAACTGATTTTTATTATACTTAAACACAAACTAATTATTTTTATTTCTGACTTATTTAAAAAGGTAAATAGTTGTCCGGGTCGATGCAAAAGACCGGACCGAACTCGTGCACTTTGATTAAACATACACACAGTCCACCACTGGGCTGTGTGTCTAGCTTGGTTATTTTTCCGGTTATTAATATACTTAACATATAACAGTGTGACTCCGGTTCGGTTAACAAAAAAATCATTTTTATTAAGGCAGCGTGTGTGGAACAGGATTCGAACTCGAGACCTTTGTGTGTTTATTGTGCACACAGTCGACCGCTGGACTGTGTGTCTAACCCGAGTTATAACTTGATTTTAATTATACTTATATGTTACAGGTTCATCGTCTTCTTGGTTAGATTTTAACCAGAGTCGGAAAATCCGACTGGTTCGATGTGTTAAATCATGTTCTTTAGTGTTTTAGGTTAATTATAGATGAGATAAAAGTAAAAAGAAAGGAAAATTAGGCGTGAGGTATACCGACTAGCTTCCTCTGTTTTCCGGCAGAACTCCGGCGACAGCAATCACTTCCGGCGACGAGTGTCTTGCAGCTGAGAGTCTTTAGAAAGCTTACAAAGGATGTGGGTGACTTCGGTATAAGCTCAGAGGGTTTAGTAAGGCTTAGAAGTGGAAGGTTCGGTTTTCCGGCGACGAACAGAATATTTCCGGCGAGTGAGTTTTCGCCGAGAAAGGGTGCGGTTTTGAGCGAAAAGGTTTGCAGAGGTTCGAGGGGGTATCGATGAACTTGGTCTGATTTCCGACTGGTTTCGTCGGTTATAAAAACTCCGGCGGTTATAACTTTGGTCGCGGACTCAGACGTCGGTTATAACTGTTGTAGCGTTTATGTTTTACTTTATAACTGAAAGAAACGTTAAGTTTCGCGAGATTACCGGGATTTCCGACGACTTCAACTTTGGGCGCCGGTTTTGAATTCGGAAAGACACTTTATGAATTAAATGATTCCAATATTTAACAAGGAACATCCGTGGCGCCGTGGTTTAGTGCGCGTGTGTTAAGTTTGTTGCTGGACCGTGACTGACCCGGGTTCGAAACCCGGCAGTAACAAATTGTTTTTATTTTCTTATTTTTGACAGTTTTTCAAAAACTAATTATATATTCCCGTATAATAATTGATTATGTATCGTTTAAAATTATTTTGGGCATTTAATTCGCAACGAAAATTTTAATTGATTGTTCGGTTAATAAACGGAGCGGGTTTGGTAAAATCCGTTTTTTGACGGATGTTACACAGCCTCACTTTGATGAGAACAGTCAGCCTCACTACCCCCCTCATCCTCTTTGTCACCCTCATCCTCCCTATAACTATCAGACTCCACAGCCTCCCTATAACTATCAGACTCCATGTCACCCTCATCCTCCCCATTACCCTCATTCTCATTCCTACAAGTAACCTCTACCTCACCCTCAGCATCCTTAAGACCCTCGTTGTTTGTGAATACTCCAGAAAAGTCAATGTCGTCAAAGTTAAAACCATCTACACTGTACCCTGGTTTGCATTATAAGTCCATGTCTCTCTATTATTATTGTTACCTACCAGATTATCATTGTTACCTACTGGATTATCAACAAACATGTTACTTGTATTCTTATTTGCACTAGATGACCCTTCAACATACTCAAGCATCAGTCTCCTCCTAGGTACTAACTTTTCTTTGTTTTGTCTAACACCAACATTCTCCTGGACATTTTGGCTTTCCTCTACTAATTCCTCAATAACAACCCTAGATGGTCCCTCTGGTGATTTTAAATAAGTATCAACCATAGATTTTACATGTTCAATGTAAAAGTTGATTAACTTATTTTCACCCACATATTGTGCCAAGTTACGAACATCAGCATCACACCCTAAAGCTACCAAACCAGTATCTAAATCTCTACCAGGTATTTGAAAATGATAATAAATTGGCACCTTCTCTTTGAACAGGTTAAGGTCTCGTATCATCCAATCAACTTCATGGACAGAAAACCCATCAATGTCGATGTAATCAACATACGCTGACCTTCCTTGAACATAGCTTCTTCCTGGAAACCTCCGAAAAGTTCCAGCATAGAAGATTTTTGCAGAAAACAAACTAGGGTTTCCATCTGCTCAAAAAACATAACAGAAAACGACCAAAACAGTGTGTGTCAGTAATTTTGTAAAACAAACACTACAAAATCGCTAAATGTTTGAACTTTAGCACTATCAGCATAAAAAAACTTACTATAATCACGATCTGGATTAAAATCATCAAACTCAGCCCTAATATACCAACCCATTCCCTTCGATCAGCCCTAAACGCACCGATTATCTGTTCAATCGCCGGGATGTTGCAGAGAAAACGAAGAGACGGTGAGTCTTTGTAGGTGTTACTGTGGGAGAGATGAACAGAAATGAGAGGGAAACCAATAAATATCAACTGACGTCTAGGACTAAGTGTGCAGTTGCAAAAAGTGAACATCAAATCAAACTGAATGGACGAAATTGCCCTCACGTGCCAAGCACGTGGGGTGTTTTAACAGAGTTATTTAACTTAGGGCAGGGGACCAAGCGAGTTCATTTTTTTCAAGTTTGGGTACCACGAGTGTAAATAGTAAACCACTGGGACCAACACTGAAATTTTTGCAAACCACAGGGACCAACCAAGCATTTAACTCTTTTTTTTTCTTTTCATGTAATATCGAACACTTATCTAAATTACTTACACGTACCAACAAACCTTATTAACAAATTCTAAATGTTTTGATGGATGGCAAATCAACTCTAGTTCAACCCATATTTATAACTTGGATTCCTATACAGTAAAAATTCTTAAAAAGGGAGGCTTGTTTCGAATAGGATAACATAGCAGGTTGCAGATGTTGAAAACGGGCATGATGGTACAATACCTTTTACAAGGAAGACTTTTCTAGACATGACAAGACCAACAGAATGGGGAAGAAACTTCAACTAGCTCTCGATATTTTGACTGTCACACCCCGACCCGCAGCGGAAAAGGTGATCGGGGCATGATTGGGTTTTATCAAAGCTCATGACATTTATTATAATGTTTCATATATATTGTTACAATTTAAAGGGAATCATACAATCAAATCATACAAATACAACATGTTCTATACATCTTTCTAGACTTCATTATTTTTCTTCTAAGGCAATTTCCTATGTGTTCCTTGCTTCATCCTGTTCACATGTATCATGTGTAAAAATGGTTTTTGGGTCAACAAATAGTTGGCGAGTGAATCCTATGAAAAACATTTAAACGAGTTTATTGTATTGATTATAAAATAAAGTGCATAACCACATATGAGTAAATGTAGATGTAAATTTATTCACAATACACATAATATTAAAATATTGCACACACATACAACAATTGATTGTTTTGAGGCACGCGTTGTTCAACTCGTCTCCCACGAGGAACTGATGGGCCTAATGAATGAGTTTTGAGGCACGCGTTATTCTACGAACTGATGGGCCTAATGAATGAGTTTTAAGGCACGCGTTGTTCAACTCGTCTCCCACGAGGAACTGATGGGCCTAACAAATAATTTGCATACAACTTGACAATATGTAATACATCCCAACAAACAATATTTACATTCTAAGTTTAGATCATAATATGGTATAGCACGAGTTTGAATAAGCGAATTAGTTTAAGTGACACATGATACACCCCAAAACATGAATAAAAAGGGGAATTTGTAAAAATTCACTCACCTTGGGTGCGTTCGTTTGATGATGTTGAATGCGCACGAGTTTAGAGTGTTGATCGAAGAGGAATAACTAACCTAAATAATAACGGAAAGGTTCGGTACATAAGTGGATTTTATTAACAGTTTTAATAAGATTTTTAGATTTATTTTTGTGAGTTTAAGGTCATTTTCTAACTTTAAAAATATTATTTATAAGTATTTTTAAATTAAATAAAACAAATAAAAATATAAAAAAATGTTGACTTTTTGGGTTGACCATTGACCGTTGACTGTGACTGTTTGACCGGTTCGAAAGTGTATATGTATGCGCTGGGTGAGGCTCGAACCCGAGACCTCCCGTACGCGTGCACGCAGCTCTACCAACTGAGCTACGTGTCTAACCCGAAATATTTCTGTTTTTAATTATATTTATACACTATTTAATTTAATCAGAAATCATTTATTTTTAAAAAGGATTTAATTACATCGGACCGGTGCACACAACAAGTCTCGAACCCGGGACCTGTGGTTTAGTGTTGCACACAGTCCACCGCTGGGCTGTGTGTCTAACTTGGTTAATATACTGATTTTTATTATACTTAACATCTTACAGCGAGTTGATCCGGTTCGGTTTTAAAAAGAACATTTTTATTTCAGAGAGTGAGGTTGTGTCAAGGATCGAACTCGAGACGTGTGTTAATCGTTTGCACACAATCCACCGTTGGACTGTGTGTCTAACCCGTTTATATAACTTGTTTTAATTATACTTATACATAAGTTCGACTTCATCTTCTTCGTTCAAAGACACAGACCACGATTTTTCAACTGTTCTTGTTTAATTCGATTAACGAAATTAATAAGTGATTAAAATGTGATGGACAGAGAGGGTTTTGGAAAAGAATGTACCGAAACAGACGTCTTTCTCAGAACTCCGGCAAGGATCGTCGGCTCTGTTTTGTGAACTCCGTCTGATCGGATCAATTAACAGTTTTGATCGGTTAGATGTGAAATTGAGTTACTAAACAATGATTATCAGAAGGTTTGAATGATTATACCGATTCACAGCGTGATTTTGGAAATTCCAGAGGTTTTTCCGGCGAAAGCAGAATATTTGGCAACGTCGTCTGGGATTGATTCTGGTTGATGGATTGAAGTTAGTAATAGTCTAACAATGGATTGAAATCGAAAGAGTCGAGGTATTTACCGTTTTGATGAAAGTCTCGGTTTTCCGGCGAAAGTCCGGCGATTGCAGAAAATCTCCGGCGATGTATTTCTTGCGACAAAGACTCTACAGGGAGTTTAAGGTGAGTGTGGGTGATTTCGGTAGGAGCTCCAGATGCCCGGTTTATAAAGTAAAACAACAGTGGAATAAATTCTCCGGTTTTCCGGCGATCACTTTCGGTCAAGTTGCAGAGGACTCCAGCGACTTGCGGCGAGGTTTACAGAGCGAATTGTAAGTTTGATAAACTCGCGAGCTCAACTGATGAATAAAGTATAACTCGGATTTAATTACATTTTCGGTTTCGAATTCAAAATTATACGGTTATGGTTTTGACGATTTGAATGAGTGGCTTTAAGGTTTTTCAGTTATAACCGACGTTGATGTTAATTCATCCGTTAAGTCAATAGAAACCGTCAATGATTGGCGATATCGTCGGGATTTCCGGCGAGAGTGATTTGGGCGCGCTGAGTGACAGAATTTGACTTCGAGTTTTATTATATGTATTAATTGTTTCGATATATCAACAAGTAACACAAGTGGCGGAGTGGTGTGTTGGCTGTTTGATCTTGAGAGTGGCCCGGGTTCGAAACCCGGCGTCTGCAATTTATTTTTATTCATTATTTATTATAAATTTTCAATTATAGATTTTAAATTATAATATATTTATTAATTATGTATTGTTTAAAATTTATTTGAGCATTAAATACGCAACGAAAATTTTAACTGGATGTTCGGTTAATAAACGAAGCGGGTTTGGTTAACCCGGTTTTTGACGGATGTTACATTGACGCACTCATCCATATCCGTCTTCCTGAAAACATATCACCGTTGAGATCTTCTTGTTAGCCGGTAATATCTTCGGATATTATAGGCATGTATATTGTCTATATAATTGTAATATATTGTTAGTTAGGATTCTCTAAATTAGTTTCGTAATTACCTCTTTTCGATTGTATATGTATACTGTGAATATTTCTAATGAAGTCAAGAGAACATAGCTTCTTACATGGTATCACACCCTTTTCTGGCCTGAGGTCTTGATCAGCCATCACCATCCCTACCTTCACTAATATATTTTTTTCTTTTTTTTTGGTCCTCTATTCATTTACGATGGGTGACAAAACAGATCCCAAACCACAAACCCTTCATCCCGGGTACACCGTAAAGAATATTCAACATAACGTCCGTATTCTTGATGGTGTTGAAGTCTCGTACCCCACATGGGTTAAACTTTTCATGCTCCACGCAACCGGGTACGATGTGGTTGAGTACATCGACGGTTCGCCAGCACCCGATAAAACCTCCACTGAATACCCATCTTGGAAGAAGATTGATGCTGTTGTACTCCAATGGATATACGACACTCTCACCAGTGACCTACTTGTTCGAGTTTTGGAGGAAACATCCACGACTCATGAGGCTTGGCTACGGGTTAAGAACCTGTTTTTAAACAACAAGGGCTCTCGAGCCGCCGTACTTTAACACGAACTCACCAACTTGACCCTCTCTGCCATGCCTAATCTTGAAGCCTACGGCCCAGCGCATCCGCGAACTTGCGGATCAACTTAGCACTGTCGATTGCCCCATTAATAACACTCAATGAATTTTATACCTTGTTCGTGGTTTGCCCCGCGAGTATGACACTACAGCCTCTATACTCAACCAATTTCTTCCAACTTGGGAAGAGGCTTGTAACCAATTGCAGTCGGACGCAGTCGCATCGCTGCTCGCGACAACCTCTTCCCGACTCCTCTTGTCGCGGCTGCTGTGAATACTCCTCCAGACAAACATCAAGAATAACCGCCACCACATAATCGAGTTGCTTCATACCCTACTCGCCGCCCAAACAACAGACACCCAACCTCGAAGGGACTCGGACCGCTCCGGCAGAAACCAACAGCATGCTCCAAGGCAATCATCACATAGGTCCTATCATGCTCTGCCTTCGCAGTACGTCCCTTATTGGGCTCCTCAACCATAGCAGGCCTATGCGCCATACTAGACACCCCCTTCTTGCACTTACCCCACACAAGCCTGGCCTCAAAATTGGGACTCTAGGCCCACGTCTAAATCTGAAAGCAACATGGACCCATCTCGTTCTCAAGCTGCCCAGGCCCATCTCACAAAACAGACCCTATGGAGCCCACTCAACTAGCCGAAGCCGTCCAGACCCTTTCAACGGAGTATGGTGACGATCAGTGGCATTTCGATACAGATGCGTCTTCTCACGTGACATTTGATCACGAAAAACTTAATACTTTTTCCTCGTATTCACCAATATCGTCAATATTTGTTGGTAATGGCAATCGTATACCAGTTTTGGGTTCGGGATCCACCACTATCCCCACATGAACCAAATCGTTACACCTTATATCGGTTCTTGTTAATCCAAAATTCTTTAAAAACCTTATTTATGTTCGTAAATTAAATGTTGATAATTGGACTTCCATTGAATTTGAACCGTTTGGTTTTTCTGTGAAGGATTTCAAGGATCGCACGATCCTAAGTCGTCACACTAATACTAGTGACCTTTATCCACTCACTCCAAACGCTTCCGCCACCGCCTGCTTTGCTTCCACTCAAGACTCTCCATTTTGGCACGACAGACTTAGGCACCCGGGTGCCATTAAGTTTCTTAGTTCTAAGCATTTTATTTCTTGCAATAAAATAAAGACACCTCTTGTTTGTCAATCGTGTCAATTGTTGAAACATAAACGATTACCTTTTAAGGATTCTACAACCCGTACTTATTTACCTTTTCATAATGTGCCTTGTGACTTGTGGACCTCCCAAAAGCTTCGCCTATGGTTTGAACTAAGGAGTTGTTATGGGAATGGGTGTGATTTAAATTGTGAGTGGAAGATAAATAAATAAATATATATATATATATATATATATATATATATATAGGATGAGGATCATTGTAGAACACTTAATTATTGCGAGAACAAAAAGAACAACTCTAAATTACTAAATTTTGGGAGTTAATTTTCATTTTTTTTAATTTTATGTTTCTTACATCTATATATGTGTTATATATACATAAAAAAACCATTTATTTTTACCTACACATATCTTACATACATGTAGGTAATTTAACTTATACATAACCTACATATATGTATGTTATATAAAAACTGAAAATTTTCCATATTTTGTTTTGAATTCTAGCGTGAAAAATAATAAATCTTACATTTGAAATATTTTCATTTACTTTTTAGGTTTTTAAGACTGAAAAAAATGGGAAATTTATTGTGTTCTGCGTGTTCTCGCAATATTTAATGTTCTGCATAGAACATTTCCCTGTATATATATATAAGGTATGGATTCTGAGAGAAGTCCACCATATTTGAGAAACTTGAGAAGTATTCTGGACCACATATTTCTCTAAGCTTTCCGTAGTATACACATACGTATTGTTTAAAATTCACTATATACATATATGTATATTAGCTTTCCGTAATATACATACGTATTGTATTGTTTAAAATTCACTATATACATATATGTATATTGGATATACATATATGTATATAGTGAATTTTAAACAATACGTATGTGTATATTACGGAAAGCTTAGAGAAAATGTGTGGTCCAGAATGCTTCTCAAGTTTCTCAATTAGCCTAGTGCTTCTCACATGATCCTATATATATATATATATATATATATATATATATATATATATATATATATATATATATATATATATATATATATATATATATATATATATATAGGGTAAGGTTATTGTAAAAAAGACCTAAAGTGTGAGAAAGGTAAGAAAGAATCTCAGCCATTATATCTAAATTAATTGAAAAGGGTAATAAAGTAATTTTATCATTGATTTAATTAATTCAAAACCTTTCATAAACCGCCACCCTAATTTATAGGAATACCAAATAACACTGCAAACACCATTTAGCAGTACACCATTCAATAATTATATAACACCATTCAATAAGTATATAACACCATTAATTAAACCTTAAGATCTATATAAAACACTACGAATAACATTGCAACAACCATTCAGCGCATATATAACACCATTCAGTAATTATATAACATCACAATTCAAATTAAAGTATATAACATCATTCAATAATTATATAACACCATGAACTGAAACAAAAAACCATTAACTGAAACATTCGATTGAACGTAATTTTTTTCTGTATATAAGTATAGTAATATGGTACTCATATTAAAAATTAGAAACACTCGTTATTATGGTGTAATTTAAAAAAAAAACGAGTTCGTGTAAAAAGTTATTGGCGTTTAAAAAATAAAAGGGAACTTGCATGTGGATTGCATGTGACTTTCTAAAATTAAAAATGTTAATTTTACCTTTATACCCTTAATCTAAAAAATTAATTATTTTAATTGTTATACTATTTACAATGATTGCCATCAAGATCTCAACCATTAGATTAAAGATCTAATGTTTAGATTCTTTCTTACCATTCTCACACTTTGGACCTTTTTTAAGGATCACTCACCTATATATATATATATATATATATATATAATATAGGATGAGGTTCATGAGTGAACCACATCCTTGTTTGTGAACCTTGTGAACCAATCTAAGCCATTGATCATTTTTTAGATGTAAGGGATACGATGGTAATTAATTCAATTTAAATAAGGAAGTTAAAACATAAAACTAACTACCCTTTACGATCTTTAAATCGTTATAACTTTTTCATATGTTAAGATTTTTTTATTTTAAATACATCATAAAAACGAGTTTTTATTTCTCTTTAATTTGAGTATAATATTGTATAGTTTTTTTTAATAAAAACGAAAAAACATATGAAGTTTCGTTTTTCAGCGTTTTACTATTTATATACACAGGTGTACATGAGTTCAATACACAAATGTACAACAGTATACAAACAGTTTGTACCTTGTGTACGTTGTAGGAAAACGGTTCTGTACACTTGTGTACACATAAACTCAGCGAAAATAAAAAAATACAATATTTAGTTATGATAGGATAGCAAAATTACCAATACACCCTTATCTTTAATTAATAATTAATTATATCATTAACCTCTTTATCTTATTGTCTTTTTTATAACCATTCCATCTCAAATAGATCAATGATTGAGAATGGTATTCACGGTTCACAAATAACATTAGGTTCACTCTAGAACCCTACCCTATATAATATATATATATATAGTGTTTAAAACTGATTTTTTTATTGAAAACGGTCAAAGGATCCAATGTTCATCTTGTCTCGAAATTATCAAATAGTTTACGGGTTGTCTTTGTGGCGTTTCATATCCGCCCGCCGTACCGGAAGGGTGGCGACGGTGTTCTTCGATGGTTTCGAACCTGGGGAGGATACCCGCATGGATGCCCCGTCCCCCGAATAGGTCTGGTAGCAAAGTATTTGGTCTGAGGTCTCGTTTGCAAAAGATGTGGTGGTTAATA
The DNA here is from genome assembly GCA_947069175.1 of Scalesia atractyloides. NCBI lineage: Eukaryota > Viridiplantae > Streptophyta > Magnoliopsida > Asterales > Asteraceae > Scalesia > Scalesia atractyloides. The sequence goes on from CAMTDV010001634.1 coordinate 30,032,401, forward strand.
ACTTAATATGGTTGCAGAAAGAACGTGTAGTTAATATGGTCGGTCGCAAAATGGGTGCCCCACCATAAAGAGGCTTGATCGCAAATTCATTCACTATTTTTTGGCAAGGAAACTTCTATTGGTAAACTTGATAAAAAAATAATAATAATACTAATACTAATAGTAACAATAAATTACGATCACTGTTTAAGTGACCATAAGAAACGATTGTACGTCAAAAATCCAAAAGCAATCTCAAAACGGTAGTTTTGTTAGAGTGTTATACATATATATTACATACAATTTTAGAAAGAAAAAGAAAGCACCTTTGATTGCAAAGGTGTACTCGAGGTAGGGGCACTATCAAGCTTTTATTTGTAGTGATTTAAAGCGAATATATTGTTTTATATATATACTGCTAAATTTTATAAATAGTTTTTAGCATACTTAGGAGTTTTTTGATAGCTCTTGATGAGGTAAAGTGCGTTTGTCACTTAGAAAGACATATTTAATAAGTAAGTTCTAGAAATATACTAATTGATTAAGAGGTAATTTTTAATCAGTAGTCTTCTTAATGGCTTTAATTAGGAGTCAACAGAGTCGATCAAAATATACTCAAAAACAAATATATTCAACCAAACAAAACTTGAACATTGCTATCATGCGAATTCAAGCAAACGTATCAACATTTCTTCTGATTTTTTTAGTAATTTTATTACGGTTGTTGTGATTTCAAAAATCCTTTAAAATCATCTATTATTTATCAATAAAAAGAAATACTAAATAAATTATCAGAAAATTAAATAATTAAGACAACTTGCTAGCTACTCCACTAGGAGCATGCAAACCAAAAGTGGCCATAAATCAGCTTACTTAATTTACAAAAATGAGCAAAAAAAAAAAAAACAATATAGATTTCGATCTCACAAATAATTAATTTTAAGTTTCTAGACGTAACAACAATAATAGTTTTATTTTAGCATGAAAACATTTTTAGCTATAGCTCCACAAGAAATGATCTTCTGGCCAGAATTCATTGTTACCGGTAATCTTGTCTGACAATGTGTTAAAAATCCGGTACCCGAGGTCCATATAAAGATCCGGCAAATCAAGAAATGGGTCATCCGTTATATCACTTTGAGGTGAACATGAAGATGAAGATGAAGAACATGGAAGCTGATCAATCCGTGGGCTCGATTGATCATCTTTATCGGAACTAAGGCTTCGAAGGACCAATGTGGCGGCTTTAAGAGCCGCGGCTTGGATGTCTCTAGGGGAGTTTGAAGCCGGCTTGGGGAGCTGGTGAGCCAGCTCAGGGAAGTTGAGGATAGCCGAGTGACCTTTGATGGCGACCGTAGCTACATCATGGGCCCGGGCCGCCATCTCTGGGGTGTCAAAATCCCGAGCCATATTCTTGATTTTTTCTTTGGCTCGCGGATTTCTGACACCCATTTTCCCCAACTCCGCCTGCGTACACCGCGGTATACGGGGTGGTTTATTTGATCAACGTCGGTTTTCTTTTTTTTTTTGTGACTTCGTCGTTGAGATCTCCGGGTTTGGGGCGTTTGGTGGCGGCTGTGGTGGGGGTGATGGTGTTGTGATTCATGTTATTATTATAGAGTGATTTGTGGTAGGTAAAGATAACAGAGCTTGTGGGGAAGTAAGCATCGAATTGAATTAGAGTATAGTCTTGTACAGGAATATATGAGAAGTGTCGTTCTTATATACAACCATTTCTTTCTTTCTTTCTCTTGTCTTCTTTTACTTTTCCTTTTTCTTTCCCTTTTTCATCGAATTATTGATAAATTTTAGTAATTTTGTTTTTTCTCTGATATATTTAAAAGAAAAAAAATGTAAGCACCAAGTAATTTTAATGATACATTATCAGCACATATAATGTATATATAAATGGATGTTTAATACATGATATCAATTTTAAATAAAAACCCTAAAAAGTTGTAATAATATATTTACGTAACGTTTTAACTGTGATAGTAATATTTTAACTGTGACACATAAAGTAACTTTTACTTATCTATCTATTTTCCTCTCGATACGAATAAGTTTTTATGTTGTTCTTGCTGTAATTTATTTAGAGTTGATTGTATATTAGATATCCTAAAATTGGATTTATATGTTATTTTTGGGATATTGGATTTAAATAACCTCAACTATTATCAATTGGTTGATCACACTCCCAACTTTCGATTTGTACACCAGCATTCCCAACTTTCAATTTATTGGCCCATAACACTTCCTAACTGACTGAATCCTAACCCAGTTAGTTTTTGCTGATGTGACATCTGATGTGGTGGGGGCGCTACATCAGGCCCGTGAAATGGTTAAAGGGGTATGGTGTCGTGAAAATTTTCGCAAGGGAAGCAAGTTGGAGGGGTATGGCGCCCGTCGGGGCGGTGTACGAAGGCGCCATAGGGCGCTATGTGGTGGTGGGGGGCTACATCAGCTCCGACTACGGATGGACTAAGATACCAAGAAGATAAAAAATATTTTATAACAAGATAAAAAAATAACAAAATAAAGTAATACATTAAAAGAAAAGTTACCAATTGAATGAAGCAAGCGTTAAACTTTAAAAAAAACTTAAACACTAAATATAAACCATCCATTTTAACCTTTTAAAGCCACAAAAGATACCATCTCTACACTCACATTCTAACAGAAAAATGGAAGGCTCAAGCAAACGCGGTTTGGGTCGAAGAAAAAACATATACGACCAAAGGTTCGAGCTAATCTTGGCGAGCCGGCGAGATTTCAAAACGAACCGTTTCAAGCCCAATCGTTGACCAACCAACCCTTTTCAAAACGAACCGTTTCAAAACCAACCTTTTATTCCACCGTTTCAAACCCAATGTTTCAACACCACCTTTTAATCAAATGTCACTCGACCCACTTGAAGATAACAATCTCATCCACCAATTCCCCGTGCATATAGCGAACCACAAACAACAAGATGATGACGATGACGATAGTGGACCGGTTCAAGAAGAAGAAGAAGAAGATGTAGATATCGTCCCAATAGCCGGTAGTCGGAGAGCTTGGATGAGCCGAGGAGGTAGCCTTGGTCAAGGCATACTTGCACACCCCCGAAAACAAAAAACATTGAAATGAACAAAGAAGAGAGTTGTTTGGCGTCGAGTTATTGCACATTTTCCAAACTTCCCGGTTGACGAACGCAACATGGATCAAATGACGTCAAAGTGGGGAGATTTGAAGTTTTGAACCGAAAAATGAGTAAATTTAACGCTTGCTTCATTCAATTGGTAACTTCTTTTTAATGTTATTACTTTATTTTATATTTTTGATCTTGTTATAAAATATTTTTAATCTTGTTTATAAAATAATTTTTATCTTGTTATAATTTTTTTTTATCTTGTAGACCCAAAATCCACAAAGCGGAGCAAGCGGGGCGACTATATAAAAAACGCCCTAGAAGAGTATTGTCGGACATACAAATTTAAATCTTTTCCAAACCATGTGGGAGGTTGTGAGACATCACCCGAAATGGGAACCGGTTTCGTTGGTCAACATGGATGGGCCGAACACAAAAAAGAGGAGGTTCAAAAAGATCAAAAACTTCGAGTTCGGAAACTACACCACTTCGAACGATGGTATATCAAGCAACATGTCCGAAATGAATCTGAACGACCTAGCTGTAAGACCCATACTTTATCCAACAACATCTATAAGTTTTTGCGTATAAAGGCGTTTATACGATTAAACATACATTTGAAAATACGGGTTTCTTAAAAAAATTTAAGAAATAAAACATTTCAACATATTATAATTATATTCGTTGTTTAAAACATGACGACGAAACGAAAAGTGGAAGCTTGAATCTTGATCGTGTTCGGTTCGTCATTAAGCTTGATCATCATCCGATACTTCTAAGCAACCTACATCTCATAAAACATGAAATGCTTTTAGTTAAAAGATGTTTATAAAATGTCAACATAAGTCCGTATGTCAAAACGAACAAAACAAACAACATTTATCAGCTTTTTAGCCCGTCGCGGGCCGCGAACTGGTATCGTCCCAGCCTTCGCGGGGCGCGACAGGACCTGTTTCGACAGAAAGTTGTTTAGCTGGTGCTGCATATTCCCAACAAACCCATTTTTACTTAAACGGTCATAACCTTCTCATTTCTTATCCGTTTGACGACCCGTTTCTTCCTACGTGATCGTAATTCGATTCTCCATCATATGGAGTTAAAATTCAACATCCGAACTAACAAAATTCTAAATTTTTAAGCACTCGGCTTTATATCATTTCAATATATTTGACCTATTCATGTTTTAAACCACAAACTTGTGTCTAAATAATCATAAAGCAACACCAATGTATTTAACTCAAAATCTTTAGCTCGGTTTCATAGCTTTTATGAATTACGCGGCCAATACCCAAGATATGCGCATAATTCGTTTTGACCCGTTAGGAGATTTAAGCATAAATCTTGCTCATCGTTTACTCGCATCTTATTTCTACATTAATATATCTATTTGTCTCTCATCACAACTATATTTGTGGTGGATTAAATGTGATAAACTAGTTATTCCGAATTCTACCATTCGGTTAGTAAATTTTACGGAAAAGACCCATTTTTAGGCGCTTGACCCAAAAAAATTTATGCCTATAACTTTTACATTTTCAAAGATTTACTTGATCATAATTCTTATTTACACGTACCTGGATCGGGTCAAAGTATTGACCCGTTTTAATACCTTGCCTCAATAATTTGCTAATACATAACAAATGCAAATTTCCATAAGCCATTTTACCCTGTGAGCATTAGACTCAACAAGCACTTATTAGCCGTTATTTGTCAAATGGTATTAACATTACCATTTGACCTGTTTGGTCTAAACGACCAAACATTTTGCGCTTATATTTGAATGGTATTTATTTACCATTTCGTTAATTAACTCATTTCAGATTTCTCACCATTTAGTTATGTCTCTTAAATCCGTTTCTTACGCGTTTGACCCAACATAGCTTATGCCACATGGTTCGTTTTAAACTTCAACTTTAATCCGTCTACATGTGACTAAATCACCATTTCACCCTTTTTATTTGTTTAGGCTTATTATAAAGTAGCCATTCAAAAACTCATTTTATATATGTTATCTTATGACCAAATTACCATTTGGCCCATTTTTACCATTAAACATGGTTTTTATCTTTTTATATGTTCCGACCCGATTATTTCGTGTTGGAACCATATTTCGGATATAACCTTTGTCGTATTTATAACCTATAAATAAATACATATCTTACAAAAAGGGTGTAAGCTTTACTTACCGTGCATTCCAAGTTATGCTTTAACCTTCTTACTTGATTTGTTTGATCCGCTTCCTTCCCAAGCTTCACCTAGCTTGTCAAGCGTCAAACTATAGTCATAATTCGTAAGATGGTTAGATTAGTCATCATTACTTACGACCATTCCATCTTACGGATTTTATGTCGAAACTACTATTAGACATCATCATTGGTTAATTTGACTTTCAAAAAGTCAACTACCTTTGATCATATAACATGCACAATCAAGTTTAAATCGACATCATGTTAAGAACCCGTATTATTCCATATCACACGTAATTAGTCAAATTATCCAATTACTTGTGTCTTTCGTAATTTCTATATATCAACATTTGTTTAGGCATTTTAACAAACACCTTGCGGACAAGATTTTTATACTACTTTTATCTAGTTCATTACTAACTTTTAACCAAGTTTATATTATCAAAATCAAGCCCTTTGGTCTAGTATTCATGAACAACATCACTATCTTGCATCATAACATCAGTTTTCTCACAATTTAACATACAAAATCATGTGTTCATCACAATGATATAAAAAACCCACTTAGCACATATATGGGTGTTTCATCAATTTCATAGTTTTCAAACTAAATCATCAAACTTTCAACTAGGGTTTGCTCCTAGACATGGATTCATCATAAGTTCACTCATTCATTCAACATTCCATCAAGAATTTTGATTATGAGTGTTCACCGAAATTTCAAGATATCACCAAACATGAAAATTAGACATACCTTGCGATCCTCTCACTTGAGTGATCACTAATTTCAGCTTGGTTTTTGATTTAGACTTGATTTCCTTCTTGAATTTGGTTGTATTTTGGTGATTTAGGGTTCAAAGGAGAACCCTTTTCTTGGGTCTGTGCATGCATCGACCAGAACACACACTTTGTGTGTGTTTTGGTTTTGATTTTTTGTTTTAAGTAAAAATAAATAAAACACTTCCCACTTTTAACCCTTTTTGTCCCTCTAATATACAAAGGTTATAAAAAGGTTACTAAATCAAGTTTCTTTATTATTTTAACAACGCTTAACTAACTAGGTTGATATTCCTAGTTACTTAGTGGGTTCGGGAAATTTATAACCCGTTTTTGTTTTAAGTCCCGTTAACTCGGGCATCTTATGAACCCCATTTTCTCAAAGCTTTTATTCTCCTTTTATTTAATACTAGGTTTATTTATCTAAATCCTAATATTTACCGGGTTTATTTTTACCACTAACGGTATTTTACCCGTTCATTAATATTAATATGATTTGATTTCCAAACCCGTTTTTTTGGTATTACACTACCCGATGACGAACCCGATCAAGATGAAACACCCACAAGGCCGCATCGCAAGACAAATGGTGAATCGTCAACAAGAGGAAAGGAATCGGTGGCGGACTCCATCACCGAATTCAAAGCGGCTTGGTTGGTGGAAATGGCCAAATCCAAAGAAAGAAAAAAAAACTTGCGGCTTCAAAACTTAAACGTGACGTGGCGTATATTATACACTTAACCGAAAACCAAAAAATAGTGATTTAAACGTTCTGTTACAACCGCACGACATTCTTAACGAACCCTTCAAGTCGATCAACTTCAACGCAGACGTGAAATATGTGAAAAGCGGGGTCGGGAGATGCCGTAAATTTTTTAGTTTTTTTTTACTTTACAATGTTTAGTTTTTTTTAGTTTGTAATTTAGGGTTTTTTTTTAATGTAATATTTATTTAAATGACATTGTTATTGTTTATTTATTATTAGAAAAACCATCACTAGTAATGGACATCCCCACTAAAATCTATGACTAGTGATGGAATGATATTCGACGACGTGGCGGAAGCTGGTTGGGTTTGGTGAGTGATGGCTAGTGGAATCCCCCCATCCCCATAACATGCCACGGTAATCATCTCTTTTCAACGCGTGATCCGGACGACGCGTGTTTGTCACCACGTGTGGTCACCTTGGATGGCGGCGGTGTTCCACGCGTGATCATCGACTACAACGTGCCACCACGTTACGCCCCACTCCCCTTAGGTGAGCTTTTTTTTTTGGATTCAGTATTTACAAATTACACAGAACTAGGAAGCACGTTTAAATTAGGCCAAAAAAATGAGTGGAATAAAGTGTAAAAGAAAGAGATGGTGAAAAGAAAAAGCTTGAGATGAATGACTATTGACGGCAACTCCTTACAAAAAAGAATAGTATAACTACTTGTACGTAGTACAATAAAAGTCGTACGTTCTCCTTAAATTTGGCATTTCTTTACCTCGACAAAAGGCTTGGCTTATTTCGCAAGACTCATTTGCCAGAAGTCATCAACTTTCTTTTTACAAAGACTTGTGTAGTCCAATTTTTATTAGTTCATAAGTTTAACTTGCTTATTTTAGTTTTCTAATATACATACATGTGTGTATATATGTATACCATGGACGGTCTTTTTATAACTAATATGTTTAAAGTTGCAAGAACTGCTTTGCCTTTAACTATTGTTTTTCTTTTTTCTTTTCAAGGGTGACTTTCTTTTTTGAGTGATCCAATGTCATACCGTCTAAACGGCGGCTCTAGCCAAAATCTGCCCAGACTACGTTGTCTTAACCGGGCCCTACGCTGAGTTGGTCAGACTTGGTTAAGGCGTTCCCCCGGAAACCATACTGCCTCCACACGAGTTGCCTTGCCGAAGTAACATCCGGATGAAAACCAAGGTGCAGCTCAGAATCGAACCCCCCTCGGTGGGTTTGTCACCATCATTGCCAACCACTGAGTTATAAGCCCAGGGTTATAGCCACTCCAATATGACACAAGTAGGAATTGAACTTGAGTCTCAACTGGAAAACCAAAATCTCCTACTAGTAGCATTGGGGGAATTGTTTTAGTTTTATAAATTGACTGGATGATCTTAATATTATTAAGATCTAGCTGGAAAAAAAATGGTATTCATGGTGTTTTGTCCAAGTGCAGATAAACTATATGCACATATTTTTTATTATAAACCAAGAGAGAAGGTAAAATGAGAGAGTAATGAGCTAAAAAATAATATAATTTTTTATATATGAATTTGATCCTTTTCATTTAATTTAAAATGAATTTGATCTTTTTCATTTAATTATAAAATAAACGTGCCCCTATGGGTGTTATAGTAGTGTGTACATTCTTGAACACTGTTACTAGGATACCAAATTTGAACAATGTTCTTACTAGGATACCAAATTAATCATATAAATAAAATAGTTAATTCTGTAAATAATATAAATTAATTATAATATAATATTTTGTTAGTTCATAAATTGAAAAAGTCACTTTGGCGTGTTCTAATTATATTGCTTAATTTTGTAAAAATAAAAGTAAAAAAATCAACATGCTGTGACCATAGACGAAGGATAGAAGGGTCAGGGGGCGTCCGACCCATCCTCGAACTTTTCGCTTAGTATAGTTATATATGTAGTTTTTGTATAAATTTTTTTAGTATATACGTTTTCGACCCCTGGTTCTATAGAAATTTTTGGGTATATACGTTTTCGACCCCTCCTATAATATCTCAAGTTTTGCCACTAGCGTGAAAGTAGATCCATGTAAACTTTTTTACCCCACCAATAAATTGATCATAAACGTTGACCAAATAAAAAAAATCGTTAATTATATTTGAAATATCGTCTTTTTAAATAAGATAAATTAAGTCTTGCACTAATTCAATTTTCTAAGACTTAAAAAACCACATGGTCAAATTTTGTTTGTCCTAATAACTTTGAACTCCAGATGTTAAAGTTGACTCATATAGATATTACTAATTAGGGCCTTAGGGAGATTCATAAACTATTAAAACAATCTTATCGTACAAATCGAAAGCAAATTAGTTGGTTCAGCTGGTTTAATGATTTGGTCGGAGGCTTATAATTTGAAACCGACCATTTAAACCATATCACCCGGTTAATCTTTATTATTAATTTATTTTAAATATGTAGTTACGTAGTGTGAGGTTCATTGGGGAACACTAAAAAAGTGAGGAACAGTGGGGAACCGACTCAAACAAATTCCGATTGGACTCATTCCAGCGGCGTTGGAACCGGCTCGTCGAACACTAACTAGGATCTCTTAACCCTAAACCCTAAGTCCTAACCCCTAAACCCTAAATATATTAGGGTTTGGATTTAGGGTCTTATATTAGGGTTTAGCCTTAAGGTTTAGCTTTAGGGTTTAGCTTTAGTATTTAAGGTTTAGCTTTAGGGTTTGGGTTTTAGGGTTTAGCTTTAGGGTTTAGCCTTTATGGTTTATAGCTTAGATTTTACGATTTACTTAGGTTTTAGCCTTATTTTTTAGCTTTAGGGTTTAGGGGTTAGGATTTAGGGTTTAGAGTTAAGAGATCCTAGTTAGGGTTCGACGAGCTGGTTCCAACGCCGCAGTCCAATTGGAGTTCGTTTGAATCGGTTCCCCACTGTTCCTCACTTTTTTAGTGTTTCTCAATAAACCTTCCCCTAGTTATGTATATGTATCATATCAATTAGCAATCATGTTTATTTAAACAATTTACTAAAGATTTAATTAAAATACGGTTTAAAATATTAAAACCAAACTCTTATGGTCAGTCCGACTGACACGACCAATATAATGAGCTTGCTTTATTGTTTTCAAAACTATAATTAATAATTCTGTCTAAAATCTTCATAAGAACATGTGGAAACTAACCATATATAACCCATATAACATCCTTAGTGGTGGTTATGATGATGTTGTGTATTTAAATGAATTAAGTATAAGAAATATGTTGTAACTTTAATAGGACTAGAAGAGTATATTATTCGAGGTATGTTACGGTACAAATAAGTTTGCCAAGTGTTCTCGTATCATTATCAACTTTTGTGTATATATTTTTTTTCCATGGACACATGTATCACAAACTTAACTTGTAATCAAAGAATTTTGTATATCAGAAAATATTATAATTTTTAAGGTCTGTTTGGTACGAGGTAATATAAAAAAATAGAGAATAAAATGAACAAAGTAATGGAATGAACAACGGAATGAAATCAATTATTTCATTGTGACATTTGTTACTCATATGTCTTATGTCAATAGAATAAACCATAAATTTGTACATTTAACAGACAAAAAAGACAAAGTAACGAAACACAATTATATTAAAAATGACTAGTATATAATTGTTTCAACAACAATAATTATTATTAGGGTTATTGGATTTTATCACACTCAACTATCGGCATTTGGCCGTTGCCACCTCCAACTAACACTTATGACTCCCGGCATCTCCAACTTGACATTTTGTTTGTGCTCGCACCACTCAGTTAAAAAATCTTTAACTCAGTTAGTATTTTATCCTACGTGGCTTTTTTATCTGATGTGGCAAGGTGACGTTGCTTTTTTTTATTTAACTTAAAAAACAATCAGATTTTTATAAAAGGTCTCTCTCTTTCTAAAATCACTCTTCCCCCTCCCCCCTCTTTCTCTCTCTCTCTCTTTTCTCTGTTTTACACCACCGCCACCCAATGTTTTAAATACCGGTATGAACCGACCGGTTATACTGGATATCGGACATGAGTCCGGTACGATAAAGGCCGATAAAACCCGAATACGGTATGTCTTATGTACCGGCGGTAAATCCGGTTCCACCGGTTTGCATTATCTTAAGATTTGATTTCTTAATTTTAATAAAATACAAAATTAAGGTAATATTGTGCTTCTATATTTCCAGTAATTAACCTAGTGTCTTCTATTCCAATATTTAATCATTAATGAAACTGTTACTGACCTCGTACAATGCAATATTGTTTATAACTAATAAAATTATTCTTAAAATGCTTAATATTTACAATAAAAACCGTTGAACCGGTTTGCATTATCTTAAGATTTGATTTCTTAATTTTAATAAAATACAAAATTAAGGTAATATTGTGCTTCTATATTTCCAGTAATTAACCTAGTGTCTTCTATTCCAATATTTAATCATTATCGAAACTGTTACTGACCTCGTACAATGCAATATTGTTTATAACTAATAAAATTATTCTTAAAATGCTTAATATTTACAATAAAAACTAGGGTTGTAGTAAGCTCGCGCTTCGCGTCAGGCAACGGTTTTTTTCGCATTCCCTCGCGCGATGCAACAGTACTTGTTGATGCATATGTCTGCTGCCTACGTCATCGTATAATATCGAGTCTGTATTTAGGAGCGAAATGACGAAGTTTATGTATGCTAAAGGTCAAGTTCACTTGTAATTGTGATGTTAAAGTCAAGTTCGGCCGAACTTGACTAAGCAAGTTCGCCCGAACTTGCACTCCCATCAGCGAACTTGACAATGTATAAATAGGGGTCTTGACATTTCATTTGGAAGATTCAGAGATTTTGTCACGACAGAGGCGGAGCTCTGTCCAAGTGTTTCTAGGATCTGTAACGTCTACTAATCAATGAAACAGTGATTAAACAGTAAAGAACTTGTCTACAATGTCGCTTATGCAAACGGATTCCGCACGTTTAACTTAGGTTTACCAATTAGGACCCGAACGATCCGTACAACGGACCTACAAGTGGTATCAGAGCAGGATTGGCCTAATTTGAAGACATTGGACGTAAAACATCGCATTTTCTACTCATTTATTCTATTTTTAACTTTTCTTGGACAATTCATGGACAAAATGGACTGATTTTCAAGTATAATACGTAAAATCCATTGTACTAAAACCATTGAAAAGATCAGAGCTCAAAACAAAAGAATTCATGTCGAAAATTTGAAAAAAAACCATGTTTGAAAATACATGTTCGCTCGAACTTGACTCAAGTTCGCTTGAACTTGACTGAAAAGTTCATAACTTTTCATCAAGTTCGCCCGAACTTGATTGATTTTTCAAGATTTTTGATAAGTTCGCTCGAACTTGCATACTTTTCATTAAGATTTCATCAAATTCGCCCAAACTTGATTAAATTTTGTTGAAAATCTATTACAAGTTCGCCCGAACTTGTAAAGTCTCTTTAATATCTTACAAGTTCGCCCGAACTTGTTAAAACTCTTGAAATTACATACAAGTTCGCCAAACTTGTTAAGTAGCTGATTTTCACAAGCTGTGAGAAGTTCGCCCGAACTTGTCCAATGTTTCTAAAAAAAGGCATGAAAATTCAGAAAAATGTCTCGGACATTATATATCGTTAGATTCGTATTGACGAGACGAGTTTAAAGCTCTAATCTGGTAAAAACAGTTTCCCGAAAAATTTTAAACGTTTTTAGCAAACCGATACGTTAATATTGTCGATTAAAAAGTAAATTTTTTCTAAAAATTGTCTGTTTGCTAATCATTTTTCAAGTGTTTTTGAACGATAGATTAGTTTGGAAAACGAAATGGGGTCCGTGAAGCCGCCAATGTTGATAAGTTTTGATGAGTATGAAGTCTGGAAAGGAAAATTCGTGAACTGAGTCAAAGCTATGCACTTTCAAAGTGGGGTTGCGATCAAAACAGGATATGTCGTTCCAAGATATTAGAATCAGAATATTCTAAAGAAGTATACGTATTATACGCAACAGAAAGAGGAGTATTTTGCTGAAAAGAAAATGATTAGTCTGATTCAACAATCTGTTAAGGAAGATATCTTGATACTACTGCCTGAGTACAAAAATGCAAAAGAACTCTGGATATCTCTAAAAAATAAATATCAGGTGAAGAAAGAAGAGAATGTAGTGGTTAAGAACTGTGAAGATCAACTTTCAAGTACATCTACAAATCAGTCTGTCCAGTGTATGATGTAGATAACTATCGGGCAGATAATGCCAAACTCTTGAGTGAGATTGAGAGTTTGAATTAGAAAATAAAAAATTAAAAGAAAATAAAAAGAATTTTGAAAACAAAACAAAATTTTAGAAAATGAAAAACTACAAATGGTAGTAGATTTTCAAAATGAAATAAAAATGTGTAAAAATGAAAAAATTGTTTTTGAAAAATTAAATATAGAAAATCAAAAAGCAATAAATTCTCGTATTGAGAAAATTTCTCAACTTGAAAAAGAAGTTAAGACTGTTAAAAATAAAGCTGTTAATTCAGAAAAGTTATTGAAAGGTTTTATGACTTCCTCATTAAAGTTAGATCATATTTGTCTAAAACCTATCAATGAGAATAAAAAGAAAATCTCAATAAGTGACAATGTCACAAATTATGACAATGTCATAATGGAAGATTGTGATGATAATACCGATGATGAAAGAGCTAAAAATGATAAACATAAAATATTTTTAAAACTAAAAGAAAAATTTCAAGAAACTGTTCTACAATCTACTGAGAAAGGTGAATGTTCAACGCACAAACCTTCTAAGCAGAAAACAAAACGAAAAACAAAGTTTTAACAATTCTGAAAATTTTCAAAAGAAAAATAAAAGCTCATCGGTACGATCATCCAATCATTATAGAAACTCACAAAAATTTGTGAATAAATGGTGCAGGTCGGACCGCAGTGCTTCAACGTCAAATCAAAGTTACAGACGAAGCAGGAAAGATGGCTACCACATGTCAAATCAGTGTTATGATTTGAGTGTATGGTTTGCTAAAAAAGATCAGTATGAGAACAGAAAGTGTCATAAATGTGGAGTAATTGGACACATTGCTAGAAAATGTTTTCAAATTAATCCTAAACCTGCTCATATTGATAACAAAAATTCTGGAGTATCAACTCAGGTTTGGAAACAATGTACAGAAACTACAAACAAGGTGAAACGAGTTATTACTAAGTTTTCAAATCTTGAAACTGGTGAATCCTCGAATAGTAATGAACAAAAAGTTTCTACATTGTATCTCAAGAAAGCTTTAACGAAAATCAATCATGGTTGGCAAAAGAAAAAGAAGTTACACAATCAGTGAAAATTGAAAGGTTAGAGGACTTTCCAAAACTTGTGAAAGTCCAAAATAAACCTTATTGTGTAAAGAAAATCAAAATTAAGGTTGAAGAAACAACGCCTAAGACTGCAAAGGCTTGGGTGTCATTATTCAACTAATTGTTTGAATTTTTGTGCAGGAATTTCTGAGATGAAAGTAAATTACTGAGAATGGAGTTCGTTGCACACAAAGAAGACGGGCCGGGTTATCAAGTTCTATATAAAGGCCTAATTACATTTCTATAACGTTTACTTACAATTTTTTGAAAAATTTTTGGAGAAAATTTTTCGAAAACATGTTCCAATAAATGTTTACTTGAAAAGTTTTACAAATTTTTGAAGAAAAATTTGAAAAATTTCACAAGAACCCTCATTGTTGAATAAGACAAAACTCATGTTCAGTAAATTGTTATAAACACAAAAGTGTCAAGGTTTTTGTCATCATGAGGGGGAGAGGTTTTAAAAGAAAATTTGTGAAGCAGTAATGGATGGCGAATTGAAGTGATTCTCATCGGTTGGTCAATATTTTTCTATAAATAAAAATTCCAAAAATATGTTTTTGAATTTTAGGGGGAGAAAAAAATTTCAGAAAATCCAAAAACATATTAAATACAAAAAATACAAAAACATTGAAAAAAGCAAAAAGAGTTTTGTGTGTAAAAATGAAATGATAGTACATTAGTGGACTATCACAGTATGCTAAGGATTTGTAAAGTTTAAAAAGAATAAACAAGTCTTACTGTGGATGTGTCGATAGGCTTTACACGTTCAGTAAATTGTTTCCGGGATATAAACTAAATTTTACAACTGCTTAAACTTGTGGATTAACATCCCTCGGATATATGGACTTAGTACTCCGAAATTTCGTTTGAGAGATTGCCTGATTCTGAGATACGAGGTCTTTATAGATGATTGATATCTGGGGTATTATACAGGTTCTTCTGATTTTGCGTAAGCAATGGCCTAGAACTTATATAATGCTTTTGCAAAAAACCCCTAAAACTGCATTCAATTTGAAAATATCGAAAGATACTACAATTGCAGTACAAAAAGATTCCATTTTGGAACACTACCTTAAAAGTCGAGCTTCATCTCTGTGTCAGTACGATGGTACTATCCTGAGCTCTCAAGGTTTCGCATTAACCAAGATACAAATATCAATTACGCTATACTCACCTGTAAGATGAAATCTAGGGAATCTTGATACGGGAGTATATTCTGAGATGGGAACCATAGTTAAGTCAAGTTTCTTAATTCTATATAATGTATCTTGGAACAATTGAGAAAAGTGTTGAAGTTTAAGAGGACAAACATATCGACAATCTAGGTAAATTTGTTTAAAACTTAGTGTCATGAAAAGGTCAATGGTACTGATGATATGTCTCAAAAACTGATATGATCCTTTAACACAAACTCAACAAAAATATATATGTAAATATGTTTGTACATACTTAGTGTTTTGATATTCATTTCATAAAAACAAAAAGATTATATTATCTTTTAGTTTCGACCGCTAGTGATGAAAAGCTGGTTTTCAAAATCTAAAGTTGCTGAACAAAACTTAAAAACTTTTGAAAATTGATTTAAAAAGTTCATTAATTTGAAACTTACATTTGAACAAAATCATCAGTTTGGAGTCAAAATGTTTTAATCAAGATCATTAAGTTGAATTTCATAACATAAAATCAGATATTCAAGGTCATTAATTTGGACTTGATTATCTGAGAGGGGTTAAAAACTGATAAGTAGATTAAAATTTGAAATGTTTGTGTTTAAAAGTTTCAAAGTTTGAATATGAAATGTTTCTTTGAGTGTTTAAAGAACTTTGAAACAGGAAGTTGATTTTAAGGGGGAGCTGGATAAAACACGTTGATTGAAGATACCAGAAAACTCAAAGCAAATGGGAGCATGGTGATTAAAGTTTTATCAAGACAAGCTCGAGAAGAAAAGAGAAAAGGACTGTAGATGCTATGAAGATCAAGGGAGTTAAAGTTATTCAAGAAATAAAGATCAAGAAAATGTTAAAGACTCCGGAACTTAATTGAAGAATGATGACTACGGCAACATCCAAGGAGGAGTCTGTTGATGCATATGTCTGTTGCCTACATCATCGTATAATATCGAGTCTGTATTTAGGAGCGAAATGACGAAGTTTATGTATGCTAAAGGTCAAGTTCGCTTGTAATTGTGATGTTAAAGTCAAGTTCGGCCGAACTTAACTAAGCAAGTTCGCCCGAACTTGCTCCCATCAACGAACTTGACAATGTATAAATAGGGGTCTTGACATTTCATTTGGAAGATTCTGAGATTTTGTCACGACAGAGGAGAAGCTCTGTCCAAGTGTTTCCAGGATCTGTAACGTCTACTAATCAATGAAACAGTGATTAAACAGTAAAGAACTTGTCTACAATGTCGTCTATGCAAACGGATTCCGCACGTTTACCTTAGGTTTGCCAAATTAGGACCGAACGATCCGTACAACGGACCTACAGTACTTCAGTCACTAACGTTTTGGTTTGATAGGTGTAGGAAATTTGATTGGTATCGCTTTGGCTTATTACGGAATCGCCATAAAGCTAGCACTCAGTATAAATAACAATAAAAAAATATAAATAACAATAGGGAACTAGTAAAATTCAGGTAAATAACAATGGTAGATTTGAATCCCACAATCACCAATATTATTGTTTTGTAAAAAAATTATATCAATCACTAAAAAAATAAACCCAGACGTAAATAACAAAAGAAAATCAAAGTTAGTAAAATAAAAATTAATTCTCATCCATTAAAAAATAAACCTATTGGTAAATAAAAAAATTATCAAAGTTAATTAAATAAGAATTAATTCAATTGTAATCCACAATCTATGTTATTTTTTTTCAATGAAACAATGTTTAAACTTAGGTGTAATAATGAAAACAAATTAACACACTTAAAGTTTTTATTCACTTATTGAAACTTAATTCATTTAATATGAAACAGAATCTGAAAAAAGAAAAAAATAATAACTGCCACTTGGCAGCTTCTGATTGAGCGACGGAAAGCACTTTAGAACTTCTCTTTATTTATATATAGATAATAGTTGTTTTTAGATAAAATTATAATCGGTTACATAAATTCTAGTTGAGATTGGATTGTTTTTTGAGATGAATTTGTATTTCATGGAATTTATTGGTTAACTAGTAACCGGTTTAACCGCCCGATACAATACGGTTCAACCGGTTAACCATTTTAGAGCCCAACCCAGGTATGACTTAAAAACCGGTTTTTAAAACACTGCCGCCACCCTCACAACTCACACCTTAAACCGACTTCAACCACCACCACATCTCCGTCGCCCAAACCCTACCACCACGACCACCATCACCACAAACACCCCTCCACCACAACATTCGCACAGAGCGAAGCTTGGGGATTGGAGATTTCTCACTGGATCCACATACCAAAAGGACCGTCACTGTACACCTCTTGCAAGCCAACCTACCACCGTTACTTCACACCAACTCTCTACTGTCACACCACATTCGACCATCATTGACCCTCCACCATTACCAATATTGTGCAGATTCATACCTAATAGACTAAACCCTAACCCTAGAAAAACCACAAAAACAACAATATCAATCAAAACCACTACAAACCTCCATTACACCACCAGAACTCACCACCTCCACCGCGTAGATCTGAAAACCTCCGCGATTGCCAGTTACATCTCTGAGAACTTGAGATCGCGTTGAAGTGTAAAATTACCGTTTACAAGAAATAACTGAGAATTCAGATGCTAGTGGCGGATAGTAGCTAAAACCGGTGATGATTGGACGGTGTTGTAATGGTGGCCGGAGCTCCGACGAGAGAGAATGATGAAGGTGGTAGTTGCAGAGAGTCAAAGTACGATGGCAGAAAGATAAGAACTATGGTGGTTGTGGCGGTAAGTTCATGGTGGCAGGTGGGTGTGGTGGCAGCTGCAAGATGTGGTGAGGGTGATGGCTGTAACGCTTCGTATTTTCGCGTTTAGTTAATTATTTATCTATTCATTTATTTATTTAAATACATTATTTATTTATATATTTATTCAATATTTATTTATTTTTAAAATAAATAATTCATTAAATTATTTAATCATTAATGATTATTATTATTATTTTAGTAATTGATGTGTGCTAAACAGACTATTAAAATTAACTAGATTAGACTCTCTAAACTAGACAATTAAAAGCTTTAAATCTAGACTCGACCTAAATCACACAACCGGCAAGTGTATCGATCAATGTAGTATAACCTAAGCAAGTCCGGATATCGAACCCACGAGACTCTACTAATCACGTTACTAAACTCTAATAGACTCTGATAGACACGACTCAAACTGTTTCATTGTTTTAGGGGGGGTTACTGAAAATATAAGGAAATCTATCAAACTAATTATTAACTAGAACTATGCGAATACGAACTAATATGAAGACTGTTCTCAGATGGTGATGAAGACTACCTAGACTAGAATCCTGGATTGATTTTAAGAATTTACTAATTAAGTTAACCACATTTTTATGGAATCGGGATCTTGTGATACTCAACCTATTAAGACACCAACTAAGCCCCTAACCCTTCTCGAGGTGAAACTTATGGCACTACCTAGGCCTGTCAATCCTACCGGTTATTAGACTTCCTTCCGGTTATCCAATTATTGTGTAAGTACCCTAATAATGACCTACTATTTTCCAATTATAGATCTAGGGTAGTTTGAGTATCTTGACTTGACTTGACTTGATAGACTAATAAACCGACGGCGCAACTAAGGCATGACTTTTTCCAAAGACTGTCTAAAGCAATTCGTCGGGTAAGACCTACCAATAGCCCTGCACCTTCCAGCTATAAGGACTAGTAGAATACTGAAATCTTGCAAATTATCAACTATCACCTCTAAGGTTTATTGGCCAATTCACCCTAAAGGTAAAAAACACAAGGTCAAAGATCTAGCATGAACCTATTCCGTAGCAGACAACCAACAAGATTCACACGAAGCAATAGATAACAATTAACCAAATTAAAGTATGCATGCACACCAAATCAATCAACCAAACTTCTTACAAAACACATTAATCCATAAAATATGTGCAATTAACTAAAAAGGTTCAAACTTTTTTCAATCCATTCATCATAGTCTAGGAAGTTTAAACCTTTAGCCAAGCATGGTTATCAAGGAAAACAAAACAAGATTATTCAAATAAGAATTCATGGTTACAAGTTCTTGAAAAGAGAAATCAAACAAACAAGGATTATAAAACCCGTGTGAGTCTTCAATCTTCAATCCTAGCTTAACCGAATGATTCCCGTGATCCGAACTCTTCAAACGCAGCTCTTCAAACTCCAAAATAAGCCCTTGAAATCCACAAATTCGTAACCCTATCACCGGAGGCAACTCGTTCTATTTATATCCGAAAATATCTCGTAAAAACCTAAGCAAAACACAAGTTTCTGCGTATTGGACCCCGCCGCGCTACTCGACAGGTAAGAGGCTAGGGGTCGCGTACGGCGGCGCCCCCTTATCTGCAATTTTATTTTCCTTCAATCGTTCAGCACACCCCGACTCGCGTACGACTCCCGTTTTTCTTCCAAATTGCTCGTTTTAACTTGTTTTTCATCACTTTAAGCAACGGGACCTGAAATCACAGCTTAACGTCAGCAGTATCAAAATTCTAACCTTAACTAGACTCAAACTACCTAAAAACTGACCAAAATATACACTATAAACATATGTACTTTGCAGTACATCAAACATCCCCACACTTAAGACTTTTTCGTCCCTGAAAAAGAATCTATGCAAAACGGAATCAGAAACATAAAATTATTTGGGTCAAAGTATAGATTACTTATTAAAGTCAAAACTTGTGTTAGCCACGATTGCAGGTATATTTGTCCTCTTAAACCCAAAACCCAGCTCCAAGCCCTTATCATGTAAATTTAGTTCACGTGCGGTCAATCTACCTAGGGTCCCACACTAAAAGCCACAGTCCATCTAATCCCGCCTCAAGCTTATAGAACAAAAGGAACGATCACTGGACCAATTCCTAACCATTTTATACCAAAATCAAAAGAATTTAAAACAAAAAATTTTCACTTTTTTTTTCTTTTCTTGAGCATAGACGTTGCTTTACCTAACCCAGAGGCTGTCTCAACCAGAGTCACCATCCCCGAGAGCGACAACGTGAGCGTCGGTAAATTTTTTTTGCAATTTTGATTTCGACACATCCCAGTGGCATTCTAAGTCAGAGTCACCATCCCCAACGAAGATTACATAGGCATGCGCTACTTTTCCTAGTTTCTAGCTCAATTTGTTATATCTTTTTTTATGATTAAAAATTCTGACGATTTTGGCTTATAACGACATTCCTTATACTATTATTGGCGGTTTCAATTTCCCATTTTTTTAGATGAGCACCCACTAGTAAACCGACAATTAAGGTATATATTAAGATCAAAGGAACCTAGAACCGACTCGAGCCTACCCGCATATCCTAAACTAGACGCAAGCTCGACTATTCTATTCTCATATCATCATTATTTGAACTGAATAAAAATCCATTTTTTCTATCATTTTTCGTCTTTATTTTTGCAAACTTCTTTATTCAAAAGACATTTTCTAATTTTTTTATTTTTATTTATTTATTTATTTATTTTTTAACTACTATGGAAACAGCCGTATAGCATTACGTTCGCGACTGAAACCGAAAAAAAAGTTAAAGGAAAATATGGGTTACCGTTTACAAAAGCGTAAGTTAAAAACAAACTTGCCCGAATGGAGATTGAGTACGGGCAAGATGTCGTGAACTTGTACATGCATATTAGTAAACCTGACACTTAATTCTAAAAACTAGCTAGCTAGACTCAATGACTCAAACGACTCAAGACTCAATGTACACTACCTCCTCCCGGCACTTTAATTGTCCTCAATTAAGCATAAGTGCCACAAATATTCCGACATCAAGGCTAAACGAGTGAAAGTGTGAAACTTTGAAGCAAAAAGGTGACGTTTTGGCAAAAGGGTCACTTGGAAAACCACTTGACTTCGCAAAATCAGTTCAACAACTTTTTGTTTTTTAAGAAAACCTAGTTAATTTAGCCAAAATTAACCTGAAAACATCACAAATAGTAACCCCAATGTCCAAACACAACCCGCAAAGCTCAAACAACCGCAAACAAACCAACCAGAACCACCCGCAATCCACATTACGTATAATCATCCCAAACAAACCCAACTACAAACTTTTATCATTATCTAAACATCAAAGATCACAACTTTAACGAACCACCCAAACCCTAGAACTAGCAAACAACTAACCCAAACGCTAGGGTCCTTTTTTACAGAAAGTTTCTAAGAAAGTGTTCCTTCATGCCTTAGAAAATTTTCAAGTTCCGAAAATTTCAACCCCAATGCCTTAGAAACTTTTTCAATCACTTTCACACATATCCAAAACCCCCAAAATTTTTCTAAGTGTCAAACAAACATACCTGAGACCTCTTTTCTCGTGCTTTTCCCGTTCTGTAGCGGTGATGAAACCTGCAAAATTCTCAACGACACAAAATAAAGACCGACTATCTACCGAAATACTGTTAGAAAGCAAGAAATACGCAAACGAACTCTTATACAAACGATACAAAATGTACACTTGGGTTTTCACCCAAAACACTAAGTGGTGGCATTTGGTGGAATTTCGAGAGGGGTTTCCTCCCTCTCATTCTTATTTATCGCTCCCCCAATATAGTGTTTCAAACGGTGGCCATTTACCTTCCAAGTCCGGCCATCAGACTCATCCATAATCTCAACCGCTCCATACGGAAACACATATTGAACCATATACACTCCCGACCACTTCGACTTTAACTTTCCCGCAAACAACTTCAATCTCGAATTGTAGAGAAGCACTCTATCACCCTTACTAAATTCTTTGATCTTCCTCAATTTATGATCATGTAGGGCTTTCGTTTTCTCCTTAATGTCCCAAGATCGAGCATAAGCCGCATCCCTGAGCTCCTCAAGCTCATAAATTTGAAAGAAACGTTTTCTAGTGGCTTCGGTCATATCAAGGTTAACGGTTTTCAAAGCCCAAAGTGCCAGATGCTCTAACTCTACAGGAAGATGACAAGCTTTTCCATAGACGATCATGAATGGTGTGGTTCCTAAAGGTGTTTTATAAGCGGTTCGAAACGCCCACAATGCATCGTCTAGCTTGTCGGACCAATCTTTTCTATTCTTTCTAACAGTTTTCTCTAGAATACGTTTGATGCCGCGATCTGCGTTCTCCACTTGACCACTCGTCTATGGATGGTAAGCGTTAGACAAACGATGAGTGACTCCGTAGCGTGTAAGCAACTTTCCCATCAATGCGTTGCAAAAGTGAGTACCACGGTCACTAATTAAAGCCTTTGGTGTACCGAAACGGGAGAAGAGTTTCTTAAGGAAATTCAACACTACTCGGGCCTCATTTGTAGGAAGAGTGTTAGGATCTGAGTTTGGATTGATTGAATAGTTTTAACAAAATTGATAACAGAATGATAACTTGATAAGAACTTTGCAGCGGAAGAACAGTTAAAACATTATAATCCAATAAATGAGAGAATAGTTTTCATCATAACATGTTTTCATTACTCCAAAGATTGACATCAAATATAAAGCAAATACATGTATGAATCACTAAGCTCCCCCTCAGACCGAGCTACACAGAAAGATAGTATGAAATTAAGAATGTGTGTGCCTAGTAGAACAGTACATGCACTGTTCTATTTATAGTACAACTCCTAACCACGGATCGTCTATGCTGACATCACCTTGACAGTGACAGCTAACAACAATAACAAACTCTAACCACTTCCTTACCTATCCTCTAATAAATAGATATAAACACTGATAGCAAAGCACTGATGACCTATCCTGTGATAAGCATAAACCCTGATGAAGTACTGGCAGATGTTCTTCAAAGGATGATCAGACCTTTGACTTCCAGCAGACCTTTGACTTCTAACAGACCTTTGACCCCTTAGTGGATTGTTGATTCAACATACTTTATAAACTAACAGAGCTTTGGTATAAGGCAGTTGTTAGAACTATCGGCGGTTTGGTAGCTGGTGTTTGTGAAGAGTGGTTCTGAACACTGTTTATTCTGGATCATATAGAGCAGACCTGTTTTGGCTTTCTATCATCTGTTCTTTTGTAGGGTTCAATCCCAACAATCTCCCCCTAGAACAGATGATGCCAAAACTCTTCTTTATTCATGATCTTTATGTCTCATCAGTTTTTCCTGATATAATCTTTGAATTGAGATTCAAAGTTCTGGGAACTTTCATCATCCTCATCCCTGCACAGTTGTAGCTCCCAAAGATCTTGAAGGTCAGCAACACTCAGGCTTAGTGCATCCTTCCTTGATATCCTCACAACTTTCCCATTGGACCTGAGCAGAGTCAAGACATGGGTCTTTTTATCAGAGAGCCACTTTAGTATTTTTGAGTTCAATGGGTTTCTTGGGAGAAAAGTTATTCGTGATGAGAGTTGAAAAGGTGAACTTCTTGAAAGCCTTTGAAAAGGATATTTAGATTTAGCTTGAGGCTTGAAGTCAGACAAAGGTTCATTTGTGATAGCCTACATATTAGCATCCCTTTGTTGATCTTCCTTAACAATCAGCAGTTGCCTCTTCCTTTGGTTGAGGGCTTGGATGGTTGAATCTAAATCAAGATCTGCACTTAGATTTTTAGTATCTTTCCAGTCTGGTGCAATCTGTTTCATTTGGGGGTCTTTCTTCATCCTTCCAATTCTATTAGCTTCTTGTTTGAGAGTTGGGATGGACCACTCCTTGAATTGATCTTCCTCAGCTTGATAGGGTTTTTCTTTCATGATAAATTTTAAGAGGTTTTCCCTTAGC
This sequence comes from Scalesia atractyloides, assembly GCA_947069175.1. Classification (NCBI taxonomy): domain Eukaryota; kingdom Viridiplantae; phylum Streptophyta; class Magnoliopsida; order Asterales; family Asteraceae; genus Scalesia; species Scalesia atractyloides. The sequence goes on from CAMTDV010001634.1 coordinate 30,056,472, forward strand.
TTCTTTTGAGGATCATCTTTTGGAGATTCTTTTGTCATTTTCTCATTAAGCTCTTTTACATACTCTTCTAATTTCTTAACTTGCTTAGCTCATGCTGCTCCATTCTTGTTAAATAGGTATTACCTTTTTTTTCATCATAACATGTTTTCATTACTCCAAAGATTGACATCAAATACAAAGTAAATACATGCATGAATCACTAAGCTCCCCTCAGACCGAGCTACACAGAAAGATAGTACGAAATTAACAATGTGTGTGCCTAGTAGAACAGTACATGCACAGTTCTATTTATAGTCAACTCCTAACCACTGATCATATATGCTGACATCACCTTGACAGTGACAGCTAACAACAATAACAAACTTAACCACTGCCTTACCTATCCTCTGATAAATAGATATAAACACTGATAGCAAAGCACTGATGACCTATCCTGTGATAAGCATAAACTCTGATGAAGTACTAGCAGATGTTCTTCAAAGGATGATCAGACCTTTGACTTCCAGCAGACCTTTGACTTCTAACAGACCTTTGACCCGTTAGTGGATTAGTGATTCAACATACTTTATAAACTGACAAGCTTTGGTATAAGGCAGTTGTTAGAACTATCAGCGGTTTGGTAGCTGGTGTTTGTGAAGAGTGGTTCTGAACACAGTTTATTCTGGATCATATAGAGCAGACCTGTTTTGGCTTTCTATCATCTGTTCTTTTGTAGGGTTCAATCCCAACAAAGAGCTTGAGCCTCAACCCACTTGGTTATGTAATCGATTGCCACAAGTATATATCGATTCCCTTTTGAGATGGGAAAGGGTCCCATGAAATCAATGCCCCAAACATCGAAAAACTCCAACACTTGGATAGGGTTTTGAGGCATCTCATCCTTGGCCGAAATGTTATCCGGTTCTTTGACAAGCATCACATGTTTTCACGAACTCATCGTCATCACGAAGTACTTTAGGCCAATAAAACCCACAATCAAACACCTTTTGTGTGGTAGCATATGCACCATGGTGGCCTCCCTTAGGCCTTCATGCACATGTTTAAGGATATTAAACCCTCCTCTCTCGACACACATCGTCTAAGAATCTTATCTCCTCCTATCCTAAAGAGGAACGGATCATCCCACACATACTTCCTCGACTCACTAAGGAACTTCCTCCTCTGTCCTGTGGTCATTCCCTTAACAATATTGCCACTCGAAAGATAATTAGCTAAATCACAAAACCACGATAATCCTTCCTTCTCGGCTTCTACGAACTCAATCGATTCGTGAGGGAATGTATCTCCTATCTCCTCCTCACGAATCTCCTCTCTCCTAGGGTCCTCTAACGTGAAAGGTGATCGGCTGCTACGTTTTCGGCTCCCTTCTTATCTCTAATTTCGATATTGAACTCGGAAAGCAAGAGAATCCACCGAATAAGGCGGGGTTTGGCGTCTTTCTTTTGGAAAATTAGAAACGCAACGCGGAGTGGTCGGTGAAAAACAATGAGGCATCATTTAACAAGTTTTGCTGCGTTAGTAAATTGGGTGAAAATGCTTGTCCTTTCTTTGTCCTAATACCCCCCCAACGGCGTAGTCACTCGCATCACACATGAGCTCAAAAGGCAGGCTCCAATCGGGCGAGATAAGAATGGGTGCACTCACAAGCTGGTCCTTTCAAAAGTTTAAGGCCTTAAGACACTCCTCGTCAAAGTCGAAAGGAACATCCTTTTCCAAGAGACGGGTCATGGGGCGAGTGATCTTAGAAAAATCTATAATGAAGCGTCTATAGAAGCCCACATGACCAAGAAAACTTCGAGTCGACTTAACGCTAGTGGGTGGAGGCAACCTGCTAATGGTATCTATCTTCGCTCGATCTACCTCTATTCCATCCCTTGATATATTGTGACCTAAAACTACCCCTTCGGTCACCATGAAGTGACACTTCTCCCAATTTAGCATCAACTTCGTCTCCACACATCTCTTCAACATCCTCTCAAGATTACTCAAACACTGATCGAACAAGTTACCATAAACTGAGAAATCGTCCATGAAAACCTCCATGGAACTCTCAATCATGTCCTGGAATATGGCAACCATGCACCGCTGAAAGGTCGCTGGAGCGTTACACAGCCCAAATGGCATGCGTGGTACGCGTATGTGCCATAGGGGCATGTGAAGGTGATTTTATCCTGAGCCTCCGGTGCGATGGGGATCTGGAAGTAACCAGAAAAACCGTCGAGAAAACAATAGAATTGTTGACCGCTGAGACGCTCCAACATCTGATCGATAAGGCAATGGGAAGTGGTCCTTTCGGGTGGCATCATTCAATTTACGGTAATCGATGCACACTCACCAACCTGTGACCGTGCGAGAAGGGATAAGCTCATTCTTGCAATTCATGACAACGGTCATCCCTCCCTTCTTAGGGACAACTTGAGTGGGACTAACCCACGTGAATCTGAGATAGGATATATCATCCCGGCATCCATGAGTTTTAGAACCTCTTTCTTCACTACCTCTTGCATGTTTGGATTGAGTGGCCTTTGGGGTTGCACCCCCGGTTTGAAATCTTCCCCCATGAGATTCCGGTGAGTGCAATAAGAAGGGTTATGCCCTTAATGTCGGACAACCTCCATGCAATGGCCTCTTTGTTGGCCTTCAACACCTCCAACAACTTCGACTTCTCCCCATCCTCCAACTTCGATGAAATGATAACGGTAGCTCGGAACCCTCCCCTAAAAGGCATATTCTAAATGAGATAGAAGGACCTTAAGCTCTAAGGGTGGGGTTGGGTGTTGTCATCACTAACGGCTAACACTTCGGGAATCAAAGGAATCCCTTCATCTTCTATCTCATCCAACCTCGAGACTCCTCGTTCAACTACCTCTCCATCTAGTAAGTCGGCTCCACTAATGAACCCTAGACAATGGTCAACGCACGAGATGAATGAGTCCAAGAAATAGACGGAATGGCAAGGAACCTATAGTAATCGGAACCGCTCGGGTGGTTCATGGAACGATCGATCTCAAAGGTGACTCTCTCCTCACCGACCCTAAGTGTGATCTTACCATCGAAAACATCTATGAGAGCTTTAGCGGTTCGCAAGAACGGACGACCAAGTATGATAGGAACTCTCTCATCAGCTTCCATATCAAGAATGACGAAATCAGCGGGAAAAACGAACTTGTCGACCTTAACAAGCAGATTCTGACAATACCCCTCGGTTATTTAAGAACCGATCGGCTAAAGATAATGTCATACGGGTAGGTGAAAGTTGCCTGAGTCTAGCTTCTCGTAAAGAGAAAAGGGCATCAAGTTGATGCTGGCACCTAAGTCGGCTAAGGCTCGAGTATTGGTGTTACTACCGAATAGACATGGAATGATGAAAATGCCGGGATCGGTGAGCTTCTCAGGAAGCTTATTCAGAACAACTGTGGTGCACCCTCCGTTCAATGGAACATTCGACAACTCCCCAACTTCTCCTTGTTTCTAAGAAGATCTTTTAAGAATTTGGCGTACTTGGGCATGGATTGGAGTGCCTCAATAAAAGGTAGATAATCTTCAACTGCTTGAAGATATCTAAGAACTGCCCGTATTCCCTAGAGTATTTTTTGGTTCCTAAGACGTGAAGGAAATGGGACACGTGAATGATCTACAAGTGGAGATGGTCTAATGTCTACGGGTGGTTTCTCTACTCTCTTCTCTCCATGGGACTCACCGGTCTGTGGGTACTTGCTGGGTCTAGCCTCGGTTGCACTTTGCCGGGAGCCTCCATCTCGATCTCTTCATCTACAATCTCCTCCTCTTCTTCTACTACTCTCTCCACAACTCTCGGGTTCCCTACGGTCTTGCCACTACGAGTGGTAATGGCTTTGGCATGGGCGTTAGGGTTTTGTTGGGTGTTACCTGCAAACTGACCGGGTAATCTCTCCTCAAGTTTTCTAGACATGTCACCTACGACCCTCTGAAGGTCTTGGAAAGAGGATTGGTGGTTCTTAAGCATAAGGTCATGTTCAGCGAGGACCTTTTGGGTGGTTTGGTCCTTGACAACTAATTTACTCATCATGGCCTCTATCCTCTCAAGACTACTCCTTACATCACTATTTGGACCCTGAACTTGTGGAACCTGACTATTTGAACCCCCATCCCTGACCTGACCATTGAACCCCTTATTGAACTGCCCATTTGAACCCCCACCAAAGAATGAACCTTGCCCCCTGTTTGGATTTTGAGTTATTTGGAAACCAGGGGGGTTACCGGTGGAACGAAAGTTATTATTACGCCAACCCGAATTAAAATTACTACCAAACCCACTAGATTGACCTCTACCTTGACCCCCTCCTATGAAATCGACCTGCTCCTCCCCAACTAACAATGGACACGCACTCGTATCATGACCCCCTCGACAATATTCACACTTATCGACTTTTGCCTTAATCTCCTTGAGCTCTCTAGTGACGTTTTCCAACACGGCGGCTATACTAGGATCCATAGTGACATGGTTCACCCCACGAGTGGGTGCACTAGTAGTGGAATTTGAATTTCCACCGGGAGACTGTCGGTCGGATCGAGACTGAGATTGAGATTGTGCAAAACTCTCGAAACGCTCTAAACACTCTGCAACATAGGAATGCCCATCATATGACCTCCCGCGTCAGTGTCAAACCGATCACGAGTCTTTGGGTGAGACGTTATAGAATTTCTCACAAAGGGCCCAATTAGAAAGACCATGTTGAGAGCAATGGGTGACAAGGTTTTGAAAACGCTCCCAAGCAAGGTAATAGGGCTCGTCGGGCTCCATGTGGAATGAGTGAATCTAATCGTGAAGACGTGAGGCTTTAGTGGATGGGAAGTATTTGTTTAGAAAGGCTTGACGAAGGCCCTCCCAAGTGGTAAAAGTATCGGACGGCTGGACCCAACAAGTGCACACGCTGGCAATGAAATGGGAAGAGCTGTAAGTAAGTAGCATCGTTTGGGGCTCCATGAAGGCTAAACATGGCAGGCATACGAGAGAAACGGTTTATGTGGGCGGGTGCATCCTCGTCCTCACGTCCGTGGAACTGGATGTTATTGGTGATGGCTTGCATGGCATACGATGGAATCTGCCATGAATTATCATTTACTATGGGTGGAAAGGTGATGGGTGAAGTGAGACCGTAAAGTTTTGGGTGGCTTGTTGATGGACGGTCTGTCTTCGGTTGGCCATTGGTTCTAAGTTTACTTTTGACTGAGGTGCTAGAAGTGGGACTATCAGGTGGACTATCTTTTGGTGACTGGTGTGACGAGGATAATGGGTGGGTAACGGGGTGGAATCGAAATTCGGGAAATTAGAAAGCGAAGAAGATGAAGTACTAACATGTGGGCCTTGGCCCACTTGAGATGATGACGCCTTGACTGGTGGCTTCAGCGGCGGTCCGTGCGAGCACAAATGTGGCATCCACTACAAGCAAGAACCTACAACGAGAGAATAGACACTAGTTACTTAGACTCAAACTAAGAAATAAAGACTCAAAACAAAAAAAAAAACAAGTAGCACGTATATGTCAATTAAGTCTATCAAAGCTAATAAACGCAATTGCCAAGAGTCCCCGGCAATGGCGCAAAAAAACTTGATGTGTGCTAAACAGACTATTAAAATTAACTAAATTAGACTCTCTAAACTAGAAATTAAAAAACTTTAAATCTAGACTCGACCTAAACCACACAACCGGCAAGTGTACCGATCAATGTAGTATAACCTAAGCAAGTCCGGATATGGAACCCACGAGACTTAACTAATCACGTTACTAAACTCTAATAGACTCTGACAGACACGACTCAAACTGTTTCATTGTTTTACGGGGGGGGGGGGGGGGTTACTGAAAATATAAGGAAATCTATCAAACTAATTATTAACTAGAACTATGCAAATACGAACTAATATGAAGACTGTTTTCAGATAGTGATGAAGACTACCTAGACTAGAATCCTGGATTGATTTTAAGAATTTACTAATTAAGTTAACCACATGTTTTATGGAACCGGGATCTTGTGTTACTCAACCTATTAAGACACTAACTAAGCCCCTTAACCCTTCTCGAGGTGAAACTTATGGCACTACCTAGGCCGTTAATCCTACTGGTTATTAGACTTCCTTCCGGTTATCTAATTATTGTTAAGTACCCTAATAATGACCTACTCTTTTCCAATTATAGATCTAGGGTAGTTTGAGTATCTTGACTTGACTTGATAGACTAATAAACCAACGGGGCAACTAAGGCACGACTTTTTCCAAAGACTGTCTAAAGCAATTCGCTGGGTAAGACCTACCAACAGCCCTGCACCTTCCAGCTATAAGGACTAGTAGAATACTGAAATCTAGCAAATTATCAACTATCACTTCTAAGGTTTATTGTCCAATTAACCCTAAAGGTCAAAAACCAAGGTCAAAGATCTAGCATGAACCTATTCCGTAGCAGACAACCACCAAGATTCACACGAAGCAATAGATAACAATTAACCAAATTAAAGTACGCATGCACACCAAATCAATCAACCAAACTTCTTACAAAACACAATTAATCAATAAAATACGTGCAATTAAATAAAAAGGTTTCAATATATGTTTACTAACTATAACAATATATGTTTCTTTTTGCAACACTGCTGGAGGGTAGGTTGCGGCTCAAATTGAAGTAATACAAAAAATCAATAGTTGAAAATGACAAACGCTATCTAATGGACTATGGTGATGAGGTGTTCGTTTGGGTTGGTCGATCAACTCAGGTAGGTAGATGATAGAAAAGTTTTCATGAAGGCTGTTGAGGTAAAAAAAAGTTTTTAAGCGTAAATATATAATATTTTTATTTTATCATTCGAGTCGTCCGTGACGAGCGTACGTCCATAACTTGCATCGAGTCCGTAACGAGTCGTAAATATATAATATTTTTATTTTATCGTCCGAGTCGTCCATAACGAGCGTCGAGACCGTAACGAGTCGTAAATATATATTATTTTTATATTATCGTCCGAGTCGTCCGTAACGAGTCGCAACTATATAATATTTTTATTTTATCGTCCGAGTCGCTCGTAACGAGCGTACGTCCGTAACTTGCATCGAGTCCGTAATGAGTCGTAAATATATAATATTTTTATTTTATCGTTCGAGTCGTCCGTAACGAGCGTGCATCCGTAACTAGCGTCGACTCTGTAACAAGTTGTAAAATATATTCAAGGTTTTAGATTTAGTGAATATGTGTAATCGTAATTGCATATAGAATTTCGCTTTATATATGTTGTTTACTATTTGATTTGATATTTAACCCGTTGTTGTTTTTCTCAAATTTTAAAGCAAAATAATAATTGATGTCATGTGAAAATCATTATAACTGTTCTTATTAAACTCATCTATTATATGAAGCATTTGAAATATTGAAATGTTAGGTTAGACATCTGTTCGTATGATTATGATTCTGATAAAGAGATATTGTAGTTATCATCTTATTTGTTCTTCGAGTTTAGAACTTAATTGTTTTTTTAAGGTCTGTGAGGCCTGCATATATAGATGATGCTGATGATGTGAAGTTTGATCGACCCATTAGTTCTTGGAGGCCCATTTGAATCTCATTGTACATGATAGAAATTTCAATAGATATCTGGCACTATTAAAGGATAAATTATCTGCAACCATGGTTTTGAATTTTAGTTTTGTAATGAGTACAATATTATTTGTTTTATTATGATAAAATTGTTACCTTATGATTCTATTTAGCGAGCATCCTATTGAGCGCTCAAACACAGACCACTGCTTGAGGAGGCTACGGCTTCCGGTCAACCAGTCTGAATAGCTTTCTTTCTTTTTAACATGTACACCTATTATTATTTTGTTTATTTGCTGTTGTTTTTGTTTATAAGTATCTTATCTAAAAATCGTTGGTTAATAAAATGTTTTATGTAATTTTTCTAAACACCGCCCCATGTTGGCATATGGGTTTTAATCCTAATCTAACTATATATAAAAGGAGAGATTGAGCTGACATAAGAAAAGCTTGTGTGTCAAACTCTCAGCAGCAGATTGAAGCCAATCCTAATCAGCAGCAGAATCCAGATTATCATTTGTAGTTGCGGTCAATGGAATAGTTAATCATAATCTAACAAGAAACAACGATTCATGGTGTTTGACAAATGAAGTTAACCAGTTGATATTTGTTGATTCAATAGACGTACTCATGGACGAAATGGCATTTTACTCTAAAAACATTGTATGGTCGCCCCGAACACTTTTGGGTCAGAAAAGTAACTTAATTTATGCCATCTAAATAACAGGTTGCTTACTGGATCAATCGTAGCTCATTAAATGATGCATGCATGGTTGCGACTTAAAGGTTTGGCCACCACTCTTTGTTCATCAACATTTTTAATACCGGACTTAAGGCTTTTTAAAATTCGTTGTAGGCCTTCACACCGTGTTGTATCCAGCATTTAACGGTTATCTTAGTGTTTTTTCAACTTGTCATACCATTTTCTGTTGAATTAAAGTTAACGGTTAATCTTAGTGTTTATCCTTGTCAGGTTGTGAATGACATATCTGTCATAGGATCCTATGAACGAACAACTTCTCGTGACAGTAACATTCATTTATGGAATAGTCAATCCGAAAAAAAAATTTGTAATTGCTGAAAATTCTGCATAATATGGCATGACGTCGGCATCCAAGATACATTCTGATCAAGACAATATGCTTGCTTCTATCTATACAATATCATAACTATGATCATTCTTTCATTTTAGTTATTGAATTTTAAATGTCGACTGAGTTTAGCATAAGCACATGTTACAACTGGAATCAAAGGCAATCCTCCGTATATGATGATCACAACTTCAAAATAGCATAAGCACGTGTTACAGCTGGAATCAAAGGCAATCCTCCGTATATGAATGTCGGTAACCCGATCGATTTGTTTTAAACTGTTAATAGTTGTTATGTCAGATTGTAAACTTGTGTAAATGATATTTTGATTGATTATATGCAGCATGATTTGTCTTCGCCTGTAAAGACGGATTCTTCATTTTAGACTATCGGTACGCTGTTTTTGTTTTAGTGTATTTAAATTTTGACATTCAGATTGAACTTATGAAGTCGTCTATGCAGTTAATTCAGTAAAATATCGGATATAGGTTATCTTGGTAAGATATTGGTAGTTTAAATCTAATGCTGAATTTATATATACACAACAATTTACACTAAATATCATTAATCGTGATATACGGTTATACGCTCAATATTGCTGATAATATCGGTACTGATGTATATCACCGATATTAACTGCCAATATAAGCTGATCACTTCTTGTGTTGGCAAACTGTATAAATGCTTTAGGAAAACAACATAAAAAGGGTCTAGTGTACGTCCCTTATCGCAACTAGTAGGATGTTAATAACTAATAAATGGCTTAACGCCTTAACATAATTCATTAGCATCGGTTGACTAACTTACTAATATTTTTTTGTAAGTTGACTCGAATTCTTAAAGTTGGCTTTAGTGGCAATTCTCAAAGGGTCATGATTGCAACTATATCTCTGGCTAATAATCAATATCACACTGTTAATACCTTGAAATACGCACACTGAGCTAAGGAAATCAAAACACACATCCAGGTACAACCTTGCTGAAAAATTAACAGATCAGAACTGTAACTGGCTGAGCACGAAACTCTCATACCATAAAGAGAGTATCATTTTCTCTTAACTAATCACTAGTTACTTCTTTTCTTTTTGTATTTAGGTTTAACGATTTTGATTATAGTTTTTGAATGTGATAGTCGTAGGAGGATTTGGCGTTGAAACAGTAGTTGGAGCTTTATGTTGAGAGAACTCAGGATGCAGACCAAGGGTTATAGAAGGCTCGAAAGCTCCATTTTGTCCCGAATGGAGTGTGTATGATTGTTAAAGTTATCGATTTTAATAGCAAATCGAAAAAGAATTGAAGATGATGATTAGATTGATGAAGATGAAAGTATGAATTAAAGAGTGAGAGAATTATGAAAGAAAAATGTATACTTTTCTATAATTTTAAAACCATTTGATTCTAAAATATACAAAAAATGATGCAGTGAACGAGCCTCTGAAACTAATAACGGTGGCCAGAAAATAAGAGACAGTGCCAATATAAACCGATCACTTCTTGCGTTGGCAAACTTATAAATGCTTTAGGAAAACAACATAAAAAGGGTCTAGCATACGTCCCTTATCGCAACTGGTAGGATGTTAATAACTAATAAGTAGCTTAACGCCTTAACATATTTCATTAGCATCGATTGACTAACTCACTAATATTTTTCAGCAAGTTGACTCGAATTCTTAAAGTTGGCTTGAGTGGCAATTCTCAAACGGTCATGATTGCAACTATATCACCGGCTGATAATCAATATCATCACACTGTTAATACCTTGAAATACGCAGACCGAGCTAAGGAATCAAAACACACATTCAGGTACAACCTTGCCGGAAAATTAACAGATCAGAATTGTAATTGACTGAGCACGAAACTCTCATACCATAAAGAGAGTATCAGTTTCTCTTAACTTATCAGTAATTACTTCTTTTCTTTTTGTATTTTCAAGTTTAACGATTTTGATTATAGCTTTTGAATGTGACAGTCGGAGGAGGATTTGGCGTTGAAACAATAGTTGGAGCTTTATGCTGAGAAAACTCAGGATGCAGACCAAGGGTTACAGAACGCTCGAAAGCTCAATTTTATCCCGAATGGAACGTGTACGATTGTTCAAGTTATCGATTTAAGAGCTCGCCTGGACCGTTTAAGTGGGAGTTTCATCAAGCTACGAATACTGCTCTTCAGTTGTTACAGGATAACTACCCTGAATTCGTTGCAAAACAGGTATTGAAATTGTTCTTTGAACTGTGCCCACCAAGTGTTCGATTAAATGTCTAATTGAGTTTTGGTTTTGTAGGTGTTTTTCAATGTGCCTTTTCTGTACTTGCCTTTCTATAAGATCATCAATCCGTCCTTCACACAAAGGACCAAGAACAAGTTTGTGTTTGCTGGACCTTCAAAGACCGCTGAAACTCTCTTCAACTGAGTAATACTTTTGTAATTCATGGTCTCTTTTTTTCGAGTTGGGTTCTTATAACATTGTAACTTTTGGATATATGTTTGTGTAAATCACCACAAAGTTTTGCATACACTGCATTTTCATATGTTCAACAGATGTTCTTGGTGGTAGGAGTTCGAGCATAAATGACAGGTTGCGATGGCTAGAACTTCTACACCCTTTGATGGTGCTCATGTTCAGCCACCTCATAGCGGCGGCACAGTTGGTGTGTCAGAGGTGGGTGACTGAGCGACCCAAGTTGAAATTACTTCCGAGGTCTAAACCAGTTGACGATATTGAACCACTTGTGGCTTATCATCAGGTATTTTAAATGTGGATGTATGAATAATAAGTCTTTAAAAACTTCTGATTTTTATGTATTGGTGTTATGTTATATATGTTGGTGTAATGGTTTTCTTTTTGTAGACTGCCCCACAATCAAGGGAGTCAATTATTGGAAATGTGATTTCATCGATTCATGGTATAAGTGGATTACAGGATGCCCATCCGGCATCTGAGCAACCAAGATTGAAATTAAAGCCACGGTCACAGCCTCTTAAACAAATGGATAGAAAAACCAAACGAGAAAGGTACTATCGATTATATTGAATAGTGCAATGATTCTTCCTATTTTAAGAAAGTTCAAATATCAAAGATAATAGAGATATTATATTGCAACAGGGGGGTGGGAGGGGTTTCAAATTGCTAATTTTTTTAGTAGGAACATGTATGGTGGTTCCAGTCTTGAGATACTATCTCAGTCTTTGTGATTTTGTGTTTAAATAATTGGTTTTGGATGATGAAATTTAAAGTGGATAAAAGTAAGTGGAGGATTTTATTCCATATTTATATTTAGATTACGGTCCTCGGCTTTGTTTAGTACAGTTACTTCTTGTATCTCTAAATTATATGAAACATTGAACCTCTGCCGCCAGAGAAAGATATGACGAAAACGAAAGGGATCAACTAAGGAAGAGGTAGTCATGTTTTAATTATTTGGTTTGTAAAGAAATCATTTTTAATAGTTACAGTTTCAGTTCTGCAGGGCTGCAGTAAGCTCTTCAGCCAACACTCCGAAGGTGGCTGTACATTACCATGGAATTGGAGCGACCGACTCATGGATATAGTGAAGCATCAATTGCAATTACGGACTGGCATGTCGTATAAAGGCGTGTTTAACTTAGATTTGAACCAATTTAATTGAGCTATTTATTGTAGATGCAGTTTTGAATTCTATGATGTTAAACATATTAGTTTTAATATCTAAGTAGTAAGCAAATTAGAGTCACTTTCAAATTTCAATACCATATCGTTCATTATGCTACAACAGGTACACATTTAAATTCACATTCTCACATTCATGAGTGTTGCCACCCTTTCAGATTTTGAGTATTCACTATGAGAAGTTAAGGACTGCTAGAAGATAGCATTGAGAGGACAAGAGTTAAACATGTGGTTCACACCAGGAGTGCGTGCATGTAGGCTTGAAGAACTTTGCTTTAAAATGGTCGGGGTATATATCAAGTTATGGATTCCAAATTTGTTGAATTGAAATATTAAACTCATATGAATGAATGGTTATATTTTTTTCGTTTTCTAATTAGGGCTCATCTTAGATCTTTTTATAGCCTACCTTGGAAGCCGACATGAGCGGGCAATTCTCTTTCTTTTAAGAAAGCAAATTAACCAGGTTCAATTTTTCTTCGATCCTTATATTTGTTGTTTTATGAGTTTCATTTCTTTATCTACATATTTGATCTGATCTCACTATCACCCCTTTCGTTTTCGTCATGTTTCTTTATCTAATTAGGGCTCATCTTAGGGATGAATTGTTGTTGTTTAATGTAGCTGTCTTGATCTATGTATCTGTTTAACACGTATGTTAAACGATAAGTTGAAGCATATCATAACCATTTTCATCATATTCCTTGTGTAGGATCATGTGGTGAAGGTTGTATTATGAGAAATGAAGATAAAAGATTTATGGAACGCTATATCGCAACAATGGACGATCTTACATCAAGATATGTTTCAAGATTTACGATCATGGAATATAGAATAATGTGTGCTCGATTGTTATTTATTTGTTAATTAAAAGATGTTCCCTTTTGTTTGTTATTTATATTTTTATTGCCTGAGATCTTATTTAGAATATGTTATTATTATTTGTATTATAGCCGGAAAAAAATTGTTGTTTAATAAAATGTATTATGTGAAATTTAACCACCCGTGTTTGTGACTACTGTCAAGTATAAAATATGATAAACATGCTTTTCTAAATACCACCCGTGTCGCACACGGGTTTACTACTAGTAATAATAATAATAAAGGGTTCTAATTTAAATTTAAGGAGTTATTTCTTTAATTAACTTAGTTAAGTTCTAATTTAACTAATTAAAGTAAAGAAACTAACTTAGTTAGCTATTAAGTTAACAAGAGAGGGGCCTAATGTGATATTAAACAAACTTGAGTGCAGGGACTGTTTTTGTGAATCCTGAAACTTAAATTGTGTAGAATGAAGAAAAAGGTATTGGCCGGGAATCAAAACCGCCCCCACTTCCTTCACAACACACATACTAACCAGCGGACCATCGTCCTCATTTAGTCTAAATCCTGAACCGAAATATACATATATGATAGTTACGTTCAAACTGAATTTCAAATTACCGCCAAACATCATCATCGATCAATCACAGCTCTTGCACCTCTGTTCCTTCCTTTTTTATCATAACTGATTACTCGTGATTAACCCCAAATCCACCCTTTCCATTTCATTGATCGATCACGTACCATTCCCGTTTCGCGACCCGATTCGTTTCACCGTACAGAATATAAGTACCCGATCATACCTTTCATCTTTCACTCCACACCCCCTCATCCCTCACATACCACTCTTTTCTCGCATACTCTCTGCTGCGTTTCATCAACTCGCCGAAAAACCTGCAAGTATGGCCGGAGCCGCCGGAGAAGATAATCGGGAACCACCGGTGAATTCGCGCAACGTCTCATCATTCGGTACAATCTCATTTCAAGTATTTTATTTTCCGTTTACCTTGGTTATTTTATTTTATTTTTTACTAAATATCATAAACCATGAGAGTTAAAAACATGAACAACCAATATTGAACGATCTGTATCTCTTGTTTTGTTAAATGGAGAAGACGAAATGGCTGTAACATATATAATTTATATGAAACTTAAACAGAACACCAAACTGGTGTAGCCAGTGGTGTTCTGTGTGACCGATGGTATCGGAGGTCTTGAGTTCGAGTCCCTGCTTAGGCCGCTGTGTTCCAGTTTATTGATCAAGCTACTGTTTTGGGCCGTCCCCCTTGAGCCAAAACGTTTTATATATACGTATATATATCTTTCCTGTATTCTGGGCTTTCATTTTTGGGCCTGATAATCCATTTGGGCTGGTTATGTTTCTAAGAGTTGGATAATGTTATTTAAAAATCAGTATATTATTATTAGTATTAGTAAAATCAGTATTAAAAATAAATAATGAATATTATTATTATTATTTATTATTAAAATCATTATTATTATCTGATTACTAATACATAATATTTTATGAGTATTATTATTATTATTATTATTATTATTATTATTATTATTATTATTTATTAATATTATTGCTATTTGACCTAGATCCACTTATTAAAACTAATATCCTATTCTTAATATTTACCATGACGAATTTAATTGGAACCATCTTGTTACTAATAAATTCGAGCATTTCCTTACGCAATGCACTAATCAAATGATAACGAATTCTTTATTATCATTTAGGGCAACCGTTCTTGCCCTTTCTCCAACTTTACTCGTGCGATATTCCAAAAACTCTTCGCAATCAAAGGTGATTATACTCGAGCCCATTTTGTTTTAACACTTTTGGGTGCAACATGTATTCTATACAAAAAACACGCAACACTTGAACTTGTTATATTCACACTCTATCCACATTGAAACATGAAACAATTTGATGCTTGTTAATCTTATATGCTATGTAAACTTTTCGTGTCTATATGCTCATTAACCTTGTTATACTTGTTAAACTTGTTAGACTTGTTAAACTCCTATGCTATACAAGTATAGCGCTATAGGAGTAGCGCACTGTCCGGTTATTCTTGGGTAGTGTTAAGTTGAACGTGTTAACCTCCCGTTATTCTTTGGGATAGATTATGCGTTGTAAAATAAGGGTTGACATATAGTGACACCGTTTCAGCATACTAGTAACTTGCATTATATTGTTCATGTTGGATATGAGAACTTAAACGTTTTACTCATATTATATTATGTATCAAACTTGTATGCTCGCCAACATTTTTGTTGATGTATTTTAATACGAGTTGCAGGTTGATAGTCAAGATGAAGCAAAGAAACAAGTTAGGGTGAACCCTAGAAACACATTTTAAACATTTGTTATGTTTTGTTATATTTCATTTGAGACATTGTAATTGAATTGTTAGTCATCTATGAAATTTGATTTAATTATATTGTCACAATAGTGTTATGATCTTTTGAGTGATTTATTCGTCTCATCCGATGTTTCCGCCATCGGTTGGGGTGTGACAATGACGGGGTGGTAACAGCTAAATGCCCATAGTTGGAGGTGATAAAATCCAATAAACCTTATTATTATTATTATTATTATAAATATAATAATAATAGTAATATATTTCTTTTCAATCCTTGAAGGAATTAAAAAAAACACCCCTTTACCAAGGAATGTGAATTGTTAGGGAGCGTTTGGTATCAAGGAATAGAAAGTGGAAGAAATGGATTATTACGATGGAATGAAAAGAAACATGTTTAGTTAGAGTGTTAATGGAATGAAACATTTCACAAGGAATGTAACTCCTTTAAAATATAACAATTTTCATTCATTGGTAATGAGGTGGTTTTTTTCATTCCTTCAAGGAATGGAAAGTGTCAGGATCTAAGTTTGAATTGATTGCTGTTTTTGTTTCAAATAATGAAAAATGATTGAAAAACAGAGAATAAGTGCAGCGGATCAATGGAAAACTTTTACAACAATCAATCGGTCGTTTGTTTTCATCACCATCATGCTTTTAAGTAATTAAACTATTGCATGTGATTCACAAACTCCCCCTTAGCCCAATAACGATCGTTTGATAGTAAGAAATGAAGAAGATATGCGAAATTGATCTTTTTGATAAGACAAGTAAAACTGTTACATTGAGCGCCTATTTATACTAACTATCCAACCACTGATCGTCTTACAGTGACAATTATTATTATTATATAAATAATTTTATTATTAATTTTTTTACCATTAACATATTATTATTATACTACTATTAGGGTAATTATATTCTTGTCGTTTTTAATAAATTGTGTTTTGTTACTTCGTATTTTTTTCTTTAAACTGTGCAAACTTCAAAGTAATGATTTATTCTATTCACATACGAGTAACCAAACATCATAATGGAATAGAAGGATCCATTTCATTTCGTTGTCAATTCCATTACTTTGCTCATTCCATTCTCTCGTTCATTCCGTTGCCTGATACCAAACAAACCCTATATTTGGAAAGAATTACATTCTTTGTGAATGCTCCATTCCATTTCCACATGATAACCAAATATGTTTTTTTTTCATTCCATAAAGTTGATCCATTCCACTTTCTATTCTTTCATATCAAACGCTACCTTAGAGTTTAATATTGTATTTTAACAAAAGAACATGCCTGAAATCATATTTGTAACTGTTTAATCATTCAACCATCTCATTTTATTGATTGTGTGTCATTTATGGTTTTTTTGTTATAACATATAATGTTTATGTTTTCGACTTTTATAACATGAAATTTCATTTATCTTTATTCAATGGGTTCATAAACCATTGTTGTTTTTTATATTATACTAGGTTTGTTAACGTTGCGTGTTACGACAAAACAGAACAAATATAAGGTAAAATAAATATTATTTGAAAAAGAAGCATGTTGTTTAAGAAGCCAAGCCGTTAGAATCGTTCAGTTTATCATCGTATCGTTTTATGATACCAAATAAATACTATATTTGAATAAATGTTTATTTTTAACAAAGCTTATGCCGGAATGTGGAGGGGCAAAATGAACGAACTTAATTTGTTAAAAGATATCAAATTAATTGAAAAGAAAATGTTATTTTAACAAGAAAAAAATAATATTAAAAATAGAAAATAAATGATAGAGGAAATATGGTTTTAAAAAAAAAAAGAAATATGAAATTATGTTAAAAGTTTAAAAAATATAATAATCAAGAATTACAATATTAAAATAATAAATATTAATAAAATACTATATATTATTATAAATTTAAAAATCACTATTCATGGTACTTCGTTAACTTATATATATACATATATATATATGCACATATATATATGTATATATATAGATAAAGTGTATCGTACAAAATAGCTTAACGTACGCGATATCATTTTCGCATGTTATAAAACAACACTGATGAAATCGCATGTTGGAAGTTTTTGATGAAATCGCATGTTGTAAAGAACAATCAATTTCGCATGTTGATTTAAGGCAGCCAAATCGCATGTTGTATTTTTGAAATCACCAAAATCGCATGTTGAAAATACAATCGCGTACCATCGTACGTTAAGCGCAATTGTACGTTAACCTAATTCTCTCTCTCTCTCTCTCTCTCTCTCTCTCTCTCTATATATATATATATAATATATATATATATATATATATATATTATATATGGGAAAGTTCTATACAGAACACCAAATATTGCGAGAACACGCATAACAAAATGAATCACCCATGTTTTCAATCCTAAAAACCTAAAAAGTAAATAAAAATGTTAAAAATGTAAGATTTATTCTTGTTCACACTAGAATTCAAAATAAAATATGGAAAAATTTTCAGTTTTTATATAACCTACACATATGTAGGTTATGTATAAGTAAAATTACGTACATGTATGTAGGCTATGTTTAGGAATAAATATATGGTTTTTACGCATATATCACACATATGAGTGTAAGAAGCATAAAATTTAAAAAATTGAACCTTAAATCTCAAAATTAAATGATTTAGAGTTGTTCTTTTTGTTCTCGCAATAATTATTGTTCTGTAAGGATCCTCATTCTATATATATATATATATATATGTATATATGATTGTATGTAAGTATGTATGTATGTATGTATGTATAGGATGAAGAGAAAACTTCTACAAGTTGTGAGAAGTTAGATAACTCGACCTTCATGCGCAAGTTTTGCCTCCATTTTATTCACACACCTAGATTAAAATTTATAAAGACGACCATAAAAAACAACTTTTTTTGAAGTGGTGTTTTCGGCCTGCGTTTTTTTTAAAAGTGATTTTTAAGGATTTTTTTGTAAATTTTTTGAAAAAACCTTTCGTAATGCGAGTTCTCTAAGAGGGTGTTTGTTCTTTTTTTTTTTGAAAAGCTCTTCTCGTCCTCTTAGGTCTGTGCCACGCATACCACACGCAGACGTTGGAGTCTGCAGAGTGTTTATTTTCACAAAACATTTCATTAAAAAGCTCTGCGCGTCCTCTTTTTGGTGCAGATGTGGGATATCATCTTCTAACCTATTATTCTCTTCTTCTTGCCCTAATATTAAAAAACAGACATTTCATAAACCCTAGCACCTCTCATTCACCTCTATCCTCTTCCCAGCCGCCACCCTCCCCACCATCCACCCTCTTCACCGTCGTCTCCTTCCCTACCATCCACCCTTTTCCCCACCGACAACCCTCTTCACCATCGTCGTCTGATATGAGCCAAATGCAACATATAAATCTTATTAAATACGGTATAAAATCAACCCTTTTTAGTACTAATCATGGAAAATTCGTTTCTTTGTATACTTTTGATTTTCAGGATTA
This sequence comes from Scalesia atractyloides, assembly GCA_947069175.1. NCBI lineage: Eukaryota > Viridiplantae > Streptophyta > Magnoliopsida > Asterales > Asteraceae > Scalesia > Scalesia atractyloides. The sequence continues at coordinate 30,075,429 of CAMTDV010001634.1, forward strand.
AAAGAACTTAAATGTACAAATTAATGATAAGATCTAGCATAAATACAGAAGAAGGAAAGTTGATACACAATACCAACCCTCTGAGCTTCACCTCAAAAATAAAAACAACAGATCAAAAGTCAAACACGGGGCTGTGCCTGCTCAGCATGGGACCGTGCCCCTTCAAGATTCCAGATGAGAAGAAGATAAACGGGAGCAGACAAGAGACACGGGGCCGTATCCCTTGGACATAGGCCGTGGTCAACTTCCAGATTTGCGAATCTGAGATAGTACAATAAATACAATGGCCACGAGGCCGTGCCGTTAACACACGGGGCCGTGTGGCATCGAATCTGACAAGTTCATTTAATGAAGATAGAGACGGTGGAAGACACGGGGTCGTGCCCACCAGGTACGGGGCCGAGTGATGCTTATGTTTCCAGTTATAAATAGGGGTGCTTGGTTTCATTCCAACTTACTCCTTGGCAAACCATTTCTCTCACACTTACTCCTTGACGGAAACATCGGGATGGGACGAACAAATCGCTCAAAGCATCGTAACACTATTGTGATAATATAATTTAAATTAAATTTCATAATAATACTAAAAGTCATACATTGTTCAAACATGATCAAAACATATATCAATTTTCCAAACATAGTTTATTTTCTAGATGAGTTTCTAGTCCACCCTAACTTGATTTCTTCATCACTTCATCTATCAACCTGCAACATGTATTAAAATAAAATCAACAAAAATGTTGGCGAGTATATAAGTTTGATACATAGCATAAATAAATAAAGTTTAAATACTCATACCCAACATGAATAACATAATGCAAATTACTAATATGCTGAAACGGTGTAAACTATATGTTCAAACCCAAAGTTTCCAACGCAATTTTGCCTGTCCCAAAGACTAGAGGAAGGTTAACATGTTTAACTTAACAATACCCCAAGACTCAAGGGCGGTGCATTACTCCTATAGCGCTATAATTGTTAAGGTAGGCTTGTACGAAGTTAATGAGCATATAGACATGAAAAGTTTACATAACATATGAGATTAACAAGCATCAAATTGTTTCATGTTTAAAATGTGGATAGAGTGTGAATATAACAAGTTTCAAGTGTTGCGTGTTTTTGGTATAGAATACATGTTGCACCCAAAAGTGTTAAAACAAAAATGGGATCGAGTATACTCACCGTTTGCAAGTGATTTCCACAAACGTGAGATGATCGTCTTGAGCGGTTGAAGCACCAATTTATCCTAAGAAGGATGAACAAGGTGTGTAAGTAGAAGGATTTAGAAGTTAGGATGTATATGGGATTTGAATAAGAGATAAATAGTAATAATAATAATAATAATATATTTATATAATAGGGTAGGGTTCCTCTACAAAGTGTGTTTTTTACTACAAAGTATATGAAGTGTTTTGGACCATTGTATGAGTGCTTTTAATGGTTGAGATCATCTTGTGGCATTTTAGTAATATTTGTCTTTTATTTTAGGGTCTGAATTAATTGATATATGGCAAAAAAGTCATTTAGCATGTTTTAAAAAAGGAAATAACCCTTATTCATCAAACCCTTCTTGAATCACACGAATTTCCATTTCTCTCCTCTCTCTTTCTCTTTCTTATCACCTCTAAAACTCAAAAACCTACCAAAATCTCCTAAAATCATGGATAAAGATTGGTTGTGTTTTTTGTAAGTTAAAATGCTGCGTGTGTTTTATGTTGTGTTTTCCAGGCACTGGTGTGTTTTATGTCTGAGGGATTCTATTGTGAAAACAGATATAACACAATGTGAAGAAACTAGAAACTGATATAACATAACGTTAAGAAATAATTAGTGTTTGTATTTCGAACTTTGGATGAAGGATAGGATGAATGTGACATGAAGGATGCTGCGTTTTATTATGAAACTAATATTAACACAATGTGAAGAAACTGAGAATTGATAAAATACAATGTGAAGAAACTAGAGTCTGATAAAACACAACGTTATGAAATAATTAATATGTTGTGTTTTGAACTTCGGATAAAGGACATGATGAATATGACATGAAGGATGTTATGTTTTATCGTGAAACTGATATAACACAATGTACATAAACAATGACCTAATAAAACACAATGCCAAGAACTAATTACAACGTCAAGAACTTTTTAATGTGTTTTACGATTGCGAATTTCAGATGAAGGATGAGATGAATGTGAGAAGAAAGATGCTATTATATGGTGTACATAACTGAATCAATTGTGGATCTAGAATACAGAGTTTCCATAAATATCTCAGTTAGTTATTTATAATTATATCTTCCATAAATAACTTATTTAGTCAATTACAATTATACACTCTTATTAAAATACTAGAGATTAACAAGCATCAAATTATTTCATGTTTAAAATGTGGATAGAGTGTGAATATAACAAGTTTCAAGTGTTGCGTGTTTTTGGTATAGAATACATGTTGCACCTAAAAGTGTTAAAATAAAAATGAGATCGAGTATCCTCACCGTTTGCAAGTGATTTCCACAAACGTGAGATGATCGTCATGAGCGGTTGAAGCGCCAATTTATCCTAACAAGGATGAACAAAGTGTGTAAGTAGAAGGATTTGGAAGTTAGGATGTAAATGGGATTTGAATAAGAGGTAAATAGTAATAATAATTATAATAATAATAATAATAATAATAATAATAATAATAATATTTATATAATAATAAGTAATGAATTGACAATGATAATTAAATTTGCAAGTCTAAATAAGTAAATAACAAAAATTAAAGGAGTTAGTACTTTTATATATTTTTAGTATCAATAATAATTAATGAATTAGTAATAATAATCTAACTAGAAGACTAAATAGGATAATGAAACAATTAAAAGAGCTAGTTTTTTGCATTTTTAGTATGTAATAATAACTAATGAATTGGTAATAGTGGTGCAATTGTACGACTAAGTAAGTAAATTGGAAAAGTAAAAGAGTTAGTAGTTAGTAGCATGATTAAAATGTTAGTCATTGTTAGCATGGTTAAATAAGTTAGAATGGTTAGTAATGTTAGACATATAATAAATAGTTAGGCATTATAATAATCGATCATGGTTAGTAATGTAAGATGAAAACGACACAATTAAAGGTAAAAAAAATGTAAAAGAAAACCCAAGATTGGTCCTTATTTTGGTGATGCACCATCTTTGTTTGCCATGGTAAACATTGGTGACATTCCATAAGGATTTATCCAAAATGGGGAAGTATGAAAACACAAAGAAAAAATCAAGAAGAAAATAAGAAGGTGAAAGAAGAAGGAACTCACTTTCAAGAGTGGAGAAGAATTTTTTGAGAAATGGCAAAGAAAAGTGGTGGAATGAGTGTGGTATTTATAGGTGATGGATTAGGGTTTAAGGTGGTGAAAGAAATATGAAAAGTTGAAATTGGACCATTAATATATTTTTGTGTTTTATTTGGGCCTAATGTCATGGGCTTATTTGTTTAATGCATTTTTTTTTGTTATTTGCATAAATTTGAGTTTCCAACATAATTTATAAACATAGTATGACAAAATAGCTGATTGATTGGGTCATGAATATTGAATTTTTAAACTAAGTTGGTTTTTGAATGATTTGAATCGTGTCTTGATGTTATAGGAATAAACCTATTTTAATTGAAACATATTGATAAAAAAATAAATAAAATAACATAAAATAAGATAATTCCATTATGATCATAAGTCTCGGATTACATGGATTGAATATGAAGAAAAAAGAAAAACTGAAAAACTAAAATGCAAATAATTGCGGAATGTTACACTGTCCCTACTTTAGCAAATTTTGTCCCGAAATTTATTCATAAGGAAGATCGAAGACGAAATGTTGGTTTTGGGCTTGGGAGCTTGTTGAACTTGTGTAAGTGCAAGGTTAGTTGACAACAGTCAAGGCTTTAATGGGACGATTGGCGGGTGATGATAGTGAAGTGGTACACTTGGATGAACCAAGTGTATGGCTTTTATGGTGTTTTCTGGTGAGCAGGGTTTTAGGTTTGCAGCAGTACAATTGCATTGCAGTCAGGTTTTGAAACTTTTCGCTTCTTATCTTGCTACCATTTAATTATTTGGGTGATTTGGTTAGCTTGTGTTGTGAGGAAACAGGTTTCAACTTGTTTATCGCGAATGCGATTGTTGTTAGGCTAGTGCTAGGCGGTACCACTGCTCGATGTTGTCAAGTTTGGCTGCTTCGATGGTGTCACGCATGCCAGAGGGTAAACATGAATATACTTTCTGATCATGCGATAGGTGGTTGACACAAGGTGTGGTACTATGAAACTCAACTGCTTAAAACGGGTAGTTTAGGCTAGGTTGTCATCACCAATTTGCTTGAGAGCCCAAAATTCTTCCTCAAGCTTTTGTTGTTCATGAGTAAGACAGAACTCATCCATCATGAGTTGTTTAAGTTCATTCCAAGGCAATGTATAGGCTACTTCATTAGAGAAAATGTTTCTCTTGTTGGTCCACCATTCTAAGGCCCTAGCTTGGAAAACTCCAGTAGCACTACGTGTTTTGAGTTCTTCAGGGCACTCGCTGTTGATGAAAGTAACCTCTATGCTGCCGAACCATTCAAGAATAGCTGTCACCCCATCCTTGCCAGTGAAGGGTTTAGGGTTGCAGGAGGCAAAGTGCTTGTAGTTGAAGGTTACAGACTTGGGTTGGGCTACTTTCAAGTCAACAGAGGAGTTGGGAGTGTTTGAAGCTTGAATTTCACTGACGATCTTGGGGATGATACGAGCAATCTGATTGGCCATGGATGCCATCATCTTCTTCTGAGAGCTGGTCTTAGACTTCTTGGTTAAGTTGGAAAGTTGATGAGATGACGACATCTAAAGATTCGAAACAAAGAATAGAAGAGACTTTGATCATAATGTTTTGTTTAAGGAAATTGTTTTCATCACATAACATATAAAAGGTTCAATTAGTTTCACATAGCATAATCATGAATTTCACGTAGTGTAACATAGATAATGAAAGCATCGTAAATTTAGTTTGTTCACGGGATATTATTACTATTTGTTTTAGTTTGCAAAGATAGTGTGTATTGTGTCTTCAAGCTTGAAATGAAAGTAATGTACAAATATAAAAACATATAAAAATTGAGGTAGCATAAAAGAGATTTAACGTAAAACTTGGATTGTCACGGAACGTAACATAAGACTATTCCAAAGTAAATCGAAATCCTTTTCGAATTAAAGAAACGTGCTTCGGACTAAAAGACAAATACTCTTATTGAGAAGCGACTAATCGATATTTGTCCTTCAGGTTACTACACGTCCTTAATCGATTGGGAAAATCGAAACTTTGGGGAGATTGAAAATCGAGGAGTGGGACTAGTTATCAAGATATGAGTTTCACCTCTAACTTAATAACATCGTACCCTAACGTGGTTGGTACTTATCAAAAGATAAGGGTCCACTAGAATATGAAATGGAAATTTCCTTCAAGGTTTGGATATCACTCCTACCTTGAGTGTAGATTTCATGCAAAATTCAAAGTATAGCTGAGTGAAAGTCATCACCGAATGTGGGAATCGCCCCTATTTTGGTGAGTCGTTTCGATTGTGTTATAAGAGTGTCTTCAAGCTTCCAAGTGTGTATTGTGTTAGCCTTAGGAAAGGCATGTATGTTAAAAGATCAAAGAGAGTAGAGGGAAGCAAATAAGATAGAAGGGAAGTAGTTTTAAAGAACACATAGTGAGAAAGTTCCTAAACTATAGACTAGGTAAAAGTATTCCGACTTTTCCTAATTTCCTACAGTTATGGCTCTGATACCAATCTATCACACCCCAACCGATGGCGGGAACATCGGGATGGGACGAACAAATCGCTCAAAGCATCATAACACTATTGTGACAATATAATTTAAATCAAATTTCATAATAATACTAAAAGTCATACATTGTTCAAACATGCTCAAAACATATATCAATTTTCCAAACATTGTTTATTTTCTAGATGAGTTTCTAGTCCACCCTAACTTGATTTCTTCATCACTTCATCTATCAACCTGCATCATGTATTAAAATAAAATCAACAAAAATGTTGGCGAGTATACAAGTTTGATACATAGCATAAATAGAATAAAGTTTAAATACTCATACCCAACATGAATAACATAATGCAAGTTACTAATATGCTGAAATGGTGTAAGCTATATGTTCAAACCCAAAGTTTCCAACGCAATTTTGCCCGTCCCAAAGACTAGAGAGAGGTTAACATGTTTAACTTAACAATACCACAAGACTCAAGGGCGGTGCGTTACTCCTATAGCGCTATAATTGTTAAGGTAGGCTTGTACGAAGTTAATGAGCATATAGACACGAAGTTTATATAACATATGAGATTAACAAGCATCAAATTGTTTCATGTTTAAAATGTGGATAGAGTGTGAATATAACAAGTTTCAAGTGTTGCATGTTTTTGGTATAGAATACATGTTGCACCCAAAACTGTTAAAACAAAATGGGATCGAGTATACTCACCGTTTGCAAGTGATTTCCACAAACGTGAGATGATCGTCTTGAGCGGTTGAAGCACCAATTTATCCTAACAAGGATGAACAAGGTGTGTAAGTAGAAGGATTTAGAAGTTAGGATGTAAATGAGATTTGGATAAGAGATAAATAATAATAATAACAATAATAATAATAATAATAATAATAATAATAATAATAATAATAGTAATAATATTTATATAATAATAAGTAATGAATTGACTATGATAATTAAATTTGCAAGTCTAAATAAGTAAATAAAAAAATTAAAGGAGTTAGTGCTTTTATATATTTTTAGTATGTAATAATAATTAATGAATTAGTGACAATAATCTAATTAGAAGACTAAATAGAAAACTGACAAAATTAAAAGAGTTGGTTTTATGCATTTTTAGTATGTAATAATAACTAATGAATTGGTAATAATGATGTAATTGTAAGACTAAGTAAGTAAATTGCAAAAGTAAAAGCGTTAGTAGTTAGTAGAATTATTAAAATGTTAGTCATTGTTAGCATGGTTAAATAAGTTAGAATGGTTAGTAATATTACACATATAATAAATAGTTAGACATTATAATAATTGATCATGGTTAGAATGTAAGATGAAAACAACATAATTAAAGGAAAAAAATATAAAAGAAAACCAAAGATTGGTCCATATTTTGGTGATGCACCATCTTTGTTTGCCATGGCAAATATTGGTGACATTCCATAAGGATTTCTCCAAAATGTGAAAGTGTGAAAACACAAAGAAAAAAAAACAAGAAGAAAAGAAGGAGGTGAAAGGAGAAGGAACTCACTCTCTAGAGGGGAGAAGAATTCTTTGAGAAATGACAAGGAAAAGTGGTGGAATGAGTGTGGTATTTATAGGTGATAGGGTTTAAGGTGGTGAAAGAAATATGGAAAGTTGAAAATTAGCCCATTAATATATTTTTGTGTTTTATTTGGGCCTATTGTCATGGACTTATTTGTTTAATGCATCTATTTTTTTGTTATTTGCATAAATTTGAGTTTCCAACATAATTTATAAATATAGTATGACACACTAGTTGATTTTTGGGTCACTAATATCGAATTTATACAACATAAGTCGGTTTTTGAATGATTTAATCGTGTCTTGATGATTATAGGAATAACACCTATGTTTAATTGAACACTTATTGATAAAAAAAAGAAAATAAAATAAGATTAATTCCATTATGATCATAAGTCTAGGATTATAATGGTTGAGTACGAAGAAAAAAAACATGTGAACAAATAATGCAATAATTGCGGAATGCTACAGTAAGAGTCTTCGGCAAACTATCGCCATACTTGGCTAATCTCTTACATCAGTTGGTGAAGACAAAATATTTTATATATTACTTTTGATTTCTAACATTTGGTTAACTTTTTAATTGGGTTTGTATTAATGACTTTAATAACTAGTTTTTATATTAAAAGTGACTTTTATCCTATCATTCCTTCATGTTTTGTTGATTCTCATTCGTGTCTTTACGGTCTATATAAAGTGCGTTAACTGCCTGGAAGGGTGTTAGAAGGTTGGTTTGGGTAAATCTCTTGCCTCGTTCAGTGTATCGATCCTGCAAGGACTTGATTCAAACTTATTAGGACTTCCTTTGAGGCAGATAACATCAAATCGGGGGAAGTAAAAACAACTTTAATCCCTTATAAATAAACTACTATTAAAACTTTAAACCGGCCTTGCAGGACTGTGTCCCTGCTGACTCAGACCTATATGGCCGATGGTAGCGTTGCCTTCAAAAGAGTGTAACGCCTCACTTTTTGCAGCTTTCCATTTTTAGAAAGATTGCATTGTAATTATATTTTTGGAAACTCGTTTCCTCTGTAATCGTATCCCATTTTGGAAATCATTGTAAATCCGAGACTTTGATCGTAATAAAATTAATCTTTTACGCGAAATAAACGTTACTTATACATGTTTATACATTGATTCGTGCACACGTTTGTTACATGATTCATAACATAAGTTTAACTCGTAAACAATTTCGTGCATTCATAATTCTTGAACGTCTTTTCATGCGAAATACTTGGTTATTCAATCATGAGATTTTAACGTACTTGACACTTCATCATACGTTAACATTTAGCCTCAATTGAACTTTCAAAAAAAATTATTTTCGTATATAAAAGCTTAGGATATGATGTCCATACTCCTAACATCAAGCCACACACTAATATATGTTAGTTATGTATAAACAGGTATCAATTAATAAAATAATAGCAATTAAATAACAAAAAAGAAAAAAGAATGCAGCTAGTGGCTTGGGTTGGCTTGTTTCAAGTTTAACTTCCACCTAATCACCTTAAATGCTCCATCAACTTAACCCTAAAACCCCCAACTACACTTTACAAGCCTCCAACACTCTCAAAAACACTCTCAAACCCCCTTGTAATTCCAGCAAACTCAGCAGCAAGTTTTGAGTTTTAAGTGAGTTTCTAACCCACTTCTCCTACTATTTTCTTCTTGTTTTTTCTTCTAAAACACTTGGATAACCTTTAGGAAGGTTTTCACAAGTTTGCTTGGGCAAACTAAGGTGAAACCTTACCAAAATGAAAAACTCGGAGGATATGTAAAAGATATTCTTTGTTTTCCATCACTTTGGCATGTATAAAAAAAATATTGTGAGGCTTCTTTTCTTACAGAGCCTTTCAATTTTTTATTTATCTTTCTTATGTATCATAATGGACGATTCCATCGGTCATAATCGAAAAAAAAAGTCAGAATAGGTTTTTCAAACAAAAAAAAGTTATTTTCTTCATCTTTTTGCTTTTTTTTCAAGTATTTTGAACTTCAAATTTTCTTGATTCCCATACATATAATCAACCGTTTTATTGTTATCAAATCTTCTTCATTGTTATCAAATTCTTCTTCTTCATTGTTATCAAATTCTTCTTCTTCATTGTTATCAAATTCTTAGTCCCAAAGTGCAACAAATTTTCTGCTTGTTTTTATCTTCTTGTATCTTCATTTTCTTCATGTTTTCTTCACTCCTTCCTTGACAAAGTTTGGAATGCCTTTAGGGATGTTACCACAGATTTTCATGGAAAACCAAGGTGTTTAATACAATTTGGAGGTGTATAATGCCTTTGAACTTTCTGTTTTGCTAAGGGTTTTTAACCCACAAGTGTTGAAACCATCCAAGCTTGTTCTTGCAACCAAGACTTGTGTTTTGGTAAAGGTGTAATTACTTGGAAGCCTTGGCTATCGTACCTTCAATCCACCACCTCACTTGATGTTTTCCCTATTGCTATCCTAAGTAGTTTTCTAGTCTAAAAGTGACACAACCCCGTCTAGCTTTCGACACTTTGTTAATTCTTTCTATGTCGATGTTGGCTCACCCGGGTTGAAGATTACTTGGCTACTTGGTATAATGATTACTTGTATACTTTCATTTAATTCATGACCATCCGAATCGTCCTTGAGATGATTTGTGTATTGGTAAATCATACGAAAGAGGTTAAAGGACGGTTATCCTCCTACCTCCATGCATGACATCTATGAAATCTATGACTTATATGATGGACTTAATGTATACAATATAATATATATGTAAATAGACTTATACATAACCGAACTCTTGACAATAATCATATGGTTACTTGTCATAACATTAGGTTATATTATTCAAGACTTAACCTCCTCGTTACGATTCTAATGGGCATGACCCATGAAACCACAACCACCCTTACGAGATTTATAGTGTCAAAAACGAGTGTAAACGTCTAGATAATTACTTTCTTGAATACCTACTTTTGCATACTTTTAATTCCTAATCCGAATACTCCGTTATCATCCCAAATACTCACACATCCACGTTTCCTCGTGTAGGATAACTCGGTGTTCCATTCACCAATCATCCAACATCTCACGAAATTATAAAGGAAGCTTTGCAAAACCGTGAGTACACTCGAACACCCTTTTACGCTTTACACTTTTGGGTGCAATATGTTAACCTATCAAAATGCACAATCACACTTAAACTTTTATGCAATCACACAAACAATCCATCATACATGCTATAGTTACGTGATACATGATTTGTATACATGGAACATTCTTATGTGATGCTAATTGTCATTTACTTCGTACGAGCCTCCCCTTAACATGTATAGCATTATAGGAGTAACACACCGCCCGTATTCTTGTGGTCATGTTAAGTTTATTCTATTTTTGCGGTGACACTTGAGGATTGACTTGTAGATCGCATGCCATGTTTACATAAATCTAGTACGCTAGCTATTCATGTGGATTCGTTTAAACTATTTCGTACTTATGCTATATTAAACTTGTGTACTCGCCAATGATTTTGTGTTGAACTATACTTTTAACATGTTGCAGGATGATGATGATGATGACATTGATGAAACTTAGTAGGGACGACATAGAAACACATCTAGAATGCTAGATTTTTATGTTGTATTTTGTTAAACGTTGTAATTTGAAATTGTTGTATTTTGATTTCTTGTATTGTAATCAACAATTATTATTTATGAAATGAAATCGGTTTTGAATTAAGTATTGTCACAATTAGTGTTACGATGTCTCGAGCAATCTATTTCGTCTCGCTCTGATGATTCGCCCATCGGTAGGGTGTGACAGATTGGTATCAGAGCCATAACTATAGGGGATTAGGTAGAGTTGCCATGTTCGACCTAGTCTATAGTAAGCACCAAACTTTGACCATTCTTGATTCATGCTTAAAAAATTATTCTTCCTACTTTGCTTCTTCCTATTTCTTTTATCTTAATTATACAACATGTCTTTCCTAAGACATTTACACAATATACACGTTGAAGACATGAAGACACTCATACTACAAACGTGTCACACCCCGATTTCCACGTGTATTTCGGTGGGCCCGGTGGGGAGTATCGTGACGAAGAGTTTATATCATTATAACCAATTACAACATTGAGCAACCCAGCGGAAGACTTGGAGTAAAATACAAACTATTACAAACCATAAAGTGTCCAGAGTTCGAAACACAAATATACAAACATATACATGGCTTGTAATAAGATCCACAAGCGGATCGAAAATATACATAAAAAAATGATAACAGACTCTACAGGCACTTCTACAAGGTTGCAACTCCTAAGTATAATTGGCCCGTAGCTCCCGGTTAAATTACGTACTTGTGTCTATAACTCGATCTTTAAAAATACGGCAGTTTACACTGGTAAATACTATCAACCGACTCATTTTGATAATCTTTTCAAAATAGTTTTAGGTGCACTAGGCACGTTTTATAAATAACTTGGGACAATACAATTGACCTTGTATACATATTTACATGTCTGTCTTTTACAAATGGGGCCCAGTACAGAAACCGAGACATGATCGACTGACACACCACTACTGAACTTTCACACAGAAAGCAGACATTAATTAATAATAGCAATTTCCGGTGTATGCCTACATCTTGCTTAAGTCATGGCCACTAGCACTTTAGTGAGCCAAGGATATCCCAGAGCACTCCCAATGTTTGAGTTTCAGACAAAACAGATTAAAACCGGGTTATGTATTTTAGTTAATTATCACAACTGGATAAAACCTTCCATACCCGACCAACCGGTATTAGTTTACCGTATCCCAAGCCCGTATAGGAAAATAAGTAAATGTATTTACCTGATATAAGTCTTCAGAAAGTCACAACTCAGCCGCAAATCAAGAAAACAAGTACAGGCACAATCTACCGCGGAGGCGTTTAGTCTGGAGTGATGGTATTATTAACCAAATTAGAATGCTAACGGGTTCTTAATTAAGTCTTAGACTTGAACCGGCTAGTCTTACGTTAAAATAAATATGGTACGATACGCTAGAATAAGCGGTGACCGGAATAGAATGTTAGTCGGACCCAACAAGTATATAAACTTGTATAATATAGGTATACCAACAACATTCGGGATTTCGATAAGAAAATGACAAGGTTAAACCCGTTTTGGTTAGATTATGTAAACTAGTCACGTATGATTAACCGTAAGCGTTTGAGCGAAACCGGGTAACCGTAGGAGTCATATATAAGTTCCATATGAAAATATGTTTAGTATATGATATTATATCAGTAGGATATCAATATGTATGTACGTTTTGGTTATAAACTTGATTTACGCCTCAGGAGGGCAATTTGGTCATTTTATAACTTATAAAAAGGTGTTTATTGTAAATATTATGTCAAGGTCATATTCATTTAGTAAAAATATAAATTTTATGATGTTATAACAGTAGGATATCAAATATATATGTGCTTGACGATTTTGAAATAAACTATGTCCCGCAGGGGTAATTTAGTCATTTCATACATAACTTTGAAGTCGTAATTGGGATTCTGAGTTCGAGACTTGTATTTAATGAAAATATATTGAAAATAAGTTTATAAATTGTTAGGTAACAAGTCTTGGCTCATAGTTATGGTTTTAAACCATACTATGCGCCGAAAAGGCGTAAAAGTCGATAAATGCCGTTAAATTCCATGTTTAAGGTAAACCGAGGTTATGGCTGGTTTTTATTTAACTAAAATATGTTATTTAATATGTTATATCAGTAGATAATAGATTTGGTTATAAAAAGATTGGTTTAATCATTTTACGCGAAAAAGGGTAAATTGGTCATTTATCGGCATTTAACGAATCTTATACTTTTATTCAGTTTGTAATCTGAATAAATATCCCAATATGTCCTATATACCATATTTCATCAGTAAGTATTTCATCTTGGTGATAAAACCATGTTTAATCTTTCTAAAATGCCGAAAAGGGCATTTTAGCCATTTAAAAGCACACTTTACGTCTTTTATCAAAACTTGGTTCATGGTCAGATTCTTGACATCAAAAGACTCAAATTATGTTTACAAATCAGTTTATAACATATTTTTACATCTACAGATGTTTAAAACCTTGATTTGTACAAAAAGGACCTTTTTGCAAATGTTTAAGAAATTAAATGGAACTTGCATTTAAATTCAGATTGCTAAGGAACCATGTAGTATAACTTTAAGAGGTTATACTATACTTAACATGGTCCCAAAATGACCTAAAGTCAGTAGCCTAAACATTTAAATCAGGTCAGAACTGAAAGTCAAAGCAGAAGTCAAATCTTGCGACTTTCGGTTGCAAACCGATTCTTGACCAAGTCTTGACGAGCCAAATTAATTTATATAAGTTCTAATACTTATTTTTAAGTTATTTATGCATCAAAACATATTTATAACCTCTATATAATCAGTTATGCATTTTTATAAAATCTGGTCAGTTTGACTTTTGTTGATTTTTACTTTGACTCGTCAATTGATCAAGAATTCGTGGTAATCAGGAGGTGCCCTTTTTAGGGGTTAACACCTACCTTATTTCGATCACATAGCCACTTTCGTTACGATCAATGGCTGGACCAATATGGTCTAAGCTCCAAGTCAAGGCGTTTTTACGACAAGACTTTGACCTTGGCTTAAAACCTAATGAAAGTGACTTCGCACGAATTTGAACACTTACATAGGGTCCAGATGATGCTAAGAACATAGAGGAATGCCTTCAAATGGCCATGAGCTTCTCTTGATGAACTTTGTGAGTTTAGAATGCATGAAGGATTGTTGCAACTCACATTTTGTTCATCTAAAGGCTAAGGAAGGTCCAGGAGGCATTGCCAGATGTTAAGGGACGTCAACATGTGTCCATGGACGTGGCAAGCATGCATGAAGGGTGGAAAAAACGACAAGAGATCGCAAAACTGAGTTATGCCATTTTCTACTCGCTGGTAGGTCCTTGCGGACCGTATGGGTTATGTCTTACGGTCTGTAAGGACCTTAAGCGCCCACAGAATTTGGTGGCCTTGCGGACCGTATGGCTTGAGCCTTGCGGTCCGCAAGGGGTCTCCTGAACATGAAAAGTTTCAAAATTTTATTTTAAGTCCCTCAACTTTCATTAATCGCATAATGAGGTTATAATTTATCTTTTCAACGACTTTGGTCCCTCCTGCTTTACCATACGGCACACGAGGATTACCGGGACACGTGTCGGAACTTAATTGGTCTTAAAAACACGTAGTGTTACATCCTCACCCCTTTAAAATAAATCTCGACCTCGAGACTTTTAATTAAATAAATATGGGTATTTCTGTCGCATGACGGACTCAACTTCCCAAGTATATTCGGGACCTCGGCGAGCGTCCCATTTAACTTTAACAATCGGCACATGCTTCTTACGAAGCTTCTTGACCTGTCGATCTTCAATTGCTACAGGCTTCTCAATGAACCGTAGGTTTTTATCAATTTGCACGTCTTCGTGTGGCATAACCAACGATTCATCCGCCAGGCACTTCTTCAAGTTGGAAATGTGGAATACATCATGGAGTCCATCGAGTTTTTCTGGCAGTTTCAACTTATATGCCACAGAACCAATACGTTCGACAATCTCGAACGATCCGATGTATCTTGGGCTTAACTTGCCCTTCTTTCCAAAGTGCATAACGCTTTTCCAAGGCGACACCTTCAATAAAACCTTGTCCCCTACTTGGAACTGAAGAGGTTTACGCCTCTTATCCGCATAGCTCTTCTGCCGATCCTTGGTAGCTTTAAGACGATCACGAATTTGCAAAAGTTTATCTGTCGTCTCCGGGACAATTTCTGGTCCTGTTAGTTGGGCTTCCCCAACTTCAGCCCAGCAAACGGGCGTCCTACATTTTCTCCGTATAGGGCCTCGAATGGAGCGGCCTGAATGCTTGCGTGATGACTATTATTATAGGAGAATTCGACTAGAGGCAAGTGTTTGTTACAACTTCCTCCTAGATCGATTACACACGCGCGCAACATGTCTTCCAACGTTTGTATAGTACGCTCACTTTGTCCATCCGTTTGCCGGTGATATGCCGTACTAAAGTTTAGTCGTGTGCCTAAGGCTTGTTGGAAGCTTTTCCAAAAATGTGAAGTATACCTTGTGTCTCTATCAGACACAATGGATACCGGTACGCCGTGTAAAGATACGATCTCATCCACGTACAGCTTTACTAGCTTGTCAGAGCTGAAAGTTTCCTTGATCGGCAGGAAGTCAGCAGACTTGGTCAATCTATCCAAGATAACCCAGATCGTGTCAATTCCGTGATTTGTCTTTGGTAACTTAGTAATGAAATCCATAGTTACACATTCCCATTTCCACATGGGGATCTCTAAGGCTGCAGTAGTCGACGGTTTCTGATGGTCGGCCTTAACTTGCGAACACGTTAAGCATTTAGCTACATAAGTAGCTATGGATTTCTTCAATCCCGCCCACCAATAGTTGGGCCACAAATCCTGGTACATCTTATCATTGCCCGGGTGAACGGAGTATTTTGAACTATGTGCTTCTTGGAGGATCAAATCCCTAATGTCACAACCCGACTCGCAGCGGAAAAGGTGATCGGGGCATGATTGGGTTTTCATCAAAGCTCATGACATTTATTATAATGTTTCATATTTATTATTACAATTTAAAGGAGATCATACAATCAAATCATACAAATACAACATGTTCTATACATCTTTCTAAACTTCATTATTTTTCTTCTAAGGCACTTTCCTATGTGTTCCTTGCTTCATCCTGTCCACCTGTATCATGTGTAAAAATGGTTTTTGGATCAACAAAAGTTGGCGAGTGAACCTTGTTAGAAAACATTTATTATTTATTTCTTGTTGTATTTAATATGGAAAAATTGTGCAATAATCATATATGACAAACATAAATAAACATACAATAACAAACAAATAGCATATAATAACAAACCAACTTGCATGAATATATAACATGAATGAAACTGTATATGTTGGCAACGTCACGTTCACGCTCATAGGTAATGGGGAACGGACGGCCTATGATAAATGTCTGTGCGATCAAGGCTCAATCAAACGGAGCCGATCGTATGTTGGCAACGCCTAGTTCACGCTCATATGTAATGGGGAACAGCTCAACGCTCATATGTAATGGGGAGCGGCGGCCTATGATAATGTATGTACTGAAAATGATAAATTTAATCTAAACAATAATCACACAAACAGATGATACATGTTGAATATACATTTGATCATGAA
This sequence comes from Scalesia atractyloides, assembly GCA_947069175.1. Lineage (NCBI taxonomy): Eukaryota > Viridiplantae > Streptophyta > Magnoliopsida > Asterales > Asteraceae > Scalesia > Scalesia atractyloides. The sequence continues at coordinate 30,092,026 of CAMTDV010001634.1, forward strand.
TATGATGGGTGCACAATAGTTTAAATGTAATAAATAATAAGACACATGATACACCCCAAAAACGTGATTAAAACGGGAAATTTGTAGAGATTCACTCACATTGGGTGCGTTCTCTTGATGATGTTGGATGCGCACAGAGTTGATCGACGAGGAATAACTAACCTAGTTAATAATGAAAAGGTACGGTAAGTAAGTGGATTTTATTAACAATTTTAATAGGATTTTTGGATATATTTTTGTGAGTTTAAGGCTATTTTCTAACTTTAAAAACATTATTTTTAAGTATTTTTAATTGATTTTTAAATTAAATAAATAAATAAAAATATAGAAAAAAATGTTGACTTTGACCGTTGACCATGACCGTTGACCGGTTCGGTCGTGTATAAGCATGCGCTGGGTGAGACTCGAACCCGTGACCTCCCGTACGCGTGCACGTAGCTCTACCAACTGAGCTACGTGTCTAACCCGAAATATTTCTGTTTTTAATTATATTTATACACTATTTAATTTAATCCAAAAATCATTTATTTAAAAAGGATTTAATTGTATCGAACCGGTGCCGTCAACAGGTCTCGAACCCGGGACCTGTGATTAGTGTTGCACACAGTCCACCGCTGGACTGTGTGTCTAACCTGGTTAATATTCTGATTTTTATTATACTTATCATCTAACTGCGAGTGGATCCGGTTCGGTTTAAAAAGGAACATTTTTATTACAGAGAATAGGGTCGTGATAGGGATCGAACTCGAGACGTGTGTTTATTGTTTGCACACAGTCCACCGCTGGACTGTGTGTCTAACCCGTTTATATTCCTTGTTTTAATTAATCTTATACAATAGGCCGACTTCATCTTCTTTGTTCAAAACACAGACAACGATTTTTCAACTGTTTCTTGTTAAATTCAGTTAACGAACTAATAGGTGATTGAAATGTGATGAACAGAGAGGGTTTGGGGAAAGAATGTACCGGAACAGATTGTCTTTCTCAGAACTCCGGCAAGGATCGTCGGCTCTGTTTTGTGAACTCCGTCTGTTCGGATCAATTAACAGTTTTGATTGATTAGATGTGAAATTGAACTACTAAACAATGATTAACAGAAGGTTTAGGTGACTATACCGATTCACAGCGTGATTCTGGAAATTCCAGAAGTTTTCCGGCGAAAGCTGAATATTCGGCAACGTCGTCTGGGATTGATTATGGGTGATGGATTGAAGTTAGTAATAGTCTAACAACGGATTGAAACAGAAAGAGTCGAGGTATTTACCGTTTTGAGGTGAGTCTCGGTTTTCCGACGACTTGCAGAGAATTCCGGCGATGTATTTCTTGCGACAGAGATTCTTCAGGGAGTTTAAGGTGAGTGTGGGTGATGTCGGTATAAGCTATAAAAATCTTATTTTAGAGTAAGCAGAAAGGGTGGAATGAATTCGGTTTTCCGGTGATAATTTCCGGTTAATTTGCAGAGGATTCCGGCGACTGCGGCGAGGTTTTCTGAGCGAAATGGAGAGTGTAATTTTGATAAACTCGCGAGCTCAACTGATGAATAAGGCATAACTCAGATTTAATTGCATTTCCGGTTTCGAATTCAACATTTTTCGGTTATGGTTTGATGATTTGAATGAGTGACATTAAGGTTTTTCAGTTATAACCGGCGTTGGTGTAAATGCATCCGTTATGACAAAAGAAAACGTCAATGATTGACAAATTCGTCGGGATTTCCGGCGAGAGTGATTTGGGCACGCTGAGTGACAGATTTTGACTTCGAGTTTTATATTAAGTATTAATTGTTTCGATATTTCACCAAGTAACACAAGTGGCGGAGTGGTAGGATGTGTGTGAGTTAAGACTTTGAGAAACATCCGGCTGACCCGGGTTCGAAACCCGGCATCAGCAATGTATTTTTATTTCATTATTTTTAATAAATTTTCAATTATAAATTTTAAATTCTAATATATTTATTAATTATGTATCGTATAAAATTAATTTGAGTATTAAATACGCAACGAAAATTTTAACTGGATGTTCGGTTAATAAACGAAGCGGGTTTGATTAACCCGGTTTTTGACGGATGTTACAGTATCCCCTACTTTTAGAAATTTCGTCCCGAAATTTAAGTAGTGGCATGTTTGTCTCAAAAGGATGGTGTTTTAATTTGATAGTTGCATACTTAGAAGGGGGTAAGAGTTTAAATTTTGTTTGAGGCGGTAACGTTCCTTGTAGGGGTTGAATACCCTGCTACAGGAATCGCTTTTTGTTGCCTACGATAAAGAATATTGATAAACAGAGTTGATTCACTAAATATGATTTCATGCGCAAGAGTTTTGATACGTTTGGAAAGATAAGGTTATATCCTAAAACAAAACTTCTACCACTAAAACCTACATGGAACTCCTCATAACCGCCTGACAATGCCTCTGATCCTTTGGCAAGAATACTTATATATAGGAAGTACTAGCGGCGTATCCACCATATTCTTGTCAAATTTTCATTGGTTTTATCAGTAAGTTATGATTAGTTCTATGATGTGACTCTAGAACATAAACAAACACAATAACCAAAGCCTGAATCCTAATTCTGATAGTATACATGTTTGAATGGTGACAATACCTCTCTCGTTTGTTATGATGGTTAGTCTATGTAGAAATGGAACACAATCCAATTTATTTAAATGATGAGATGATATGAATGCTAAATCAGTGAGTATAAACAAACTTCAACCAAGACATTATTAAATCCTACATGGAACTTCTCATAACCGCCTGACAATGCCTCTGATCCTTTGGCAAGAATACTTATATATAGGAAGTACCAGCGGCGTATCCACCATATTCTTGTCAAATTTTCATTGGCTCTATCCGTAAGTTATGATTAGTTCTATGTGACTCTAAAACATAAACAAACACAACAACCAAAGCTTGAGTCATAATTATGATAGTATACATGTTTGAATGATGACAGTACCTCTCTCGTTTGTCATGATGGAGAGGTTAGTCTATGTAGAAGTGAGACACAACCCAACTTCTTTAAATGATGAGACTGAGATACATCGTGAGGTATGATGATATGAATGTTAAATCAATGAGTATAAAACAAAACTGAAATAGTAATTCGCATTAAGATTCTTGGATAAATTTCCAATTTATAATTGAGACACGTGAAAATTGAGATAACATAAAGAAAAACATAAAAATGAAGCGGGTGGAGTTGAATCTTGATTTTTTGGTGAAGGAGACTAGTTGGGTGGTTCGTTTGGGACGTCATTATCTTCAATAGATTGAAGTTGATGTTGAAAACTCTTCCTCTTGCTGGTGGCCTAGTGGTTAGGTTTTCTTGATTTGCTTGGTTAACTGGGTTTGCTTGAGCTAGGGCGTTTATGATGTTAACCAATCGAGGGCACGTGCTTCTAAAATGGGTAGGGTCGCCACAACTAAAACAAGCTAGAACATAAGGGAGCATGGGGTATTGTGGTTGTTGATATGTTTGGATCATGTTTTGAGTAGGGGGTGAGGTTTGGTTTTGAGAGGTGCGGCAAACCTTGCTCAAATGACCATAGCGTCCACAATTCGCACATAGGCGACAAGGTAAGGTAGAGGGATGGTGATAAAAGCAGGTGTTGCATTGAGGGTGAGGTCCAAGGTAAGGTTTCTTATTTGGGTAAGTTGAGTTGGGTGCTACTTGAGTGATTGGGATAGCTTGGAGGGGTATGGCTTGTGAAATTGGTTGGTTGCGTTGGGTGACAGCGAAAAGTTGTCCATCTCGTTTTCTCTTAGAAATGGGTTGAGAAGGGGATTCGGTTTGGGTGGAGTTTGAGGTTTTAGTTGATGCTTTATCCTTCTTCTTCTCCTCCTTGAAGTCTTTATTCCGTATGCGGTTCTCGGTGAGCTCTGTAGCTAACTCCATTGCTGCTTCCAAAGTTGCAGGTGTGGTACTTATTACAGAGTCTTGAATTTTTGAAGGAAGACCTCGAATGTAGTGGTCGATCAAACGGTAAATAGGAGTGAACAAGTTGGGAACCATTTGATTTAATTCGAGGAATCTCTTGTTGTATGTGGTGTGGTCGCCTTCCTTTTGTTTCAAAGAATAGAACTCATCCTCCAATTTCTTGATTTCGCTTCTTGGGCAAAACCGTCTTGTCATGATTTCCTTCAACTCTTCCCAAGTCAAAGTCATAGCATCTTCAACACCTCGTTTGGCCTTCTCTGTATTCCACCATGTAAGTGCTATTCCAAGTAAACGACCGGTAGCATATCGCACTTTGCGATCATCGGGGCAATCGCAATTTAGAAAAGTGTTTTCCATTTCCTCAAACCAATGGAGGAGAGCGGTGACACCTTCAGTCCCCTTGTATTTTGGAGGGTCGCAGGATTTGAAATGCTTGAAGGTGCATTTAGTGGTAATTGGGGGAGGGTTGACAACATTTTGATCTTCTTGATTGACGGGATTAGCGGTAAGGGCTTGTTGAACTTGAACTACAATGTTGGGTATTACGGCAGCCATTTGTTGAGCGATTTGGGCAGCCATGCGCTCGCGGGCTTTTCCTGCTCTCATCTTCCTACGAGCGGAATTAGAAGACATCTACAAGGAATACATAACAAGAGTATGAGTTGGATGTTTTAGGGATCATGTGTCGTATTTAGGAATGAACATTCATAAAATAAATATAGAAAATAAATCTACTACATCCATAGGATGTCTTGGGCTTTGCTCGTAATTGGGCCTTGCATGCCGCCATACTTCACCTTCGTAATCATGTGGGCCCCCATGATTACCGGGTTTTTCATATGGTTCGCATGTGTTAGCCTGGTTACGTACACTAAAACCCGGAGAAAATCGAGAAATAAGTATGTAACGTATGATATTCGGAATGTATCCAGGTGTAGACACGGTGACACCTCAAAGTGGGGTTAGTTCGAACGACGTTTGGTGTGGCATGCTTTGGCCTAATAGGTCCTTCGTACTCTCATCGTTAGTCCCCAGGTAGGCAAACTGGTCCGTTATATTGGATTTATACGAATGCCAACCTAGACAGGACGTTCCGACTACCGGTACTGGTACCCTTACAGTTACTACATGCCCGTCGCAGAACCCACTTTGATGAGATTTGAAAAATGAAAAATGCGACAAAATCTTGAATAACGGAAGTATGAAGATGATTTGAATATGTGAACATTGAAATATGTATGATGAATATGTATGTAAGTATGTATGTTTGACTGTAAGTATAATTCACTATGTATCACAAAATGTAATATTGGAAGTGTTTGCATGCATTTGTGTATGTAATAAATATGAAAGAAATAAACATCATGAGTTTGCATGTAACCACATAAACAATTAAATCTAATCAACTATAGTATAGGCTCTAAGGGTCTAATAACATATCCTATATCCTTATACTCAAAAGCTTCTGATACCAATCTGTCACACCCCGACCCGCAGCGGAAAAGGTGATCGGGGCATGATTGGGTTTTCATCAAAGCTCATGACATTTATTATAATGTTTCATATTTATTATTACAATTTAAAGGAGATCATACAATCAAATCATACAAATACAACATGTTCTATACATCTTTCTAAACTTCATTATTTTTCTTCTAAGGCACTTTCCTATGTGTTCCTTGCTTCATCCTGTCCACCTGTATCATGTGTAAAAATGGTTTTTGGATCAACAAAAGTTGGCGAGTGAACCTTGTTAGAAAACATTTATTATTTGTTTCTTGTTGTATTTAATATGGAAAAATTGTGCAATAATCATATATGACAAACGTAAATAAACATACAATAACAAACAAATAGCATATAATAACAAACCAACTTGCATGAATATATAACATGAATGAAACTGTATATGTTGGCAACGTCACGTTCACGCTCATAGGTAATGGGGAACGGACGGCCTATGATAAATGTCTGTGCGATCAAGGCTCAATCAAACGGAGCCGATCGTATGTTGGCAACGCCTAGTTCACGCTCATATGTAATGGGGAACAGCTCAACGCTCATATGTAATGGGGAGCGGCGGCCTGTGATAATGTATGTACTGAAAATGATAAATTTAATCTAAACTATAATCACACAAACAGATGATACATGTTGAATATACATTTGATCATGAATATGATGGGTGCACAATAGTTTAAATGTAATAAATAATAAGACACATGATACACCCCAAAAACATGATTAAAACGGGGAATTTGTAGAGATTCACTCACATTGGGTGCGTTCTCTTGATGATGTTGGATGCGCACAGAGTTGATCGACGAGGAATAACTAACCTAGTTAATAATGAAAAGGTACGGTAAGTAAGTGGATTTTATTAACAATTTTAATAGGATTTTTAGATATATTTTTGTGAGTTTAAGGCTATTTTCTAACTTTAAAAACATTATTTTTAAGTATTTTTAATTGATTTTTAAATTAAATAAATAAATAAAAATATAGAAAAAAATGTTGACTTTGACCGTTGACCATGACCGTTGACCGGTTCGGTCGTGTATAAGCATGCGCTGGGTGAGACTCGAACCCGTGACCTCCCGTACGCGTGCACGTAGCTCTACCAACTGAGCTACGTGTCTAACCCGAAATATTTCTGTTTTTAATTATATTTATACACTATTTAATTTAATCCGAAAATCATTTATTTAAAAAGGATTCAATTGTATCGAACCGGTGCCGTCAACAGGTCTCGAACCCGGGACCTGTGATTAGTGTTGCACACAGTCCACCGCTGGACTGTGTGTCTAACCTGGTTAATATTCTGATTTTTATTATACTTATCATCTAACTGCGAGTGGATCCGGTTCAGTTTAAAAAGGAACATTTTTATTACAGAGAATAGGGTCGTGATAGGGATCGAACTCGAGACGTGTGTTTATTGTTTGCACACAGTCCACCGTTGGACTGTGTGTCTAACCCGTTTATATTCCTTGTTTTAATTAATCTTATACAATAGGCCGACTTCATCTTCTTCGTTCAAAACACAGACAACGATTTTTCAACTGTTTCTTGTTAAATTCAGTTAACGAACTAATAGGTGATTGAAATGTGATGAACAGAGAGGGTTTGGGGAAAGAATGTACCGGAACAGGTGGTGGTTGAGGTTGCTCTACCTGTTGCATTGTTGCTTCCTTAGGCGGAGGTAGTTCCAGTTGAGGAGTATGGTATGAGGGTGTGCTGTGGTATGATGGGGGTATTGACGAAGACATATTGTCCCCATCTTTCCATAAAGTCATCGGGGTGGTGTTGAGGGGTTCCAACATATGAGCTTGATCCGCTGGATATTTCAATCGGGTGCCCCATTGACCCTGTTTGAGGTACCAATCTTGACATGGAGTTGTAGTCAGACAAATACTTCCTACAGTCCAAATTCTTCATCTGTAACCCCAGAAAATCTGTTTCAATCTTTTCCACCTCGTGAGGTGGACAGTAGGTTTCCTTTATCAAATCTACAAATTTCTCCCAACTCAAATTATACAAATAAACTTTCCTAGATGATTGAATCATTGACTTCCACCATGTAAGAGCATCACCCTTGAATGACTGTGCAACATACTTCACTACATCCTTTTCAGAGCATCCACTAATTTCTACAACTGTCTCAATCTC